>LPNX010589152.1:58775-88886 GCA_001517045.1 Pseudotsuga menziesii | reverse complement strand
CAACACAATAAAACCATGACACCAAATATAACGTGGTTCACCCCCAGTGTAGGGGCTACGTCCACAAACTGCGTTTTATTCTTCTTTCCTCAAAACCACAGTTGATCTACGCACTCAGCTGCAGATCCCTTCAGTCCTCAACAGCCGCGCACACAGCAGCAGGCTTCTGCGCACACAGCTGCAGATCTTTCCTTCTCTTCTTACAAAACCCTCTGCGCACACAGCTGCAGAGGTCGTCCACGCACACAGCTGGGACTTTATCCTTTCCTTACAAAAACCAACCTTACTTCGCCTTAGTCTTTCTTTACATCAGAAAAGCCTAACCTTTCTTCTTTACACAGGCGCTTATTTATACTGCGCATTTTTACAAAACCATGGTCTTAAACCATGGGCACCCAAAAACCCTAAACCCTGGATTTAAACCACGGTTATATTACAAAACAGAGGGTTTTGACTTACCCTGACACCCCTAAGACTATTTTGACCCATAACTCCGCTTACAAATTTTCTAATTAACCGTGGAGTTACCCTACATGGAGTATGCGCCCCAACACAATGTGAATCTAACAATGATTATAATCAGTATATTGGCAATTTCCTTTCTCAATTGGATCATTCCTCTCCTGAAATGTTTCAAATTATGAGCGTGCCTGCAATCCATAAGAATGTTACAGATTACTTTGAGGATAATGTTTCAAAACCTCATGCTGAAACTAAGAGGGATATCAATCAATTCATATAAGATACTCTGTTATTATTACCTAAAGCAATCATAGAGCAAATCTTGGATTTAATCCGTGGAAGGGGACGTAGCAATCACCATCAAGAAGCATCTATAGTTGAGCCTTCCATTTGTGAGTCCATTATAGATCCTTTAAAAGAGCAACTCCATAGTCATTGCCTAATTGATGATAATTTGAGCCAGTATTCAAGCTATCTGAGTCTAGATTTAGACTTTATCTCTGCAGAAGAAGAAAAGGTTGAGATTAATCAAATGTTCGTTGAGGAGCAATCATGTGGCCACATTGTGGTTGAAGACCAAATTTGTAAGGATGACAAGGAAGTTAGAAATGAACATATCGATATTTTTCCTTCTCAAATGAATGATGATGATCATTTTTCCTCAATTGAATGTAATGAACAATCCAAAGAAGAACAACCACATGATGATGATATACTAGTGAGCGAGCTTGACCTAGAGCCTTCTTTGTCACATCTTTCGAACCGAAATCTGTGTCCAAATAATCATCAAGAGCCTCCAAGGAATGATTCTTGTAATGTTGTTACTATTCCCCATCATACTTTTGATCAAGGTGATTTGGTTGAGGAGATTAATCATAGTGAGTCTAGTTCTTGGGATGTTAGTATTAATCTTGTCAATTTCTCTAGCAAATGTCCCATATCACATGCAAGATTGGTGTTAACACCTTTAGGTGATTCAAATCAAGAATTAATTTGCCAATCCACCCTCCCATCCCAGCTTTTGAAGTCCTTCTCTATGGTATCACGCGATACAAAGTCTCGAAAATGCCAAATGGTCAATGACAAAACATTTCTTCTCCTTCCATCTCTGGTGCATAATTCTTTCAATTTTGCTAATTCCTTTGATTGGGTGAATGAAAAGCTCTATAAAGACCAATTCCATATTTTCTCATTATTCAAACAACAAATGGGGTTAATCTCAATTTATGGTTTATTGATCTCTAATTTGTCCCTATTTTGTTTCACCATTGATCATAATGTGAGCATGATTGAGTGTGCTAACCAGAAAGGTGAGGGAAACAATGATGGCCTAGGAGGGATAAATCATGTATTGTATTCTTTTCTTTCATCAAATTTAAACTTGCATAAATTTTATGATCCTATCGACCTATGGATGGAAGAAGTTTGCAACAATCAATCTCATCCCTGACATGATTTCATTTTGTATTGTCCAGATCTTTTCGTGAACTTCGAACAACAAGTTATTCATGGTTTCAATCTTCAGTTACATTACTTTTAAACCATCTTTGGCTTATTGGGTCATTAGCTGTAAAGAAAGCTCAATAGATTCGTTCAGCAAGTGGTTGCATTGGATTTATGATTTTACTTAACACTTGTCTAAACTAGTTAGAGTAGGGTAGGTAGGACCTGAATAAGCCTTTTAGGCAATAGTTTAGCTTTTCAGTCTTGCATCCTTTGTCTTTTCCTGAAGCTTGCTTTCCAAAGCTCTTAGTGTAGTCTTCATTTCAACAAAAATTTTCCGGCAAAATAAAATCAAACTTTGCTTAAAGTTATGGTTATAAATTAGATTTATTCCTTGCTTTTCAGTTTCATGCATTTCAATTTTTTATTTTATCCACATATTGTTCTGACAATCGGTCTACGAGTTTGGTATAGGTCTGGACATATTGCAGGAATTATTTTGGCAGCGGTTGAAGAGTTGGATTGACGGACCGAGGATGCGAGAAGCAGAGTGCGAGGACCAGAGATTCTGAGGTTCTCAAGCGCTCTATTCAATAGAGCATTTGTCCCAGCTGGAGCCAGATGTTATCACATATATAGTAGTCGGGCTACCATATTCTATTTTTCAGATTCCATTACATTTTTCAGCCAGCTACCCTACATATGAGATGCTAAGATGAGCATTTATCACGGATCATGATTTGATTGATGGACTATAGTACTCTCCCATGCCATGACTGAGTCTCGGGACACTCAGATTGAGGACTGATGTAGTCGTTTTAGCCATTTGCAGAGCAGTTATTGATGCCCAGAGTTGTATCAGTGTTTTCTCATTGGACTGATGTTGGTTCAGATGGATTATTTGCATGTTTATGACTCAACTTATATATATTGTGTTATGGTTAGCAATGCTCTTATACTCATTTTTGTGACATGTATTAGCATTTAGTGTCATGATCTGGCGGTCATATAAATATGTGGACTTGAATCTATGCTCATTGGTTTTACCCCCCTCAGGGAGAATAAAGATAGTCATTCCCACCATACTTTGGCTTGCTAGTGTTGGTTTCATCATGCATTGTCTCCACCCATCCATTACCTTCCAGTTATGTTTTAACCCGACTTACTACTTGACTTATGGCATGGAGGACCTTTCCTCGCTAGAGCCATTGTTGGACAAGATTCGCTGTCCATTTGTGTCTCGGCTCTGAGTTGCCTAGGATGTGTTTGCTTGCCTGAAACAAGTAGCGTTGCCATCAATACAATGTATTTGGATATGAAATGAATATCTTATGAAAAATCTCATTCATGAAAAGTAGTGTTTTTAAGCATACCTAAATGCAAGGCTAAGCCTAAAGAAATTGGCTTTGAAAAATATTGCAATGAAATATCTTAAAACATTCATGAAAAGCAGTGTTTTTCAACATACATGAATGCATAAAGCCTAAATAATAAAAGTTATATCAAAGGATTGTTGGCCTTATTTGTATTGAGTTGGATTGTGAGCATTTATCAAGGAGAGTAAGCACCTCTGAAGTAACTCACCCATTTGTGAGGCACTGCCATCGCCCTTGTTGTTGTTTGTCCGACATGTGGCTATAGTGAGTATTCCCTTCCCATATCCAAAGTGTCACAGTGTTGAGTTGGCAGTCATCCTTTGTCCTATGCCTTGTGAATTTTAGCCTTCACCCTTCACTAGCAAATTGATTACAACTATGAAGTGAGTATAGTCAAGTCTGAGTTATAATTAATAAAAGCCTATATATGTATTTGCTTGATGAACCACCAGTGAGGTGATTGCTACTTGTTATGATTGTTACTTAAATGATTTGTAGAGCATGTCTTAACTTTTTAACACTTGCAACAGATGGATGTCAAGCTGAGTTATATTATTGGGTATCTGGTCATTTACAGGTTATTATTTTGTCTACTGAATATTGTAGATGATCAAGCAAAGACCTAGAGGGGGTATGAGTATACACGTTAGATGGATTTAGACTTTCTGAGTCAAGTGAGACAACTTGTTTTTAGTTGTAGGCAGTTGCATTGAAGATTTGTCAGTGTACCTTTCTGGTGCAGTTTTGCTTTACTAGATGACATGTCTGAGCAGGGAGATGATTTTGATGGATCTCCTAGGGCGCTGTGTGGGGCATGGGGGGTCCAGCCACTTGTTTGTACCATATTACCCCTCTCCCAGAGAGCCTGGTGCGCTCAGTTGGACAGCGTAGGCACCCTAGGAGGCAGTTTCTGGCATATCACGTTTCCCGAGGCAGGTAAAAAATAATTAAACTAGCTTCTGAAGAATTCGATTTGGGCTACTGAGGCAAGAAAATGGCATGGGATGAGTTCTGATGACGAGAGTGATGTCTTCCACTTCTTCTCCAGGAGTTGCAACACTTGGATGGGCCCACATCTATTTTTCGGGCATATTATATTATTTTCTAGAGCTTTTGGAGGCTCACGATTTCCTCAGAGAGGCACAATTTCACAGTTTAAAAATTATATTATTTTTATTGTGCCATGGGGACACCCAAAGGGAGTTAGTTAACACTCCCTGGACCCACCATGTGCTTCATTTATTTTTTCTTGAGTGGGATCCCCTCTCCTAGGGTGATTTAGTCCATTTTTATATTATATCATTGGATTGATCCATGTATTGTAAGTTGATCTCATCTCAACCGTTGATTAAAACATTTGTATCTTTTAATATTAGCCACTCATTTGAAAAGTGGTTAGGATTTTGGTTCTCTCATTCCTATTTAAAGGAGAGAGTGTCTCAATTGTAAAGGGTCTTTGGCTCTTGGATCTGGATAATATAAAAACTTTTCTTGTAAATATTTCTTGGATCTCCTTTGCATCTGGTGTTCTTAGATGGTGATTGGAAAGTATTTTTCTTCCTAGCATTCGAGAAATTGTTGCAAGATCTATATTTTTTGGGGGAATCATTGTCTTTTCTACAGGAGGGCGACTTTAGCTTGGGCGTTTTTGCAGGGGGACCTCATCTCGCTTGGATTGTCTTCGTTTTTTATCAAGGGGTTTTCAGTAGTGTCATTGCGATCTATGATTTCTTCTTGCTATTTTTTTGTAGCATCTAGCTTTTTCCTCATGTTGCAACAAATCTGACATGGTTGAAGTTTGTTGTGCAGGAGAGAGGGTGCTTCTCAAATTGATCGAGATAGCAAGGATCATCATCATCAAGGCATTTACAAGGTTTTCCAGGTAAGATCTACAGGTAAGTCCCTTTCTTCCAGATCTCAATCCAATGACATCTGCTTTTCTTCATTTTAATGAAAATTCCATAATAATAAAAAACCAAAAAAACCCTAAAAATAGACCACTTGATCTCTGGACAAACCGCTGCTGGGTTTTGTAGATCAGGTCATCCCTTCACCAAATCATCCTCAACACTGAGTTGAAAGTGCCTGGTTTTCCCTAGATCTGAGAAACTGTCCTCCTAAACCATAGCGCTCCTTACCATTTCATTGACTTTTTCCCAGACCTGATTTTTTTGGCAAAATTCCAACTTGGGTTCATAGATTAGGTCATCCTCTTACCATTTCTCCTTCAACGCTGAGCTGGAAGTGTCCAGGTTGCCCTAGATCTGAGAAATTGACATCCCAAGCCCTAGCACTATCCACCTTGCTGCTGGTTTTTCCTGTGATCTGACTTTTCCGCCAAATACCTTTCTGGGTCTGTAGATCGAGGTATTTCCCAGGCGGTTTTCCTTCAACGCTGGGTAGATAATGACTCCATTGCCCTAGATCTGACAGGCACTGATCTCCAAGCCTAGTGCTTCCCCCTCTTTGGCCTCCTTTTCCTGTGATCTAACTTTTCCTTGGTGACTTTTCCTTTTCCAATGATCTGACATTGTCACGTCTTTCATCCAGTCGATCCGTGGGTACTAGATAGCCCCAATCCTGTCCTTTCCCTTCCTGCATTGGTCACGTTTCCCAAGACAACGGATATCCTCACCTGTTGCTTGTACCTCAACCCCAGATCTAGTATTTACCTTATAGGTCACCTGTGTCCCAACTTGGATCGAACCTCATACTTCATAAGCCCTGATCCAAAGCCTTGGCTCACCTCCTGACATCATCCATAGATCTAGGGCTTCCACTGCCTTACACCTTACATACCTCAAGTCCATTTGATCTGATCTGGTGTCTAGGTTATATCTCTCTTGTCGGGAGTAGATCTGGGTCTCCCCCATTGTTGTTTTGGCATAAGATAACATAAAGTGAAGGCTACCTCGATTGGCGTGACAACCATCCATTTGGGAGTCTAGGTAGTCTTGGTTCCACCTCCTTAGGTTCTTGTCCCTCTACCATCCATCCTTGATCCACCTCACATAGGAAACTACAAGGTTGGTGATAACAGGGACATTCTAGGTCACATGGAGCATTCCATGATTGATGGGTATTCTTTGAGTGCTTCCACTACTTCCTCCACTTGGTACATTGATAGTGGAGCTTCAAGTCACATGACAGGTGATCGAGACATGTTCGTCAAGATGTTAGAGACAGATTTGGAGTTGGAGGCTGTGTTGGGAGATGATACAGTGATGAGAGTAGTTGGGCGTTGGACGGTCCGTTTTGACAGGGAGTCCATGCAACCTATGTTTCTGAGGGATGTATTGTATGTCCTTAGGCTGAAGAAGAACCTTGTTGCAGTTTCCATGATTGAGGACAGAGGCTTTGGAGTATATATCCTTGATGGGAAAGTTCACATCTTTTCCAAAGCAGCAAGTCCATCTACTTTATATGTGATTGGACTCAGATGTGGAAAATTGTACAAGCTTCTCTTCTAGCCACATCATGCACTGTCACACACTCAGAGCAGCAGTGAGTTGTGTGAGTTATGGCATAGGAGGATGACCCACCTTCATCATCCAACTTTGAGGATGCTGAGAGACATGACTACAAGTATGAAGGTAGTGTCAGAACAGAGCCAAGTGGTGCTTGTAGAAGGTGTGCTTTGGAAAAGTGCACCAAGACTTCTTTTCCAAGGAGTGATAGCAAATCAGAGGGAGTACTTTAGTTGATACATTCATATTTGTGTGGTCCCATGTCATCTACCTCTTTGACGGGTTATGAGTATTATGTTACATTCATCAATGATTTTTCCAGGAAGACCTGGATTATTTCCTTAGAAGCAAGAGATCAAAGGAAGTCTTGTTTCGGTTCCAAGAGTTCAAAGCTCTTGTGGAGAACCAGACAAGAAAGAAGATCAAGGTACTTATATCAGACAATGAGGGTGAGTATACTTCCCATGCATTCGATGAGTTCTGTCGACAAGAGGGAATCAAGATGCAGTTGACAGTTCCTTACACTCCACAACAAAATGGAGTGGCTGAAAAGAAGAACCATTCGATAGTGGGTGTAGCTAGAGCTATGCTGCATGATCAGAGTCTTCATTTCTTTCTATGGGAAGAGGCCTGTAGTCCTGTTGTTTATGTACTGAACAGGAGTCTGCACCGTGCCTTCGGGGGCAAAACTCCAGATGTTCACCAAGAAAGTGCCTAAAATAGGTCACTTTCGTATCTTTGGATGCCTTACATACTCACATGTCCCTTCTGAGAAGAGGACGAAGTTGGAGGCTACAAGAGAGAGGGTATTTTTGTTGGATATGATGAGACTTCGAAGGATTTTCGCATATACCTTCCTACACAGAGGAAATTTTTGGTGAGGAGGGAGGTGAGATTTGAGGAGGAGCAAACCTTCAGAAGATCTCTGGATTCTGAGATAGAGGAGCAGCAGAGTACCCCACAGGTGACAGCATCACAGAGTTCAGCAAGTCAAGGCACAGGGTCACCGGTTTCAGGAGTGATCGAGTCACAGGTTACAGGTTCATCAGTTTCAAAGACTCAGTCTACAGGGACTTTTGGTACAGGGACGGGTTCAAAGGTTACACCTTCAGGTGATTCGGATACACTTCGTACAGGTTCAGGTTCACCAAAGACAAGATCTCAGATTATTGGTACTTCTTCAAGGAAACATTTGTCTAATGAGGATGTAGAGGAGGGTCTGAGACTGGATGCTTCTTTCAAGAAGAGAAAGCCAAGTTGGCTTAAGGAGCTTGTGAAGGAAGCAAAGGAGTCTGTTGGACCACCCAGGAGGAAGGTCAGAGAGAGCAAGGCACCTGAGTTATTTTCCAGCTATATGGCACAGGTGACTAGCTTGCGTGATACCATACCTACTACTTATGAGCAGGCTTCTGTACACTAGGTTTGGAGAGATGCCATGATGGAAGAGTACAATTCCATCATGAAGAATGGGGTGTGGAAAGTGGTTCCGATACTAGAGGGGAAGTTAGTTGTGACTTCTAAGTGGCTCTATAAGATCAAGCATACTGTGGATGGAAGCATCGAGAAGTACAAAGCTCGTTTTGTTGCGGGTGGGTTCTCACAGATAGAGGGAGTTGATTATGATGAGACCTTTGCGCCAATGGCCATATTTTTTTCGATCAGAGCAGTGATCTCCATCGTGGTAGAGATGGGTTGGAAGATCCATCAAATGGATGTGAAGACCGTTTTTCTCAACGGTCTTCTACAGGAGGAGGTGTATTTGGAGAAGCCACAGGGCTTTGAGGTTTATGAGAGAGATTCTCATGTGTGCAGGCTAGAAAAGGCCTTGTATGGTCTGAAGCAAGCCCCTCGGGCTTGGTATTCCAGGATTGATTCCTACTTGCTTTCGATTGGGTTTTAGAAGAATGATCCCAACCTATACTACATTATGGTTGGTGGTGTCCCGCTCATTCTTCTGCGATATGTTGATGATTTGTTCATTACTGGAGGAGAGCACCTGATTGATGCTTGCAAGAAGGATCTTGCTTCAGAGTTCGAGATGACTGACCTTGGGCTGATGCACTATTATTTGGGGATGGAGATTTGGCAGGAGGATGGACATGTTTTCCTGGGGCAAGGAAAACATGTTGTAGATGTTCTGAAGATATTTCAGATGGACGATTGCGAGCCTATGTCTACTAGACCCATGATCACCAATTGGATGAAGCTTCATGCTTCTGAGGGAAAGCTAGTTGATCCTACTCTTTATCATCAGCTTATTGGTTCGTTGATGTATCTTCTTAACACCATACCAGATTTGAGTTTTGCAGTAAACACTCTCTGTCAGTTCATGGTGGAGCCCAGGAGAGTGCATTGGACTACCGCAAAACACATCTTAAGATATCTTGCTAGTACAGTTGATTATGGCTTGGACTACAAGAGATCTGATGGTTGGCTTTACAAATTCAGATTGGGCAGGTAGTGTTTCGAACCGAAAGAGCACTTCTGGCTGTTTCTTCAGCTTGGGCTCTATTGAAGCCTAGAAAATCGCCGGTAACAACAGTAGGGATTCTCCCCAATAAGCATTCCCAATTAGCTCGTTATTGTTTGGTATGGGGAATCCGTCCGGTTTACAGTCCGACTACCGTAGGTTAAGTAATGGTTAAAGCTTATTCTACCGGTTGCGGCCCGGTCCACCGTTTAAGTGTATTTGTTAGTTTTATGTTTATGTATGAAATGCAAGTGCCTAACTAAATGCAGACGATATAGATAACGAGGAGTGTCACAATGTGATGCGCAAGTTCTTACCTCTCGTCTTACCTCTCTCGCTTCTAAATCATAAACAAAGAACAACTAACTAAGACTCACTAACCTATCCCTAGGGAGCAATACTATAATTAATGTTGAGTAATGTATTGTATATCATGCATTAAGAACACTACAAATAGCTGTTAATATTTCTGAATACATGAATATCAATCGACAGATAAACAAAGAGACAACTCATTGTTAATTAAAACATTCATTAATCAAATATGATTGTGGAAATTTCACAGAAATAAACAGGAGCACATTCATAACATGAAAGAGTTCATAAGTTGGAACAATCTCACAGTTCATGAAAACAAGCTGAAACATAAATAGTTCACATCCAACAAGTCCATGTCAAGCATTTGAAACCCCACAGTGCTTTCTCCAGCAGAAAAATATAACTGTTTATTATAAGATGAAATAGTTCTTCTTACAATAATCTTGCACAAGGATAGTCTGAAAAAAGGTCATTTTTACATACATCAAGCTTGCCTATATTTATACAAAAAGAAAAAACTTTTGGGCTGCCCTCGTTGTCTTTTGGGCTTCCCCAACCAAAAATTTGTCTTTTAGCTTGTGAACAAAAAGATAAATACAATATATTACATTCTTTATTAAAGTGCTAGACAGTCCACCTAAGAGGGGCCAGCCTACTCGTTCATAAACTTTCTTCACACATTTGCCTTTGCTGCTATATTCTCAAAACCTGAAGGTTCGAGAAATCTGATAGTAATTTCGTGCTGAGCAGCCTGAGCTTTTACACCCGCTATCATGGTAGGGATCAAGCGCAGCTGGTCTTCCAGCAAGTGGATACTCACAACTACATGTGCTATTTCAATCTTAAGTATCTTTTCATCTAACTCCTTGACTTGCTGAATGGCATGTTCATCTTCGTTGCATCTCTCTTGTAATTGTTTCAAAAACATTTCATGCTCTGGCAGCACTTCTAATCTCTTTGCAGCAGAGGTCTGACACCGATTATTAGTTAGGAGCACTCTCCTACAGAATTCAGCACATGCATTCTTTGTTTTCTTCACTGTCTTTTTTAGTTCTTCTGCTGCTTTGCTAGCAAACTCGATCAGCTCGTAGTCCAGCTTCAACGTCTCCAAATCTTTGACAGATATATCTGCGGGAGATTCCTTGCTCGTTCCTACCCATGTCATCCTTCCCTGCAGAGTTTCTAAGATATCCTGTGTTCTATCCAAAAAATAAGAAGTTTATTCTATCCAAAAAATAAGAAGTTGTATTCACAATTTCCTCTAAACTTCTTATTTTTTGGATAGAACACAGGATATCTTAGAAACTCTGCAAGGAAGGATGACATGGGTAGGAACGAGCAAGGAATCTCCCGCAGATATATCTGTCAAAGATTTGGAGACGTTGAAGCTGGACTACGAGCTGATCGAGTTTGCTAGCAAACCAGCAGAAGAACTAAAAAAGACAATGAAGAAAACAAAGAATGCCTATGCTGAATTATGTAGGAGAGTACTCCTAACTTATAATCGATGTCAAACCTCAGCTGCAAAAAGATTAGAAGTGCTCCCAAAGCATGAAATGTTTTTGAAACAATTACAAGAGAGATGCAACTACTTAAGACTGAAATAACACATGCAGCTGTGAGTATCCACTTGCTGGAAGACCAGCTGCGCTTGATCCCTGCCATGATAGCGGGTGTAAAAGCCCAGGCTGCTCAACACGAAATTACTATCAAATTTCTCGAACCTTCAAGTTTTGAGAATATAGCAGCAGAGGCAAATGTGTGGAGAAAGTTTATGAACGAGCAGGCTGGACCCTCTTAGGTGGACTGTCTAGCACTTTAATAAAGAATGTAATATATTGTATTTATCTTTTTGTTCACAAGCTAAAAGACAAATTTTTGTATGGGAAAGGTTGGGGAATCCCAAAAGACAACGAGGGCAGCCCAAAAGTTTTTCTTTTTTGTATAAATATAAGCAAGCTTGATGTATGAAAGGACCTTTTTTCAGACTATCTTTGTGCAAGATTATTGTAAGAAGAACTATTTCATCTTATAATAAAGAGTTATATTTTTCAGCTAGAGAAAGCACTGTGGGGTTTCAAATGCTTGACATGGACTTGTTGGATGTGAACTATTTCTGTTTTAGTTTGTTTTCTTCTCACAGGAGATCGTTCTAACTTATGAACTCTTTCATGTTATGAATGTGCTCCTGTTTATTTTTGAGAAATTTCTACAATCATATTTAAGTAATGAATGTTTTAATTAACAATGAGCTATCTCTTTGTTTATCTGTCGGTTGATATTCATGTATTCAGAAATATTAATAGCCATCTGTAGTATTCTTAATGCATGATATACAATACATTACTCAACATTGATTATAGTATTGCTCCCTAGGGATAGGTTAGTGAGTCTTAGTTAGTTGTTCTTTGTTTATGATTTAGAAGCGAGAGAGATAAGACGAGAGGTAAAAACCTGCGTATCACATTGTGACACTCCTCGTTATCTCTATCGTCTGCATTTAGTTAGGCACTTGCATTTCATACATAAACATAAAACTAAAAAAAACACTTAAACGTTGGACCGGGCCACAATCGGTAGAATAAGCTTTAACCGTTACTTAACCTACGATAGCCGGACAGTAAACCGGACCGATTCCCCATACCAAACAATAGCGAGCTAATTGGGAACGCTTATTGGGAAGAATCCCTTTTACCTACGATTTTCCAGGCTTCAACAGTTTTGGCACTAGAAGGAGGGCCACCAGTGCATGGTTGGCCGAAGAAATCCGCTTTCTCGAGGTTAATCCACCGGTGACAATTCTGAAACCAATTTTCCTCAGAAACCCGCTCCTGAAGAAGCAGGAAAGGTGTACCTCTATCCCATTGATAACAAAGTGGTTGAATATTTAAGGAGGATTACCGGGGCGTATGCAAAAAAGATTGGGGGGTTAACTATTATACCTATTCTACCTAGAAGAGAGTATCAGAAGAAGGACCATCCTCAATTGGAAGATTCAGTGTTGGTAGAAGATCTTGAAGAATTGGTAGAAACAGCCTTACAAGAAATTGTCCAACCTTTGGATCAGTTGGGACCAGATTCCCCTCGCTGTTCACCTTTCCAGACCCCTTTTAAGTCTCCACCTCATACTCCACTCAAAATCATGGCCAACATGAATGCAAATCAGCCACCTCCACAGCTTGCTTGGAGAGCTAGATCTCCTTTAAACCTGACACCTCCATTGCATGATATGCCTCAGAGTTTTGACAAACTTTTACCCAAGTTTGAACCCAGTGAAGGAATTCTTGTGGATGATCCCTTGCAGAGTTTTTATCTAGCTTTAGAGGGTCTTCAAGCAACTAAACATGAAGATGGAGTTTGCAGACTTTTCCCGCATACCCTGAAAGGGAAAGCAGCCTCATGGTATTTTTCCCTACCAACAAAATCAATCACAAATTGGAATATTTTCAAGAGACTTTTCAGAAACAAATACGGAATCCAGAAAACCCACGCAACGTTAATGAAAGGATCGATTGCTTTAAAGAAAGAAAAGAAAGAAAGGGTGCATAATTTTACTTAGAGGTTCGCTTCCTACCTGAATAATTTCAGTGCAGCTGATAAACCATCTGAGCATGCTCTAATTGAGTACTATACCTCAGCCCTCGGGCCTGATCTAGCCATGTTTTCCAAGAGATCAATTAGGCCCACTCTAGTAGATACTTATGAAGAAGCTGAGAAGGTAGAGGCATAATTGGAGAGTATAGAACACTATCCTACGCAGTCAGATGAAAAAACTTACGGAAACAAAAATCCCCTATTATTAACTAAACCTAAGGATGAACGATCACAGAAGTTAGATGGGGTAGTGAAGATGATGCAGAAGTTGTCAAACAGGGTGATTGATTTAGAAAAAGAAAAGGAGGCTCACAAATAATACAAGCCTTATTATAAAAAGAGAGATGATAACAGTCAACCTAAGCCTCCTCCACACAGTCCTTCAGCAATGAATTTGACCGATGTAGGAATAGATAATTTTTCCACTTTCCATCAGCAACCTCATTCTGAAAAAAATTCCCATAGTGGATTAATTCTATGACATTAGTAATGAACCAATTAGTGGATTCCAAGTTGACAGAAACTGAGGAGGAGAAAGGGAAAGATCATGAACCTACAGAAACACAAGAGGAAGACACCTTGGTTTTATGGGACTGTGGCTCTATGTTCAACATAGAGGATGAGGATCTCCCTGACAAAGAAGAAACATCAGAGACACATGTCACAACAAGAAGTCAGAATCCATTAAAAGAAGATAACTTGATACTTCCAAAGATCAAGAAACTCCAACAGAACATGAAGAAAATGAAGAGTAATACTTCAACTGTTAGCATACCTGAGTTTGTCATTTCAAACCAGAACCCTAAGAAAGTCAATACGCCTATAAAGCCTACTGAAAATATGTCACGTCCCCGACCCTTCGACCGGCGAAGAGGACGCGACCCACACCAAACAAACGGGCAGATAGCCCCATGAACATGAACAAGGATAAATGCCGATATTAAAAACTTAACAGAATGCATACTAAGATGCATAATCCATCATACAAAGATGCAGAGTTACTCAACATTCAGCGGAAGCAACACACACATTCCAGCATTTAACATGTTCATCATAATTCATAAAACAATAGATATAATGGCAGAGATGAAATAGCAGCAATACTTATCTTTGATGAAGAACTCGCCCCGCAACCAGCTACGTCGCTGCAACGTTCCACCCAACCATAGGCCAGCGTGCTCATCAATCTCTTAGCATCACTGCCACCCCCGAGCTGGGCATGATTCCTCAAGGAATAAGGGTCAATGCAGGCTTACACATAGCCAAGGTTTGCTAACACACAGCCAAACCCACACTGTAGGGTTCACCAGGTTGTCAAGGAACTGGGATAGGCTAAATGCCAAGCTGGTGGCCTCAACACCAGTCTTCTCATGCATACCCAGCCTCTAATCCCACTCTCAACAGTCCGAAGACCACCCATTGCATACCGCAGCAAACAACCCACTCACTTCTCTGTGATGAAGGAAAAGACAACCGAGGACAGTCCCAACAAAAGATGAAACACAGCTCAAGCCCACAAGGCAACTCAGAGTTGTTCTTGGCCCTAGCGTGGCCAAAACAACTCAGCAACAACCCAAAACCAGGGTATATCAACAGCCATAGACTCAAAATGAGTGATGGCAACAATCCACAGTCTCAAAACCAAGGAGAAGCCAAACTCCCAGCGCAGACAAGGGAAAACACCAACGCAGACCACAGCAGACAACATACACGGCCACAATTGGCAACTTTACACAGTCTCAACAGGGAAAAAACTCAGCCAACAGATGTGGAAATCAACAGCCAACCCAACCTCCAAGAGCCCACAGCACACACAGTTACTTAATGCAAACGCTAAAGAGCTTACACAGGCAGAAAAGGGAGAGAACAACTCTCAGCCTGTGCGTCAAGGAAGAAGACGCAGCCCCAAACAAAACATGGAGGAAAACACACATGCACAGTCCGAAAATGGGAGAAGATCGGACTCTCAACAGCATCCAGAACACGTTAGAAAAACGACAGCAACCCAAAAACGCGGGTTAAACCAACAGCGAGACAAAACGATGCGCGTGAGGAAGCAGTCCTCCCTGCACGAAGGGAAAAACTTATACAGACCACAATCCTCCAAAAGAATGGAGAGCCGACCCCTGCCCGCGTGAAGGTAACAACAAACATCCCCCGCCTTTTCGTGAAGAGAAACCCCCCCCGCATGAGGATGGACCAGACCCCTGTGCATGAGCATGAACCGACCATCGCGAGGAACGAACAGACCACGGCTCTGCGTGAGGATAAACAGACACGGCCTAAGCGAGCGAATGATCAGACAACAACCGTGAAGGTGAAGACCAGGCGTGAGGAAAAACAAACAGCGGCCAGAATGGCCTCGTGGAGAGTGAGAAGTGAATGTTTCTTCTGCCCCACGCGAGAGAAGAGGAAGAATCCGCTGGTGGAGTGGGCACGTGGGCAAGGACTGACAGTCCTGCCACAGCCACCACCACTCAGCATTAACTGCCCCAACTAACAAAAGCAAGACATTAAGGAGGTTGGATGAGACAAGGGAAGATGGAAAATCAACAAGGTGGTAACACATGGGTTTCCCCCCACAGACCAGGGTTGACATCCCCCCCCACACCTTATCCTTTGGAATCATGCCCTTTTCATTTCAATGTTGCACTGCTGTAGCTGGTTGTGGGTTTATTTTAATTGATGTGCGTGTTTACATGATGCCGAATTATAATGTGCCGGATAGCACGATATACCATCGGCAACTATCCCCATTGCCGAAACATACACAACCAAATCGATGGTGGGGCTTTTGCCTTTAGCTCCTCACCACGATTAATTACATTATATACATCATGCAAACAGGGTCAAAACCAGGGTGTTACAAAATAAAACTGAAAATGTCAAAAAGAATCTGAATGAGCATGAAATGGGATATGATATTGTGGAAGACATTAAAAAGGCTAAAGCAAATATCTCACTGTTTGAAATGTGCAATCTACCTCAGCAAAAAGAAAAACTTTTGAAAGCACTTGAGACACCTGAGAAGGAGCCTCCCATGGACAACCAACCCGAGGAAGAGATTGGTGAGGCAAGACTAGGAGGAAAATCCAAGTATAAAACTCCAACATTTCTTCTAACTTTTGAGATTTTCAACTATAATGTGCATAAATGTTTAGTGGACTCAGGAGCATCAGTCAATGTCATGCCACTTTCAATCTGCAAGCAAATAAATGGTCAACCTAAACCTACTACGGGCCAAGTTCTTCAATTAGACAGAACAACAGTGAAAGTGATAGGAGAGATGGAAGATGTTCTAATTCGTTTATCCACAAATGAGAGGGTATGTGAGTACATAGACATTATCGTAGCAGATATCCCGGATGCTTATGGTTTGGTTTTGAGCCGGGATTGGTCAATGAGGTTAGAAGGATATTTTGCGTCAGATTGGTCACATTTGTGGTTGCCTTTTAAAGGATGTCAAAATCAGATAAAAGTGTTAAAAGAGCCTCAAATGAAATATAATGTGACTTAGTTGGAGGGAAAAAATGAACCAGCAAAGTCTGTGTTGGGAAATTATTTTCTTGAACTTGAACTAGGAAATTACCAAGCTGAGGAAGCCAGTAGTATACCTGATATCCAGCCCAATCTCCTTCGATTTTCACAGGCTGATGAGTTTGATTGTAACATAGTAGATTTAGTTTCATATGTAGTTAGAAATTCAAATGCAGGAGTAGAAAGTTTTTGGATTCTTTATTTCAATGGTTCTAAAACATTGGACGGATCAAGAGTTGGCTATGTCCTGATTGATCCAGAGAAAAATAAACATTTTATTTCATGTAGGTTAGAATTCGAATGCACAAATAACACAGCCGACTACAAGCCTTAGTTCAGGAACTTTAAAAAGCAATAGAATTAAAAGTAAAAAATCTGAAAGTTTATGGAGATTCTAAAATCGTTGTTAAACAAATTCAGAACAAAATTCACTACATATCACCGCATTTGAAGGCTTACCAAAATGAAGTCTGGGATTTATTAATAAATTTGCATGCATTCAATATTGTGTCAATTCCTAGATTATAGAATGCAGCAGCTGACTTATTAGCTACCTCAGCTGCAAGATTAGTACCTTCAAATACTAGATGCTTTATTGAATTGATTTTCAAGCCTTCTGTTCCAGATAACATCACTAATATGAGGGTGTTTGATTATGATCAGCAGATAACATCACTAATATGAGGGTGTTTGATGATGATCAGCAGATATTGGAATGCTTAACAAGTAATGATACATTTAAAGAAGCTATAATAGATGACGAAGAGCATCAAGCGGAATTACAGTACGGAAATTTCATTCCAAAAGGAGTGAGGAATTTGGAACAGATGTGTGATTTAGACAACAAGTTCAGAAAGCCATTGAATGTCAAGACTCATAGCTCGTCTTTACAATTCAAGCTGACAAATCTGGGGACAGAAGCTGAACCCAAATATGTGAATTTGGGGAAGTGTTGTTCACCCGGAGAAAGGAGTAAATTCATCAGCTTATTCAGACAATATAAGGATGTATTTGCTTGGACTTATGAAAACCTAAAGACGTATGACACTAAAATTATACAACATGTGATTCCAATCAAGGTTGGAGTCAAACCTTATCAGCAGCCTCTGAGGAAATTGCATCCAAAGCTCGAACCCCTAATTCAAAGTGAACTGAAAAAGCTGCTAGATGCTAAAATCATATTTAAAGTCAGACATTCAAAATGGGTCTCTAATTTGGTACCAGTGCGAAAAAAGTCTGGAGAGATCAGACTCTGCGTAGATTTCAGAAATCTTAATCGTGCATCAGATAAAGATAATTATCCTGTCTCACCCATGGAACAAATACTACAAATGGTCTCAGGTTCCGAACTGTTCTCTCTGTTGGATGGATTCTCCGGTTATAATCAAGTATTGGTAGCAGAAGAGGATAAGCTCAAGACCACTTTCCGAACCAAGTGGCGAACTTTTGCGTATAGGAGGAAGCCCTTTGGACTTATCAACACGGGAGCAACTTTCCAGAGGGCTATGGATATAGATTTCCACAGTCTAATTGGTCGTAGTGTTGTGGTCTATCTAGATGATGTTACAATATTTTCAAAGAAGAGAGAAGAGCATGCATTTCATTTGAAATAGATTTTCAAGCGTTGCAGGAAATATGGCATTTCTTTAAATCCTAAGAAATGTGTGTTCGCAGTCACAAAAGGAAAGCTACTGGGTCATGTCATTTCTAAAAAAGGGATCTCCATAGACCCGGAGAGGATTAGAGCCATAGAACAGATCCCTCTACCCCATAATAAAAAGGGCATGCAATCTTTTATGGGGACAATCAATTTTGTGCGAAGGTTTGTACCAGACTTTGCTCAAATCGTCAAACCTTTGCAGCAAATGGTCAAACAGAATGTGCAGTTCAAATGGACTGATTTGGAGAAGAATGCATTCAGCAAGATCAAAACATTTGTTGCTCATGCACCATCACTCAAAAGTCCAAATTTTGAAAAGAATTTTATTCTGTTTGTTGTCCCCCGATTGCACACCAACAGCAAAAATCTAATGAAAGTTGTCACCTTACTTAGGAAAGTGGGAGAGGTGTGACCTTGGGGGAAAGCACAGAGCTAGGTACTGTCACCTACTCCTAGCTCCTCCATTTAGGCTAACTCCTAACGAAGCCAAGGGGGGTAGTCCCTAACAAAGAGTTTTCTAAGGCTCAATGTGGTTAAAGTGTTTTTAATTAGTTGCGGATGCGGATGGGTGTTATTTAGGAGTTATTATGATTAAAGATGTTTACTTATTATCAGTATCACACATAATCAAAAGCAATCCACATTGCAAACAAGAGATTAAACAGATAAGTAAAAATTCCAGAGTTTCATGAAGCATTCAGAGATAGAAATTATAATGAACCACAGACAATTGATCAAAATAAGATAATAATGCAGATTTAATCAAGGACCAGTGCCTTATGAAGTCAATGATACTGAAATGCGCAAGAAAAATAATAAGTCTAGGAATCAAACTAGTGAGTATTAGATTGTGCAAATGCTCTTCGTAGGTTTTAAGGATTTTATGTGCTCCTCTTGATTAAGGTGTCAACGAAGGTTTGTCAAAAGCTGGGAAAATATTTTAAGTTCCCTCCGTTGAAGACATGTCGGGCCCACCCAGTATCCCAGGCTGGTATCGTGAAGATTGACCAGCTAACGGAGAAGCTTAGACAACAGGATTCTGGCGCCTCTACTAGGAAGTTCTTTGGAAAATTCCCTACAACGCCGGTGCGTTGGTTATGGGGTGTTAAGTTTTATTAAGTTACTCTTGCAAGATTAAAGATCCAGTGCCGTTTCTGGGTACTCCAATCTAAGATTGGTCAGAGCATACTCCGGCAAGGAGAGTACGAGGTTAATTAATTAAAGAGGTGTGTGTTGCAAGTTTTATTAAATTAATTAATTAGGACTCTCCGACAGAAAGCGCTCTTGACCTTGTCTTATGACAAAGGTTCAAGAAACTTATCTAATTTAAATGCCTAATGCAAGGATGTGCAAATCTAATAATGCTCTCCGATAGAGAGTGCTCTTGACTTGGGTTCTGACAAGTTCAAGAGACTTAATTAATTAATTGATTAAACACTTAGTAGAAAAATAAAGATCTAAACTACCCAAGAGTCTCTTTCAAGCTTTTTAGGGCCCTAATCGGAAAAGCAAGGGGGTTAAGTAAGACTATAAAAAAGTTAAACAAAATTTGCATTAGCTTAAGCAAATAAACAAACAAACATCTTTACTTTTATGTTTTATGAATAATGAACTAAACAGAAATAAAACTACCTTACTTTAATAAACAAAACAAACTTCTAATAATTGAAACTATTCTATCCTACTTGTAACACAATGTGAAGCAAAGCATGAAAATTGGGAGACGATACAAGCTTCCCCCAAATGGGGGAATAGGGGTGTGGGAGCCATAATCCCACTTGCTTTTTATTAATTTGTTACAATGCTTGAAGTTTGGAGTCCTTTGTGATCTTGAGAGTGTCTTCAAGGCAACCTGTAGAATGGGGATTAAGAAGGGGGAAAAATGAATGTTTCTTGTAGCTTATATCTTTGATTTTTTGCCAGCATTCCCGCTTAACCTGTCATGGAAAGAGAAAAACCAGCGACCTATTTTCCTGCAAAATGATGGATTAAACAATACAATATACTACCAAAATACACTTGATACTTAAGCAAAGATAGGAACTTTATGCTGCTTCAAGTACTAACTAGATCTAAGAGAAAATAAATTTTGACACTTCCTAGATCTAGAAATGAGAGCAAGAAGATCCAAAAGATTAGCTTTATAAATCAGAATTCTACTTGCAAACATAAAGTGAAATAATAAAAAATTTTAACTTTAGGGTGAATGGAGAAGATAAACCACTTGGATCTTGAATCCTTGAAACCACTTTGGATCCCAATAGCATGCAGCTGCTAGACACATACGCTTTGCTTCAAGAAAAGGAGATGCAACTTAGGTCAACCTTTTACTTGGTACGGTGAAATGATATGCAAACAAAGTCTTATACACTTGCCAAAACGGGGATTAAAACATATATTATTTACTAATCAAATCCCAAAAACATAAAATACAACTGAATAAAACAATGCTCTTTAAGATTTCTGAAAGTAAATGGAATAAATAGGTAACTTGAAAGCTACAAATACCTATTCTTACGTGCTTTTATAAGCCCTCTAAAGCATGTATTAATACCCACAAATTAGCAAAAGTAAAGAAACTAAAACAATATCACCTCATTAACTCGAACATAAGCATCCAAGATCTACACAGCATGACCCTTCAAACCCTTTCTTTATTACGAAATAGGTTGCATAAGAGCAACAAGCATTACAATATTTCACTAGAGGTTCTTTACATCAATCATCCACCCATAATAGAGCTCAAAGAGCCTCTATTTATACAAAGAGAGAAGGATAAAACCCTAAAACCAAACTAAGAGTAACACCGAAGTAATTGAATGAGCTCAGCATGATGATTTGGAGTTGAACTGAGCTGCAACTGAGTTGTAACTGAGTGCTGGAGTAATGAGAGGTGGTGAGGTGGCTCATCTTCCCTCGTAATGATCACCCAACCAATAGAAAACCCACACTTCAACCAAAAACGGATTTGACCAAAGAGGGCAAATTTCTGACTGATAGTTCAACTGCTACACTCCGATACTTGATCCGAAACTGACCGATATTGATTGGAATCATCATAAATGCTCCGTGCCATGTCATTTAGCCTTTTATTTTGCTAAATTCGGATTAATTTGGAGAGATTTGGATTTTCTCTAAAATAATCATTTTTATTAATTAATCAATATTTTCCCCAAAACTGACTTTTTTTTAGAAAATATGAGTTATGTGGTCGAATGATGATCTGAAACTTGGTGATCGCTGGCTAGATGGTCATGAATGATTTTTGGCTTAAGGTTAGAGCCTTCAATCAATGAATTCGGGTTATGGATGATCGACTTATTACAAATGAGATTTTTCCATTTAATTTATGGAAAAATTAAACAAAAAACTTAGGGATATAATTTAAAAAATTAAACAATTAAAAAAAAATTTAACGCATCCGGTAAAAAAATTTCGGAATTTTTTCTGAGGGTCCTAGTGACTTAGGACATGACCATAGTCTATTCTAACAATGTCTAGTAGGTTTATATATACTCGGTTGGGCTCTAATAACCCCCCAAGTGCCAAAATTCAAAATCGAGCATTCCATCTTTGGAGGAAGCGGGAGAAAACCTCATCAATTATACTCGGTTATAGGAAAAGCATAATTGTCAAGGTCAAAAAACTCCCTGGAATACCTTAGTTGAAATTCTACGTCTTAGGAGACTGAACCACTCAAAACACCCTACTAACACATTTTATTACAAACCCCGCGGGGCCATAGTCATAATTATTCAAAACAAAAACTGACTAGCCAAAACTGGCTAGACACAAAGGTGAATCATTTGATACACTGGAATCAAACATTTATCATGTTTGTCAACTGGCGACTCCTCAGGTAATCCAACTACGGTACAAATAAGTGGATAACACTATACACTTTCGCTTTCGATGATTCATTAGCAACTGTGCTTACACAGACAGAAGATGGGGGAGATGAGTATTCCATATCATTTATGAGCATTGGTTTGCAAGGGGATGAATTGAATTATCCTGCGGTTGATAAACAAGCTTATGCAGTTTTCAAAGCGGTAAAACAATTCAGACCATACATACTTAAGAATCGCACCAAAGTAATAGTCCCGCACCTAGCAGCACAATCCCTTTTTGTACAGAAAGAATTGGGAGAACGAAGAGGTAACTGGGTGACTGCTTTGCAAGAATACGATCTTGAATTCAAACCAGTAACTATAGTTAAAGGACAAGGACTTTGTAAACTAATAGTTGAAAGTCAAAACAATGAAGATCACAGCTGGGATAATGAAGCTGAATTACACATGGTGGATGTATGTCCCCTATTAAAAGCTCCAGACTCCTGGTATCGGGATTTGGTCCATTATCTTCAAGAAGGGTATTTACCGGAGCATTGGAGTCCTAAGCAAAGAAGAGCATTATGTCTGAAATCAGCGTTATACCAGATTATTAATGGAGTGTTGTTTAAAAAAAACTACGATGGAGTCTTCCTCAGATGCTTGGAACAAGAATATGCAAAGAAGGTTGTAGCAGAATTACATGATGGACCTGTTGGAGGTCACTTCTCAGAAGACACAACAACATACAAGATTCTTAGAGTTGGATATTACTGGCCCACATTGTTTAGAGATGCTCATGCTCATGTTAGAAAGTGTGATACTTGTCAAAGAAGCGGTGGGAGACAAGCTAAAGTAGCAGGACCATTGAAACCAGTGATTATCTAGGAACCATTTGAACAATGGGGAATCGACATTATCGAAGAAATAAATCCAAATTCCTCATTGCAGCATAAGTATATTCTGACGACAACTGATTATTTCACCAAATGGATAGAGGCCATACCGTTACGAAAAGTAAACGAGGATGCAATTATGGATTTCTTGCAGAACCACATTATGACTAGGTTTGGGGTTCCAATTTCCCTAGTTTTTTATAATGCTTCTTATTTTTCATCTATTAGATTAACTGCATTTGCTAATGAAAGAGGAATTAAACTACATTATTCTGCAAACTACTACCCACAAGGAAATGGTTTGGCAGAATCCACAAACAAAAATCTGATTAGAATTTTAAAGAGAACAATGATAGAAAATCAGAGCTGGCATCTAGCTTTACCTAATGCACTATGGGCCAATAGAGTCACACCAAATAACTCCTTAGGTGTGTCACCCTACACTCTTGTCTATGGGAAAGAAGTTGTTCTCCCTCCTAATATTTTGTTGCCATCTTCCATATTGGCCCAAGAATCTAGGGGTACTGATAATGAAATTCTGCAAATCCGAATTTATAATCTGCTGAAGTCAGAAGAGTCTAGGTCCAAGGCCCGTGAAAGGTTTAAACATCAACAAGAAATGGTAAAGAGATGGTTTAACAAACACAAAGCTGGAAACAAAGAAATCGAAGTAGGTGATCTGGTTCTTAAGTGGGATCACCCACATGATGAAAAATGAAAGCACACTAAATTTCAGCAACTATGGTTAGGCCCTTTTCAGATTGCAGCAAAGATATGCCCCTCGACTTACAAGTTGCAAGACTTACAAGGGTGGGAGGAGAACTTACCAGTAAATGGTGTAGTTCTGAAGCCTTATTTTTCTTAATGGTTTTTTATTTTGTTTTCTTGTACACAAATAAATGATTTGGTTTGTTTGTTTACTTTAAATTAGTTTTAATTGTTTTGTTTTTACTTGCTCAGATTTCAATTGCTTGTAATTTTTGTTTTGTTTTAATAAATCAACACGACTTTTGGTTTTTGGAGTTCATCAGAGTTCTGGATAAACTGAAATCTTTGATCAAAGACTGCCTACTATTTACACATATAATGCTTAAAGATTCTTCAAGACTAGCAAATTTTCTAGATGGATTATGAACACATTTGAAGTCCTGCTTAATCCCTGTGAAATAACCAAGGATAGAAAAGTCTAGAGTACTATTTTGGGGTTCCATTCATCTCACATTAAAAGTTGTCCTAGGGGGTAACAACAGAAGACCCATGGAAAGGGAGCAAGGTAAACAGTGTATTATATTTAAATGATCCTATGCCATAAATTGAGAGCCAAAAGGCTAATAAAAGTCGAGATCTCCTAAGAAGCAATATGTATCAAAAACACATACTGAACCACATCAGTATAAATGAGATTGCTATAGTTCTTCTCCGTCCGTGAGTTAAAATTAAAATATCTCTCACACAAAAGGACACTATGGATAGAGGAGCCTGAAGTAAAATTCAGAAAGAAAGCAATCAGGGAGGACTAAAAAGGACAAAAGTCCAAAAACACCAAAAAGTGCAAATTGGAATAGGAATGAGAAACAAACAGATATATATGTTTACCATATGTTACGATCCTATGGTGTCTAAGCTGGAAGCCACCCAAAGACAGAGGTAAAATAAAACTCATATCTTCAACCTCAGAAGAGTTATCCAGACTTTGAAATCCTGGTTCCTCTTCTTAAAATTGGACTATCATCAATGATTAAAGTTCATAAATCTTGCATTTTAGGAATCCAAATATCTTGAAGAAACCTAATAAAATAATATCACCGAAACAGTCTGTTGTATCAAAGAATAAGTTGTTCAGAGACCTGTTTTGCGCCAGGTAGTCGCCAATTGTTGCAGTTGCAACCTTTTTCCCCAAAAAATTCTATTTTTAGGGTCCCCCTCTTTCTTTTTAGATATCTAGACGGCCTAAGAGTGTCTTATTTTTACCAAGGTTTGTCCAAGGCTCAACAGTTTCATGTAAAAGCTAAGTCTTTTTGCATGCCCACATCGGATGTTTAGTTGACTAGTCTTCCGATACATCAGAGACATAGTCCACTATCTATCCGATGTGTTTATCAGAATCCTTCCTAGGTCTAAGCCGTTGTATCGAGGGTAAGTTTGTCTATGATCTCGGAGATAGTCTAACGAGGTTTCGACGTTTTAGTATAAAGTGGATCTGATGGATCGGATGTCCCTTCGACTATCGTTTTCCGATGTCCGATGAAGTTGGCATTTTCGTCGTCGGTTTTGTGTTTTGGAATGAACCAAGAGATTGAGTTTGTCCGCCATCCGACATTGTGGAGAGTTAGTGTTGAGTCAATCCAGAGCTTCGTGATGTTCCCCATCGATACCGAAGAAGCTAGTCCTTCTGATTTTCGATGTGACTTTCCCATCTGATTACCAGGTAAGTAGAGCTATTCCCATCCGACGTTGCGGATGTTTTCAAGACTATAGGTCTGGCGTGTGGTTAAAAAGATTTTCCCACTAGTATTAGTTTTTCACTCCCGGTCGAGGTTTATAAAACCGTTTTGAGCCCGTGTCACTTGTCATTCTCATCGTAGAGCCATCATGTCGATTGCGCGCAACTGTCAAGCTTTTATACGTTCTCCTCTGCGCCTGCGGAGGTCGTCTCCTGTCCAGGTCGCCAACCACTTCGTTGCCAAGTAGGATCCGTTCCTGATTTTGTTTTAAACTTGTTTTTTTTTTGTTTTAAACCGCTAGGGTGGATAGAGTTAGGTTTTTCGCGGTAGGGTAAGGTTTTATGTGTTGTTGTGGTTTTACTACGGTGAACTCCCTTTATTTAGGATGTGGCCTGCTTATTTGTGAGCGTTTTCATTTTGGTCGGTTAGGTTTTTCCACCCAGCCTCTGTGCAGCCATGAGTACGCATGTGACAGTTTCATGGAAGATTAGGGCACAATGCAGACGAGCATTTCGCTGTCTGCACCACCCTGTTCTCGATTGCTCCACTTTAATCCTAGGGTTAAACAGTCGTGCCCTCTTTGACAGTATGTTTCCATGGGATACGGGAGGGTCGTGTAACTATAAAGGTTTGAGGATTTTTGTTTTGAGCAAACAGTCGATATAGGCTTTTCCTTGGTCAAGATGTGCATATAGATGTTTTAGTAAGTGGAAGAGGTTAAGGTTTTAAGCTAGCGGAGTTTTGGCAGTTTTGGGGGCAGAGGGATATTTGGCAGATTCTCTTTGTTTAAAGTCTCTCACTCAGAAAGGCTGTGGGTGTTAATAATATTTTTTTCAGTATGCATATTGATCAAATGGTAAGATGTGATGATTTTATTGTTTTCTCACTACACTGATTACTAGAGATAAATAGACTGAGATCCTGTTGTATAATGGCTACAGGTAAATTATCAACACAGCAATATGCCGAGAAAACAGAAGAAGAAAACCCAAGCATCCAAAGAGGAACCTGAAGTGGAGGTGATAACCATAGTGGAAGTCATCTATGAAGATACTAAAGCTAATACTGGAGTTGAGCCAAAATATAAATGGGGAGAGGTAAATAGGATGATTTCCAGCCAGAGTGTTCCAGATGCTAGTTTTGAAGATGTGTCCATATATGCGAACATTGAAAGATCACCCCTTATGAAAGTAGCTACTAGGCCTGAGTTGTTCCCATGCGCAGAGGTGATAGGGTGGAATCTGCCTAGGGCAGATGTAACAAGGATGATATTGGCAAATAACGTGAAACAAGGTTATGCTGCATATAGCCCAGCTTATGTGTCTATGGCGTATAATTTACCAACAGCACAAACTTATCTGACTGAAAGTTGGTTAAAGGAGCTGAATTTAGACATGGTGGAAACAGTCAAGAAGATGATGATACCAGGAAAAAACTTTCGTACAAGGCCTTCTGGAGAGTATGAAACATCAACTCTCCGTACTCCATATAGGTTCATTGCTTTGATGTTGAACATAATCTTTAGAAGAGCTAATGGAAAAAAAAATTAAATGGGTTGGATACCAATTATCTATTTTGTTGCTACACAAGGTACAATTTTTAATTAGGGAAGTATAGTATCCAACAATCTGTCCGCTTGTATAAGCGTAGCATTGGGAGGAGTGTCCCAAAAGAAGCCAGGAATTTACATGAGTTCTATTTTCATTGATTGCATTCTGTGCACTCGGCCTTTCCCAGACTTAAAGTGCCATTGGGATAAGGACCAAGCTCCAGTGTATGCGGCCTATAAATTATTCTAGGCCCACAAATATTACAACCATTATAGGGAGATTTGTGAACATTTCATTATGCCATTATATACTTTGATTTTCTTGGTCGAAAGCAACTGTATGTCAAAAAAAGCTTTCAAAGTTGTGCAAGAATACGGAAGCTATTATTTGACAGAAGAAAGCCTATACTTAAGAATGTATGGTGGTTCAAGAGCCCCTTCTCTTCTATCAAAGTATGCCACAGATTATCTAATTCACAAGGAGGCTATGAGACAGTTGTATATTGATGGGATAGGAAGTTTCCTTTTTGAGCAGAAGAAGGCAGTCTATCCTGCAGTGCCCTTTTTTGTTGGAAGTTACAAGTTTTCTAGGGTGAAGAATGCATCGAAGTTTGTTAAGGAATTGGAATATTTTCATTTCAGTGAAATGAATTTCCATAGGAATGACTCTGAGGGAAAAGTTGTTGATTATTGCACAGAATCTGGAGTACATTTTGAATATACCAATTTCTGGGATAAGGATGAAGAGACCTTCCGAAATGCTAGGAACATGACAGACAGCTTTAAGGAGAAGATTCAAACAGAAGATAGCTACTGTTGGTGGTAAAGGAAAAGTTGCTATGAAGCAGAAAAGGCAAGAAGAAGAAGAAGCAAAAAGAGGCAGGAATTTTGAGGAGAGGTTCCTGTACAACAGAGCTCTGCACGAATTTCGAGGAGGTTTCTGTACAACAACACAAAAATCAAGGAGATTTATGTACAACAGGTACAACATAGAAATCGAGGGTGTGTACAGAATTCGAGAATTCGTACAATAGTATGGCCTGGACACGAAAATCAAGAAAAAGTACAAAAAATTAATTATGTCCGTACAGGCAACTTTAGGCACGGTTTCCAAGGCTAAAGTTTGGCACACAAATCGAGGTTCCGTACAACAGTGAAGGTTCAGATTTCGAGAAGAAAAAAATGACAAGTACTGTTGTTTAAATTTATGTATTTTACCCTGAAGAAACAAAATCTCTCTCTCTCAAAAACAGGTTTTCTCTTAGGGGTTTTATCCTAGACCATTGGTCAAAAATATCAATGTTATTTTCATGTGTGCTTGGCTGTTTTAAATTTCTGAGTTTGAAATTTTTAACTGAAAGAGAAAATTTCTGAATTGTTTAATTTTGAAAAAGAATTCCATGTGTTTCAGTTTAGTCAATTTTTGTTGAAAATTGTTCATACAAGGGTTTGGGCATTAAACCATGCAAAGAAGTTATGAAGCTTGAAACCGAGGTTGGGATTCTCAAAAACTTTCAAGGGACGCCCCCTAGACTTGGTCATTTACCTAGTCTAAAGTGTCGATGTGACAGCTGATTAATTCAGAGGCCTTAGTTTCCTTAGGTCACAGCTTTAGTTTCTTTTCCCCTCTGCCATCCTTCATAAGATCACCTTACGGGGCAACAACAAGAATCATGATAACAATATCTCTGCCTCTCTCTAGTTTATTTTTCATTCCATAGTCAAGCTGAAACAAAAATAGTTAAAATCCTTAAAATTAACATTCTCATTTCCAACCGTCAAAATTGTTTTTTTTACCCAAGTCAAAAGTAGCATAAAAACCTTAGAGGCCAAGTTCCATAGCTTTATGACTCCATTAAACCCTATCAGGCACTAGTCTTATTAAATAGAGTTGCGCCCTCCTTGGCCTTCCCACGTTTTCTTAGTTATGAGACTTGGGAGTGCTTGTTGTGTGTTTTACAATGTTTTTCCATCATCATAACTTGTGTATTAGGTGCTAGACTACAATTATTTTGCTATCCCGTAGTTACCTCGCTTATTACCTAAACTTTCACCCAACTATGAGTTGGCTATCCTATCTGGCACTATATTTTCTCTCCTAGATTTGTTCACTAAATCTATGCTATTGGGGTAACATTCCCATTGGTTGAGTATTTACACTCTTCATAATCCTTCTCAACCTCGTGTCTCATTTACTCTTCCTCTTTAGCTATTTGCTTGATCTAGGTATTAATTCAAGACCAATCTGTTCTTTATCTGTCATGTCCTTATTTGATTGTTTGTCTTGATTTTTGCATAAACTAGCCATCACTGGATAGCTACCTCTCCCCCTTGGCTTTCCTCTAGCTCTACCTAAAGTGAAAAGAGCCTCTTCTGGTGTGACAACTGCTTTTACAGTGGTTGAGGCACTCTGAGGTCATCTAGTTTAGTTTCCTGCCCTCTGCCCATACTGGATAGGATATTTCACAGAGACAACTACAACTTTGGTGATAACATTTCTAGCATCGTTGTTGGGGAGGGTAGAGCCTTACCTCCGATGTCTCCGAGTCAGTTTGTCCATTCCATATCATTTCATCATATCACATCCGGCTTAATTTTAGTGACTACATCTATTATTATTGCTTATTTATTCATAGTCACAATTTTTTATTCACGCATCTCTTAACCTTTCCTACGACATCTTTTCCTTTTAGTGAGTTGGGTGCAAAACTCGCCTAGCGACTCCACGCAACAACTCCACTAGGGACTGAACCCAGACACATCCATACAATCTAAGAAGTTGTGATCCTTTGAGTTTGTCTAAAGGAACTTCCCTAACTTATTAATGAAAAATCGAAACACAACAGATTCGAGTCCAAAACCTTTGATCATTCCTTACAAGCTATCGTCTCATCCCCGAATCCTCAATATGCCCTTCGACAATCATTCCTATGGCTCATCTAGGTCCACTACACGTGTTTGGAAACAAGTCTAGGCTTTCACCTTTCGATTTTAGCCAGATTCCTGGGTGTCCTCATGACATGCCAAAAAAATATTTTGAGAAGATCCCCAAGTTTAACGGGAAC
>LPNX010589152.1:25029-38307 GCA_001517045.1 Pseudotsuga menziesii | reverse complement strand
GGTTGTGGAGAAGAAAGCCAGCAGTCTAACTCTGTCTGAGTGGCTCCAAACACCAATTTTCTCAAGCATACCCAGCCTCTAATCCTACTCTCAACAGTCCGAAGACCAACCACTGCATACCGCAGTAAAACAAACAGTTCACAGCTCTGTGAAGAAGATAAAGAAACAGGGTGACAATCCCCAAACGAAAAGGTGAACACAGCTCAAGTCAACAAGTCGACTCAAAGTTGTTCTTGGCCCTGACGTGGCCAAAACAACTTAGCAGCACCCAAAAGATGTTTGCACATGCAGCAACCAAGACCAGGGAAGATCAACAACCCAATCCCATAATGAAACAGTGGGAACTTTACACAGTCCGCAGATGGGGAAGAAGACGGACTCCCAGCATTGACAGGGAAAGCATATAAACAGCAGAATCGTGCCTCTCAGGCCGTTCGTTCGGCTCGCCGCGTGAGATCACAGTCTTCCGACCCCTGCGTGAGGAAACCCATGCCGATTTCCGATCTGTGCGTGAGGATGGACAAATGATGGCAGAATGAACAAGACCAAAAACCGTGAGTCCCAAAAACAAAGGTGAACCTTCTGCGTCCCTGCACGAGATGAACAAACGATGGAGAATTTTCCACAAATGGTGCGCATGAGGAAGCAGAACATCTCCCCCGTGAGAATGAGCCAGACCCCAAAACCTCCGAAGAGTGGAATGAGTGGGAAGAATCGCATATCGCTTCCTCGCCCCCAGCGACGTGAAGAGGAAGAGTCCGTTGGTGGAGCGGGCACATGGGCAAGGACTGACAGTCCTACCAGACCCACCACTACTCGGCAATAACTACTCCCAACTAACAGACAACAGAGGTTTAAATGGGTGGCCGACACATGGAAAACTCCCAATGACACCCCCAGGGGTTGGACAACCCCCCCTTAACCTTAGGAATCATGCCCTTTTCACTTAACGTTGCACCGTCGTAGCTGGCTGTAGGTTTATTTTAATTGATGTGCATATTTACATGATGCCCAAAACTATAATGTGCGGGATAGCACGATATACCATCGGCAACAATCCCTATTGCCGAAACATACACGACCAAATCGATGGTGGGGCTTTTCCCTTTAGCTCCACACCACGATTAATTACAATATATACATCATGTATCTTTTTAATGTAATCGAGGTCAAAACCGGGGCATTACACATTTCTTACCTGGATGCTTACAGGATCATATGGATACAGTTTCTCACCTTCAGTATGGGTACTTTGACCTGGTCAACCGAGTTTGACCAAGTTAAGCACGGTTCCCAAGGCAAAGACTCAAAATGCAACTTGGTCTATATTTGCTCCAGACATGCATAGGACCAATACTGCGGTTTCAGTTTTGAGTGTTTGTCCCTGATTCTCTTGATAAGTGATTATTATCACTTAATTATTGGCCAAATGATCAAATTTTATTCCAAATGGCAGTATGATTGGTTCTCCTAGAGCAGAGCAGTGTTTTATTCTCAAATTTTATTTGTCTATGTCTCCAGATCATCAAGAGCAATCAGTTTGCACCCTGGACAGAGTTATGGTGGGTTTATCATTTTCCAGAGATTGTACTAGCAAAAAATGAACTAGAGAAATCACTGAAAAAGGCGACTTGACCTCCTGGATCAAGGAAATGGCTTGGAATTTTGACAGATGATGTGTCTTCGCATACCGGAAAGTCCTCCAGCAGTTTTCAATCAGCAGTTGTCCGGATTATTTGTTATCTTGGCTCATCCAGTGAGGAAAGTCCCCTAAGGGGTGCCCCCTCTACTTGGCTAATGATGTATTGTATTGTTATATCATATGCTTTTAAGTTGTAAAGGGGCCTAGGGTGAATTAAGCCCCTAGTGACCCCCTCCTATGTATTATCATGTCACATCTTATGTTATATTGTAACTTTCACCTAGGATAGGCATCCTTGAGTAAAGTGCGCCCCCTCTTTGAATTAGTGACTTGATCCATGTAGTGATCTATGTATTGTTGATCTCCATTGTTGATGATGTTTTAATATCAACCGTTGGATGTAAAAGTGAGTTAGGGTTTACATCTCTCTCAAACTATTTAAGAGAGGTGACCCCCTATTGTATTTATGAGCTTTGACACTGGAATTTGAATTAAGAGAATTTTGTCTAGGATTATTCTTCTATGTATCGTGTGCATGGTTTGATGATTTGATGATTGGCATTGCTACTCGTCTATACCGAGTCTTATTCGAGATACATCTTGCCTTTTTTCCTTTACCCACTTCATCTACAAGAGAGGAGGCGTGCTAGGAGAGAGAGAGGGCATTTTTGTGGGGGAACTCACCATCGTCGCGACTCTTAGGTGTTCGGTTCAGGGAGTATCTCTTTCTCTATGATTTTTTACTTCCTATCTTTTCCATACTTTGTATATCTCATTCATTTGCCTTATCATTTGATTTTTCTCTGATCTGGGAGGTTGAAGGAGGCGCTAGGGTGACTGGTTGTGGCTCAACTACAACAAGATCTTCTCCAAAAAGGCTCATTTTGATGTGAAACTGGCATTCTTCATCATTTCTAAAGTCATCTACAAGATCCAGGTACGTCTCGCATGTAATTTTTCCTTTTTTTATTTTCTGCATGCATTGCCCATCATTTCCATAATTAAAAAACCCTCATTTCATATAGATCTGGAGGTTCTGGTTTGTGGCAAGCTATAAAACATAAAACCCACATTGGAATAAACATAAAACCCCTAAGTTTTAATTTTCATCATTATCGGACTCCATTTGCCCATCCTAAGCACTAGCCTGCTTCTTAGGGGAAAAACACCCTCCTTGGGAGGAGTGGGTATATCAGAAACCGTAAACTGGGTATTGTTGGTTTTGCTTTCTGTTATCACATATATAGTAGCTGGGCTACCATATTCTATTTTTCGAATTTCAGAACACTTTTCAGCCAGTTCCCTTACATATGAGATGCTGAGATGAGCATCTATGATGGATCATTACTTGATGATGGACTATAGTACTCTCCCATGCCATGATTGAGTCTCAAGACACTCAGATTTGAGGACTGATGTAGTCATTTAGCCATTTGCAGAGCAGTCAATAGTGCCCAGAGTTGCATTAGTAATTCTTCATTGGACAGATGTTGGTTCAAATTGATTGTTTACATGTATATGATTCAGTAGATATTATCTTGTGTTATGGTTATCATTGCTTTTATATTCATTCGTGTGACATGTCTTACCATCTAGTGTCATAATTTGGAGGTCATATAAATATGTGGACTTGGATGTACTAATATTATGTATGTATGCCCCTACTTAGACCTAGAAGTTCTTGACCCATGCTCATTGGTTTAACCCTCCTTAGGGAAAATAGAGGTGATCATTCCCACCGTACTTTGGCTTGCTAGTGTTAGTTTCATTTTTCACTGTCTCCACCCATCCATCACCTTTCAGTTATGTTTTTAGCCTGACCTACTACTTGACTTGTCGCATGGAGGACCTTTCCCGACTAGAGCCTCTGTGTTGGACAAGCTTCCCTGTTTATTTGTGTCTCGGCTATGAGTTGCCTAGGTTGTGTTGGCTAAACCTGAAGCAAGTAGTGCTTCCATCAATAGAATGTATTTGGAAATGAAATGAATATCTTATGAAAAATCCCATTCATGAAAAATAGTGTTTTTAAACATACATGAATGCAAGGCAAGCCTAATGAAGTTGGCTTTGAAGTATATTGAAGTGAATATCTTGTAAAAAAAAACATTCATGAAAAGCAGTGTTTTTAAACATACATGAATGCATGAAGCCTCAATAAAAAAAATGAGTGTAATAAATGCATGGACCAAGGCTATGGAAATTCGAAGGCCCAAAAAGCAATGGTTCCTAAAAAGTTATATCTAAAGATTGCTGGCCTCAATTGTATCTGATTTGGATTGTGAGCATTTGTCAAGGTGAAAGCACCTATGAACGTAACTTATCCATTTGTGAGACACTGCTGTCCCCTGTGTTGTTACTTGTCCAGCATATACTAGAGTGGGTATCCCCTTTCCATATCCAAAGTGTCACAATGTTGAGTTGGTAGTCACCCTTTAGCCTAGCCTTTTGATTTTAGCCTTCGCCCTTCACTACCAAATTGATTACAACTATGAAGTCAGTATGGTCTTGAAAGTCTGGTCTAAGTTATAGTTAATTAATGAAACTCTATATTTGGTTGGTAGATCGCCAGTGAAATGATTGCTACTTGTTATAGTTGTTATTTGAATGATTTGTAGCATGTCTTAACCTTTAAACACTTGCAGTAGATGGATGTTAGCCTGGGTTATATTATTGATCATTTACAGATTATTATTTTATTTGTCTGGGCATATTGGATATTATTCTTGATCATGCAGAGATCTGTAGGGTGTATGAGTATGCACCTTAGATGGATTTGGACTCCTTGAGTCCAATGAGGCAGCTTCTTTTCAGTTCCAGCCAGTTACAGTGATGATTTGTCTCGGTATACCATTCTGGTGCAGTTTTGCCATGTTGAATGGCATGTCAGAGCAGATGTATGATTTGTTTGCTTCACCTAGGGCGCTGTATGAGGAGGGGGTGGTCCAACCACTTGTTTTTACCATATTACCCTCCTTCCAAAGAGCCTGGTGAGCTCAGTTTGACAATGCTAGCACTCTGGGAGGCATTTTTTGCCATATCACGTTTCTTGAGGCAGATGTAAAATAATAAAAATGGCTACTGAAGAATTCGATTTGGGCTACTGAGGCAAGGAAATGGCATGGGATGAGTTTTGATGATGAGTGTGATGTCTTCCACTCCTTCTCCAACAGTTTACACACTTGGATGGACCCACATCCATCTCTAGAACATATTTTATTATTTTCTGGAGCTTTTGGAGGCTCACGATTTCCTCAAAAAAATTTGCACTATTTTGCACTTAAAAAATTATATTTAATTATATTGTGCCATGGAGACACACTAGGAGAGTTAGTTAACACCCCCTGGACCCACCATGAGCTTTATTTATTTTTTATTGAGTGGGATCCCCTCTCCTAGGGTGATTTGGTCCATTGATATATTATATAATTGTATTGATCCATGTACTCTATGTTGAGCTCATCTCAACCGTTGATTAGAAGTTAGAACATATTGATATTTTAATCTTAGCCACCCATTTGAAAAGTGGTTATCATTTTGGTATCTCTCATTCCTATTTTAAAGGAGAGAGCTTCTCATTTGTAAGGGGTCTTTGGCTCTTGGATCTGGATAATAGAAAACTAGTTTTGTGGAAATTCTTGGATCTCCTTTGCATCTGGTGTTCTTAGATGGTGATTGGAAAATCTATTGCTTCCTAGCATTTGGGTATTTGTTGTGAGGTTTTTTTTTTTGGAAACATTGTCAGGGGTTCCTCAACTCGCTTGGCTTGGCTTCGTTTGTATCAGGGGGTTTTCATTAGTATCATTGTGATCTATGATTCCATCTTGCTAGTTTTCTGTAGCATTTGTTCTTTTCTCATGACGCATCAAATCTGATATGATTGATGTTTGTTGTGCAGGAGAGAGGGCGCATTGGCTTCTTTGGGTAAGTCATTTCACATAGAGGCTTCCTTCTAATCTTCTCAAAATGATCGATACGACATAGATCATCATCATTAAGGAATCTACAAGGTTTTCCAGGTAAGATCTACAGGTTAGTTCTTCTTTTCTAGATCTCAATCCATTGGCATCTTCATTTTCATGTCGAAACCCTAAATATAAAAAACCAAAAAAATATTATGGATCAGACTGCTTGATCTCTTGGAAAACCATTTCTGGGTTTTGTAGATCGGGTCAAACCCTAAGTGGGTCTTCCAAAATGTTTTGCTTAGGTGACCCCATTTGGGTCCAAATCCCAAGGCACTGCTCTCTAAATCCTAGCGCTACACTTCATGTTGCCTCCTTTTGCAATTTGATCTTTTTCTTGTGGCTCGGGTACCTTGATACTATTATACCTTCCTTCAAGTCTATCTCCTAGTACTAGAAAGCCCCAATCCTGTTCTTACCCTTCCTGCATTGGTCACGTTTCCCAAGGCAGTGGATATTGTCATCTTTTGCTAGTACTTTGATTCTGGATCTAGTAATAGGCCCATAAGTCGCTTGTATTTTAAACTTGGATCAAATTTTATATCTCATAAACCCCTGATCTAAGTCCTAATTTATCTTGTGACTTCATCCATAGATGTAGGGTTTACTTCACCTTACACCTTACACCTTACGTACTTCAACTCCATTTGATTTGATCTGGTGTTTTGGCTTGATCTCTCCTGTCGGGAGTAGATCTGGGTCTCCCCCATTGTTGTCTTGGTCTAAGACAAAATCAAGTGAAGATTGCCTCGATTGGCGTGACAACCATCGATTTGGGAGTCAAGGCTATCTTGGTTCCACCTCTTTAGTTTCCCATCCCTCTACTGTCCATCCTAAATCATAGAGGCAACTACAAGTTTGATGATAACATTTTGACGTCGTTGCCGTGGAGGTAGAGGCCTACCTTGATTTGAGATACCTCACCTTCCCTACGACATATCTCTTTTCGGTGAATTACTTGTGTGGTTCACCTGGGGACTCCACCCCACGACTCCACTGAGGACCGTACCCAATGTATTAATCTGAAGTTCTAAAGTCATGTCTTACATCAGAGAGAGCAATTCAGAAAACGATATGGCTATGAAAATGATGATTGAAATGAGCAAGCTGATACAAAATTTATACGGTTTGGTTTTAAATCAGCACAAAGAAAATATAAACGTGATGAACATTTCCATAAACTTTCTGAGAACGTGTATACCCATGACTATCCTCAAACTAGGTTATAGCTAGGATGCTTTCAGATAATCAGGTTGTGACGAGGTCTCAAACAAGAAATAACGTAAAAAATCAAGAAAATAATAAGCCTTTGATAAGAAGGAATTCTCCCGAACAAAGGAATACCACTCGTAAGATTCCTTCACAGCTGTCAAATGCTTCTCATAAGGGCACCCTGAAGAAGAATGATCAGCCCTTAAGGATGCCATCTCAGGAAACTAGGAAGGCAGTGAGTCCAAGCCTAGATAAGCCTTAACATAAAGAACCAATGCAAAGAAAACAAGTGATTCTCCCTAGAAAAGGATTTTCTCCTGTGATACAAGGCAGTATGAATACAAATATACTGGGAAAACTCTCTGGATCTTCAATCATGATGTCTTTGAAAGAGCTCATAGCCATCCCTTTCTGTTAGAAGTCAGGTGATGCACTTATTGTGATTAAAGACGAATGACAAAAACAAAGGGAAGCCTTGTAACTTAGAGGTTGACTTGAGCCATTTCTTTTGCAAACCAAATATCCCTGTACCTCTTAATGAATTACTAAAGATCCCATCGTTGTTTAAACAAGCTACTCAATTTCTAGGGATCAAACCTAATATTAAAGCTATTGAGAAATCAACAATTAAGAAAAACCCTCCCATAATGATCCAAAGTGTAAACTAGCAATGGTGGTGGTCATCCCGCGTTCTACATAGCTTTAGAAATAAACCAATTAATTCTTCGTAATTGCATGCTAGATTCAGGAGCAGAGGTTAACGTTATGCCACTTAGGGTAATGGAACAACTAGAGCTAAAAACATTTCGGCAGTTCAATAACGTATGTGGAATGGACTCTCGACCTGTTAAGTCGAAAGGGATAATTGAGAATTTAAATATGAGATTAGCAACATACCCAGAGATTAAAATACACATGAATGTTTTAGTCTTAGACATACCAGATACATGAGCCGCTAAGTTAGAAGGAAGCATCCAAATGGACCTCTCATATGCCACCATCCCTGTCGAAGAAAATGCGTCTTATAAATTAGTAAATGAAAATCCTATGACTGAACATGTGGAAACACCTAAACACCTTTTCGAGGAAGCCATGCATCCTACAGAGAAAGTCGGAAACTATATGGTGTTGGGAAACTATTGGAAGAGCCTCGACAACATCATTTTCCTCCCAGCCAAGTATGGAAGATGCATTTTGATGGAGCTAAATCTAGGCACGGTTCTGGAGCAGGAATTGTCCTTATTTCCCCCTCTGGAGAAGAGAAGTATTTTTCTTTCCATCTTGAGCTTGAAGCCACAAATAACGTGGTCGAGTATGAGGCTTTACTTTTGGGATTAGAGATTGCCCAAGATCAAAAAATCAAATGCCTAGGCATTATGGGTGATTCAGATCTAACTTTGTCCCAGGTAAAAAATCAATTTGCGGATAAAAATAATAGACTTAGGGATTATAGAAATGTTGTTTGGAACACCATTGAAATGTTCAATGCTATTGCAATTCAAGCAGTTCCAAGAGAGGTGAACACCTTGGCTGATGCATTATCAGTAATAGCATGGACCTTTGAAATCCCAAATCACCTTAAAGAGAAGGAGTGTAAAGTTGAAGTGTTATTTAGACCATCAGTTCCTGACAATCAGGATCATTGGCAAGTCTTCGATAATGATGCTCAAATCATTGCTTTCTTACAGCGCTCAGATAATTTTCAAAACTGAATGTCGATTTGGAAGATAAAGTGAACAACTTCTCGTTGCAAGATGTTGATGTTATAAAGTTAGCAATCCCTCTAGAGAATAATTTCAATAGACATGATGAATATAAGGGTTAAAGAGATGAACCAGTAGATGAGGTCATAGAGATTAACATTGGAACCCTGGTTTCTCCTAAAATGATTAAAATTGGAAAGAATGCCTCCCCAAACAAGAGAAAAGCTATTGAAAATCTAATTAGGGAGTACAAGGATGTTTTTCCCTGGACGTATGACGATCTTAAAACTTTTGATCCTGCCATTATTGAGCATACTATCCCATTGAATGAAGGAGCAAAACCCTATAGACAAAAGTTGCGAAATGTTAATCCTAAGCTAGCCCCCTTGATAAAAAAGGAGCTTGAAAAGATGCTAGCTGCCAGAATTATGCGACCAATCCAAGACACCACTTGGGTTTCTAATTCTGTGATTGTGAGAAAGAAGAGTGGTGAAATCAAGATATGCATAAATTTTAGAAATCTAAATCAAGCGTCTATTAAAGACAACAACCCTTTTCCAAACATGGAGAATTTACTGCAAAGTGTTACAGGCGCCGGTATGTTGTCAATGTTAGATGGTTTTTAAGGATATAATCAGGTGCGTATTAAAAAGAAAGATAGAGAAAAAACAACTTTTACAACTCCATGGGGAACTTTTGAGTACATAAGAATGCCTTTCGGATTATTAAACGTTGGCTCAACTTTTCAAAGAGCTATGGATCAAGCCTTCAATGACCTCATTGGAAAGATTATCGCCATTTATCAAGATGACCAAACAGTTTTTTCCAAAGAACGAGAAGATCATGTGAAATATTTAAAGAGGGTGTTTGATCGATGCAGGAAGGAAGTTTGGTATATCTTTGAATACCAAAAAATCAACTTTCATAATTGATGAAGGTAAGTTATTAGGGCACATTGTGTCTAAAGAAGGTATTAGGATAGATCCTGAGCGTGCCCAAGCCATTAATACTATTGTTGTGCGCCATAATGTTGCTTCCCTGCAATCCTTCTTTGGAAAAATAAACTTCGTCCGAAGATTTATTCTGAACTTAGCAAAGTTAGCCAAGCCTCTAAATGCTCTTCTTAAGAAAGATGCAAAGTTCATCTGGGATAAAGCCTGTGAAACATCATTCATTAAACTAAAGAAAGCCATTTCAACTGCTCTTGTTTTAGCATGTCCTGATTACAACAAGGAATTTCTGATCTATTCATACGCTTCTGAAGAGACCATTGCTGGAGTTTTGTTACAAAAGAACAATGAAAATCATGAACAACCTATAGCTTTTATGAGTAAAAACTTGAGAGATGCTGAATTAAAGTACACTACTACAGAAAAGCAAGCCTACACTCTAGTCAAAGCCTTGAAACATTTCAAAACTTACATAGGCTACTCCAAAATTAAGGATTTTGTACCATATCAAGCAGTTAAGGATGTCCTATCACAAGCAGATGGTATAGGTGTTAGAGGAAACTGGATTTCACGGATCCAAAAATATGATTTAGAGATCAACCCCATTAAAATCGTGAAAGGTCAAGGTTTCATTACAAGAAATTTGAGGTCTAAAATGGGCCTCCTATGGAAAATAATAGAATAATAGTTAAAATAATAAAATAATAGTTATTAATTTTGGAGGAAGAATAAAAAAAACTACTTTTTTTGTTCATATTTTCGACATATCTCCCTGTGCTTTTATTGAAATTCTGAGCAGGAGAACTCGTTGGATGCGGAATTTAATTCCGCATCCAACGAGTACCCACACTGCATACTTTTGACAGACCCCGCTACCCCAAAAATAAGAAATACCTGAAAAAAAACGTGATGATGGAAATAAATTCTGCATCCAACGAGCTCTCCCACTCGGAATTTGAGTAAAAACACAGGGAGATATGTCGAAAATACAAACAAAAAAAGTAGTTTTCGTTTATGACAAAAATATCAATTCAACCATTATGGTTGACTCATTTTATCGAAATTCTATTGGTTTCTAAATTCCAACTCACAAAATTTATTGTTGGCGCCTTTTAGACCCCAAATTTCCTCTAATGGGCCCAATTATTAATTGAGAAAAGTGATAGTCATGCAGTTAATCTTGCTAGGGAGCATGAATCTCATATTTTTGCATATTGATGAAGACCATGAATGGTATAAGGACATTATCTAATTTCTGAGAAATCTGTCTTGCCCTGATTATTTGATAGATCACCAAAGGAGAGCCTTAAGGTTGAAAGCAAAAAAGTATATACTAACTCAAGATGGTCTGGGTTGTAGGAACCTTGATGGAATAATTTTGAAGTGTTAATGTGGAGGAATCCAAGACCATCATTAAGGAAATGCATGCGGGTGTTTGTGGTGGACATTATGCACCTAGAACAACTGCCGCAAAAATTATGAGAGCAGGATATCATTGGCCAACCGTTTTCAAGGATGTGCACTCTTTTTTGTGAGAACGTGTTAAGACTGTCAGTTTTTCTCAGGAAAACCCAGGTTGCGAGCTTTGCCACTAAACCCAGTTTTAGTCGAAACTCATTTTCAACAATTGGGTATGGATTTTATTGGGTTTTGATCAGAATTCAGGTAATGGATACAGACACATTTTGACTTGCACATATTATTTTACTCAATGGGTTGAAGCTATACCAACTAAAAATTGTACAGCTACAATAGTCGTCAAATTCCTGGAAGAAAATATTGTCTCACGGTATGGATGCCCTATAAAGATAATCACTAACAATGCTAAAGCTTTTAGCAAGCTAGAGAGGTCAACTTTTTGCATGAATCATGGAATTACATTATCCCATTCCTCTAATTATTATCCCCATGGTAATGGTCTCGTCGAATCCAGTAATAAGAATTTGATTAAGCTTTTGAAGAGAATGGTTGGAGAAAATAAAAGAAGTTGGGATAACAAACTAAAGTATGCATTGTGGGCCGATAGAACGATAGTAAAAAGAATCACAAGCGTGACTCCTTTTGAATTGGTTTATGGGCAAGATTGTATGCTTCCAATTAATATGCAAATCCCAATATATGAATTATTGCAACAATGTACTTCAGATCATGAACCATTTCAAGCAAGAATTGACAAGTTAGTGGAACTTGATGAAGTAAGAAGGATGGCATTTGACAAAATGGTTATTGAACAAGAGAGAGTTAAAGGGACTTTAGATGAAAGAACAAGAGATGTGAAATTCGGAATAGGAGACATAGTTTTTCTATGGGATAAATTAAAAGAAAAACCTAGAAAACATGGAAAGCTGGAAAAAATATGGATGGATCCTTATCGAGTATCTAGTAGCCGAAAAAGGATCAGTTTATTTAGAAACTCTGGACGGGGAGGAATTTGAACTTCCTAAGAATGGGCTTATGTTAAAGCATTACTTACTGCCCATCACATGAAATCTTATCTTGCCTAGTAGGGTAGAGTAGGTAGGACCTGAATAAGCCCTTTCTGGGCAGTAGTGTAGCCTGTTAGTCTTACATATGTTTGTCTTTGCCTGAAGCTTGTTTTTCAAAGCTCTTAGTGTAGTCTTCAGTTTTAGCCATTTTTGTTGCATAATAAAATCAAACTTTTCTTAAAAATTATGTTCATAGATTAGATTTACTTTCTGCTTTTCAGTTCCATGCATTTAAGTTTTAGTACTTTATTTAATCCACACAGTATTCTGACGACCGGTCTGTGAGTTTGATATAGATCTGGACATTTTGCAGGTAGTAGGTGACATTTTGGTGGCGGTTGCAGAGCTGGAGTGATGGATCGAGGATGCGAGTAGCAGAGTGTGAGTAGCAGAGATTTTGAGGTTCTCAAGCGCTCTATTCAGCAGAGCACTTGTCCGAGCTGGAGCCAAATGCTATCACATATATAGTAGTCGAGCTACCATATTCTATTTTCCAGATTTCAGTACACTTTTCAACCAGTTCCCTTACATATGAGATGCTAAGATGAGCATCTATGACGAATCTATTATCACATATATAGTAGCCAGGCTACCATATTCTATTTTTCAAATACAGTACATTTTTCAGCCAGATCTCTTACATATGAGATGTTGAGATGAGCAGTTTTGACGGATCATTATTTTGTTTGTGGACTATTATACTCTCCCATGTCAAGACTGAGTCTTGGGACACTCATATTCGAGGACTAATGTAGCCATTCAGTCATTTGCAGAGCAATTAGTGATGCCCAGATTGGTTCTAGAGTTTTCTCATTGTACAGATGATGGTTCAGATGGATAATTTGCATGGTTATGACTCGGCATTTATTTTATTGTGTTATGGTTATCATTACTCTTATACTCATCTTTGTGACATATACTAGCATTTAGTGTCACGATATGGCGGTCATAAATATATGGACTTGGATGTATTTGTATTATGTATTGGTGTCCCTACTTAGACTTGGAAGTTCCTGATCTATACTCATTGGTTTTACCCTTCCTAGGAGGAATAGAGGTAGTCATTCCCACCATTCTTTGGCTTGCTAGTGTTGGCTTCATCTTTCACAGTCTCCACCCATCCATTACCTTCCAGTTTTTTTTTAACCCGATTTACTACTTGACTTATGGCATGGAGGACCATTCCCCGCTAGAACCTTTGTTGGACAAACCTCCCTGTTTATAGTGTGTCTCGGCTCTAAGTTGGTGAGAGAACTTGCCTTTGGTGAGTTGGATTGTATGCCTAAATCATTCTGGTCAGTTGTCCAGATGTTTGGCACTATG
>LPNX010589148.1:499119-591507 GCA_001517045.1 Pseudotsuga menziesii | reverse complement strand
ATAATATGGACATTTCACCCTACCATGGTCCTCAGGGCACTTGGGTGTTTCCTAGAAGTTTCCGGGGCATTTCTGTGTTTCTGCAATTTTCTGGTACTGGTACTTGCGCAGTTTAGGAGTGTGCAACAAAGTGTCACAGTTATCCTATGTCAACACTGCATTTCATCATTGAATTGGTATAGTTGTTAGGCTAATTTTCAATTATTTTGGGTTAGTTTGTGTGACTCTGGTTTATGTAAAGTGGACGGAAGTTGAAATTCTCGTAGTCATGGAATTTGTTTTTGTTCATAACTACATGTTTATATGTTTAGTGCAAAGGCCGATGCCCTAACAATGGGGAACTTTTGCTCATTGTGGATGGCTGGTGCTTATGTTAGTTTCCTTCCCGTCCCTTCTTTCATTTTGCGTTCAACAGATGTATGCATTCAAGTAACATGTTCCTTTTTTTTGATATATAGAACTTCAATGTGGTGATTGGCTGACAGTCATAGTAGCAAGAATTGAATATGAATATGAATTCAGATATGATTTGGTAATGAAAAATATGTAACTAAAAAACCCAGTATGGATCCAATAGAGAAGTATGCATCTCATAGATACCAAATCTTGCATTGTGTTCCAAACTTTAGAAGAATATCAGCCTGAGCACTTTCTGAATTCTATGGCTGTTACAAATGAGCACTTTCAGGCTACACTGGGCTCTAGTAACCCCTCTGCCCTCCGTGAGACTGTGAGTAAACTAATTTATTAGATCAAACTGGCATTGTTTCTTGGGTATATTTGTTGAATTCCTTTTAATCGTCTCTTTATTAAAGATAACATATTCTTACATCCAATTGAAAATCATTTGTCAGGTTGTGGAGGTGCCAAATGTTTCTTGGGAGGATATTGGGGGTCTGGAAAATGTCAAAAGAGAGCTTCAGGAGGTAAAACCTTGAAACATGCATTCCTTTCTCCATTTTAGTTCTAGTTTGTCAAAGGCTGCCCACTGTATTTTATAACTATAATTGATGATGTTTTCCTTGATTGTTGGCAGACTGTGCAATATCCCGTGGAACATCCAGAGAAATTTGAAAAGTTTGGTATGTCTCCCTCTAAGGGTGTCCTCTTCTATGGACCCCCTAGTTGTGGTAAGACGCTTCTTGCAAAGGCCATTGCCAATGAGTGTCAGGCAAACTTTATTAGTGTGAAAGGTCCAGAGCTCCTGACAATGTGGTTTGGAGAAAGTGAAGCTAATATACGTGATATTTTTTATAAGGCTAGGCAATTAGCACCTTGTGTCCTTTTCTTTGATGAGCTTGATTCAATTGCTACCCAGGCAAGTATTATTTCTATACTATTGTAACCAAAGTCTGTATATTATGTTATTTTGTATGTGGCTCTTCCTACTTGTTTATAGTCTCCATAATAAGATATGCCAAGGTTCTAGAAATAAATGAGCTTGTCGAGCTGAAGTTTTAGTCAATTTGGTTATCGGCTTGACTTTTAGCGTGTTGAGCTGTGTAGCGTGGTAATAGTGGGGGAGATGTTGGGGGTGCGGCAGACAAAGTTTTGAATCAGTTGCTGACTGAGATGGATGGCATGACTGCCAAGAAAACTGTTTTCATTATTGGGGCTACAAATCGAACTGACATTATTGATTCGGCTTTATTATGACCCGATCACCTTGATCAGTTAATATACATACCTTTACCTGATGAAGCTTCCCACTTTCAGATCTTTAAAGCATGTTTGCAGAAGTCACCTATTGCAAAGGATGTTGAAATTGCAACTCTTGCTCAATACACACAAGGATTTAGTGGAGCTGATATTACTAAAATTTGTCAGCGTGCTTGCAAGTATGCTATTAGAGAGCACATTGAAATGGTAAGCACATCTTAACATTAGTATACCTTCCTGCTTGGAAGATGTTGAGCAATTCATGTTCCAATATATGATGATCAATTTTGTACATTATTATTTTTCTTTAGGGTACTTTCGGAAAGAAAGAAAATGCAAAATCTTTGCTTTAATTATCAGTGCCTTGGAATATTTGAATGAATTTTGCTCTTCTGTCGTATGTAGGACATTGAAAAAGAAAAGAAAAGAAAAGAAAATCCTGAAGGCATGGATGAGGATGAAACTGAAGTTGCAGAAATAAAGGCAGCTCATTTTGAGGAATCAATGAAATATGCTCGAAGGAGTGTTAGTGATGCAGATATCAGAATATCAGCCTGAGCACTTTCTGAATTCTATGGCTATTACAAATGAGTACTTTCAGGCTGCACTGGGCTCTAGTAACTCCTCTGCCCTCCGTGAGACTATGAGTAAACTAATTTATTAGATCAAACTGGCATTGTTTCTTGGGTATATTTGTTGAATTCCTTTTAATCGTCTCTTTATTAAAGATAACATATTCTTACATACAATTGAAAATCATTTGTCAGGTTGTGGAGGTGCCAAATGTTTCTTGGGAGGATATTGGGGGTTTGGAAAATGTCAAAAGAGAGCTTCAGGAGGTAAAACCTTGAACCATGCATTCCTTTCTCCAATTTAGTTCTAGTTTGTCAAAGGCTGCCCACTGTATTTTATAACTATAATTGATGATGTTTTCCTTGATTGTTGGCAGACTGTGCAATATCCCATGGAACATCCAGAGAAATTTGAAAAGTTTGGTATGTCTCCCTCTAAGGGTGTCCTCTTCTATGGACCCCCTAGTTGTGGTAAGACGCTTCTTGCAAAGGCCATTGCCAATGAGTGTCAGGCCAACTTTATCAGTGTGAAAGGTCCAGAGCTCCTGACAATGTGGTTTGGAGAAAGTGAAGCTAATGTACGTGATATTTTTGATAAGGCCAAGCAGTCAGCACCTTGTGTCCTTTTCTTTGATGAGCTTGATTCAATTGCTACCCAGGAAAGTATTATTTCTCTACTATTGTAACCACAGTCTGTATATTATGTTATTTTGTATGTGGCTCTTCCTACTTGTTTATAGTCTCCATAATAAGATATGCCAAGGTTCTAGAAATAAATGAGCTTATCGAGCTGAAGTTTTAGTCAATTTGGTTATCAGCTTGAATTTTAGCGTGTTGAGCTATGCAGCGTGGTAATAGTGGGGGAGATGCTGGGGGTGTGGCAGACAAAGTTTTGAATCAGTTGCTGACTGAGATGGATGGCATGACTGCCAAGAAAACTGTTTTCATTATTGGGGCTACAAATCGACCTGACATTATTGATTCGGATTTATTACGACCCGGTCTCCTTGATCAGTTAATATACATACCTTTACCTGATGAAGATTCCCACTTTCATATCTTTAAAGCATGTTTGCGGAAGTCACCTATTGCAAAGGATGTTGAAATTGCAACTCTTGCTCAATACACACAAGGATTTAGTGGAGCTGATATTACTGAAATTTGTCAGCGTGCTTGCAAGTATGCTATTAGAGAGCACATTGAAATGGTAAGCACGTCTTAACATCAGTAGACCTTCCTTATTGGAAGATGTTGAGCAATTCATGTTCCAATATATGATGATGATCAATTTTGTACATTAATATTTTTCCTTAGGGTACTTTTGGAAAGCAAGAAAATGCAAAATCTTTGCTTTAATTATCAGTGCCTTGGAATATTTGAATGAATTTTGCTCTTCTGTCGTATGTAGGACATTGAAAAATAAAAGAAAAGAAAAGAAAACCCCGAAGCCATGGATGAGAATGAAACTGAAGTTGCAGAGATAAAGGCAGCTCATTTTGAGGAATCAATGAAATATGCTCGAAGGAGTGTTAGTGATGCAGATATACGTAAATATCAAGCATTTTCTCAAACTTTACAGCAGTCTCGAGGTTTTGGTCCAGAATTCCGGTTCACAGATCGAGCAGCTACTACTACAGTCAGTGAAAGAACCACAGATCCTTTTGCTACACAAACTGCTGTTGATGATGATGATGCATACATGAAGTAGTGTATGCATTTTATTGTTCCTGTCTTGGTTGAGTCCACTTTGCTAGCAAGTCATGCTCTAGATTATATGATTGTTGATCACCTCCAATACTCTCAGTATTATTTGACCAGTTATAACAGGGATGATGAGAAAAGTCTGCTATGATCAGACTTTAGTTTCTTCTATATGGATGCAGCAGTTCGCATGATTACATTTGTTATTTTGTGATACTCTGATTGCTGATTATGCTCAGACATTTGATGCTATGTAAATGATGTCTTTTGATTCTTTTGAATAACAAAGGCTGGTATTTTTTCCTCTGAAAACTAATTAATATGACATTACATGATTTACATGTGTATTAGATTTTATTTACAAGTGTTGTAATTAATTATAATGTGACTGCATAATTCGCATGTGTATTAGATGAGAATAAATGTATGATTCTTTTTTTTTTAATTTAAACATAATATCATATTAAAAATTTATATTGATTAATAATGGACACCATTCAAACTACTAAAATATAATGACCATACATAAAGCGACTAAAAATGATTAAATTAGTGACCAATAAATGAGATTAATGACCAAAATTTGCAAATAAAATGACCAATAATTGAGAGATACACGACCAAACAATGAAATACAAATGAACAGAGAAATGACCAAAATTCGCATATCAATGACCAAAAATAAGTTTTGGTGGCTAATTTATGGTCTTTTATTACGCGACCAAATTTGGTCATATTCTAGCTTGTCATGTAATCATTAATTTGGTCACAAATGTGGTCATATATTTGGTCATTGATTCAAATATATGACCAAATTAATGACCAAATATATGACCAACCGACAAGCTATAAATGACCAAAATAAAAATGACCAATTTTGGTCATGTAATAAAAGACCGCAAATTAGCCACCAGCGTTCGCCAAACCAAAAGTGGTCATTGATATGCGGATTTTGGTCATTTTTTTGGTCACTAATCTCTCATTTTCCACTAGTGTGATGGCTTAGGTAGTGTTCTAACTCAAGATGGGCATGTCATTGCCTATGAGTCTAGGAAGTTAAAAATTCGCGAAAAAAATTACGCAACTTATGATTTAGAACTTGTGGCTATTATACATGCCTTAAAAATGTGGCGACATCATTTAATAGGTAGGAAATTTATTCTAATGACTGATAATAAAGGACTGAAATATATTTTAGATCAACCTAATTTAAACGCGAGACAAGCAAGGTGGTTATCCTTCTTGAGTGAATATGATTTTGAAATCCAGCACATAAAGGGTAAGGAAAATAAGATGGCTGATGAATTAAGCAGAAACGCAAAGCTGAACTTTATAGCAGCAATCAGCACTTATGCTTCTGATTTAAATGAACAGCTTAAAGAAGGGGTAACACAAGATGAAAATTATCAGAAATTGCAAATTACAGCTAAGGAAGAACCTACAGAAAGCTTAATAAAAGGTTATAGTTTAAATGAAAATGGATTTTTATTATTTAAAGATAAACTGTATGTGTCTAATGTGCCTAAGGTTAAGTTGTTAATTTTGGACGAAGTCCATAAAACACCATATTCAGGACACCCAGGTTATCAAAAGACTGTAACCATGCTAAGGAAATAATATTTTTGGCCAAATATGAAAGCATAAGTAGCTGAATACATTTCTAGATGTTTAGACTGTCAACAGGTGAAAACCGAACATCAACATACAGCTGGTTTGCTACAACCTTTACCTATTCCTAACTGGAAATGGGAAGTGATTAGCTTAGATTTTATTACTGGACTACCCAGAAATCAGAATCAAAATGACTCTATTATTGTAGCGGTAGATAAATTAAGCAAAGCTCCACATTTCATTCCTGTTAAACCTACTTACAAGGCTGCCAATATAGCTGATATCTTCTTAAAGCAGATTTTTCGGTTACATGGAGTACCGAAAGTTATGATTTCAGACAGGGATCCTAAATTCACTTGAAATTTTTGGAAGTCCTTGTTTAAGGGATTAAATACAACATTGAATTTCAGTACCTCCTTCCATCCTCAAACAGATGGACAGACTGAAAGAGTGAATCAGGTGCTGGAGGATTTATTAAGGATGTATGTTAAAGATCAGCCAGGTAAGTGGGAAGACTACTTACATCTAGCAGAGTTTGCATATAATAATAAATATCAGTCATCAACTAAGTTTAGTCCATTTGAAATTCTGTATGGACGTAAATGCAACACTCCTATCTCTTGGAATAATCCAGTAGATAGATTGGTGTTAGGACCAAAATTATTGAAGGAAATGGAGGAAATTGTGAAACAAGTGCAAGAAAATTTGAAGGTGGCACGGGATCGACAAAAGAGCCAAGAAGACTTGAAAAGAAATCCCAAGGAGTTCCAGGTAGGTGAGCATGTATTTATAAAGGTAAGGCCAAAGAAAATATCTCTAAGACTGGGGAGTTGTGCAAATCTAGCACCACGTTACTGTGGTCCATTCGAAATTTTGTCTAGAATTGGTCAAGTTGCATACCAGCTAGCATTACCACCTAACTTGAAAGTACATAATGTTTTTCATATTTATGTTTTGAAAAAGTATGTTCATAATGCTACTCATATGGTTGATTGGAATGTTGTACAAGTGGAACCAGAAGGAGAAATTCTGGTGGAACCAAACTGTATCCTCGGGAGGAGGGAAATTACTCTGCTGAACCGCACCATTAGACAGGTGAAGGTGCAATGGAAGCACCTTAGTCCTGAAGAGGCCACCTGAGAACTGGAAAGTAAGATGTAGGAGGCATACCCAAATCTGTTCCAGGATATTGCAGAGGATGAAGAATAAGTAACATCGAGGATGATGTTACATTTTAAGGGGGTGTGTATGTCACACATCCCAATTTTACAAAATAATGTTAATTGTTTTAATTTAATTTCCTAAGACATTATGTTAAATTTAATGCTAAGTAGAAATTGATGACTCTTCAGAGTCAAAAGAAGTGGAATGTAATTCTAAATATTTTATTATTAATAAATAAATAAATGGAGACACCAGCTTAGGAGAGCTGTTAATAAGAGTGTTACTGGTCAACTGGTGGAAGGAACTAGGTAGAGATAAAAAGACAAGTGCCAGCATCCTCAAACACTTCCTATGTTGCAGGTGGCAACTTCCTTACATTTGGGGTCATGACCCCCCAAGAAAGTGGGATCAGAGCAGGTGGCTCAATAAATGACAACTAACCCAAAAAGACCTAGGAAATCTTTTAAATGTACCCAATGTAGAGAGATGAGGCTACTCAAATATTTCGAGGAGAAGAATCATTCAAGAGGAATGCACTTCAAGGAATTCATTGGGGAAAAAGGGAAAACTGTAAGGAAGGTGTTTTGAGAGAGAATCTGCAGTAACTTGGTCTTATATAGCTTGCTAGCTGAGAGAACTTACTGATAAGTTCAGGATTGGTATTGAGACTGAAGACTCGTACTTGATTATTGTTGCACCTAGTTATAGCCAAGGAGACCAGAGCAAGCTTGGGGGTCCTGAGGAGTCGCTGTTTGAGCGCCCTCCAGGAGTTGGTAGGGAGGAACAGCCTCCCATTGCTGTTGTCATACAAGCTCAAGAACAGGTTCTGTTATTTATTAATTTTTTGTGTATTATGTGTGTGTGATGGAATGATGCATTGTAGCTTATGATGTAAAGATTTAGATGGTTTAGTAATGAAGTTTTTTTTAGTTTGTTTAGTAATAAAATCATTTTGATGAGAAATAAAACCCTACCTGTGTTTTTCCTCATCTGGAGTGATCCAGACCGTACTCCAGCACAGGTGGTGAAATTATAAATAAAGATAGTATGATGAAAATGTAGAATAAAATTTTAGTGGAATTATAGAATATTTTCTTTTATTTTGTTATCAGAAGAAATATTTTTGTACCAAGAGTAGTGTTAAACCTGGACTGAGACTGCCAGTTTATTAGAAACAGAGAAAGAAGCTATATTATTTACTGATAGTAGTATGTGTGGGTAGATAAAATAGTTTTTGATACAGTATTTACCTTCAGTAATCTTATGGCTTATTAATTCAAGAAAAGGGTATAATAGTTAAACTAGAGTAGGGTTAAGCTAAATAAAAATGCTTTACAACTTTACAGTTTACTTCTTTCCAGTTTTAACTACTGCATGTATAATAATCAAATTGAAAGAAGGAATAGCTAGAATCTTGATTTACTTCTATAGAAAATTTAGTTGGTATCATAAATTACTTATGGATAGGAATGTAAGTTTTTCATTCATTCTGCTCTATCTATTTAAGCTTAAAAAAAAATCTACAACTACTAACCTATTCTTTTTAAGATGTCAACAAATGCAGATCATAGTTAGATCTTATTCTTTTATTTTATAAATATTAACATTGTAATATAAACAAGATAATCTAGAATACGGAGAGTAGTTTCTATAAATTATTCAGTGCAGTAAGTATAAGAACACAATAGTAAAATACTATCTTATTCTATGATTATAAATAAACACAGAATAAGCGAATAAATATATAATTATAAGAACAATATTAATATGTAAATAAGTAATGTTCTTATCATATTATAGTAAAAATTAAACAAGATATAATTTCTGTACTCAAAAGCTGTATCTGACAGATACATAAGTACTTCATTAAAATTATAAAGTTATTATATTCTGAAGGGTATCCATTATATAACAACATTACAATTCTCCTAAATAATGTAAATCAATATAAAAGTAATGTACAGGAAACCCTAGCAATAAATTTTAAAAATATTACGGGTAAAAATCAAGTACATTAACGCGCGGGAAATAACCAAGAGAGTGATAGTATGCTCGAGTTATCGAGCTTAACCAAACATTATACAACATAACTAATAACCCCATAATTTACAGAAGTACAATATAAATATAAATATTTTTTTAAGAAACTGTAAACATTTTTATATATGGCTGAGTTAGGGTAAAACCCCTACAAATATCAAAATATACAGTAGAGATATAAACAAAGAGACTAAAGACCTTTCAAATTCCTCGACTTCTACAAGTAATCAAGAGCATGGCATAAACAACCATCCTTTCATATTAAATTTTACACAGTAACTAAACAAAACTAGAAATTATAGTCACGGCCGGAGCTGGAGCACCCTGCATAACGCAAAGGTCTCGTCATCCTCTAGAAACAACAAACCAAGTAACAGGATAAACCAAAACCACAAGGGTTACAGGCTATGACGCATCAACCCACAAATGTCCCCAAGGGACCAAACAAGGAGGGAATGCCATGGTTAAACCAGGCTTACCGTGAATTAGCAACTATTGCCTCAGCATCGCATCAAACCACGCAGAGGGAGATCGGCCAACACCTTTGAACAAAGAGAACGAAAGAGTTAAAAATTGGTTTACAAATTAAATAGTTGTGTATTGAAAGTAAACTGTAATGATAATGCTTTTTTTTCAAAATAAGAATTCTTACCTAGAAATTTACCGAAGCGCGACCACCCACGTGTAGTAAAGTAACCACCAGCGTGAGGAGGATGAAAATATTCATCTACTACGAGACAGGAAGGATTTCTAACTCAGCAAATACCTACAGTGACGGAGGACAGGAACAACAAGTTTAGCCGGTAAACATGCTTGGGTCACAACCACTCTCAACACAAAACCGAAAATGTTGTAAACCCTAAACACCGAATTCTATGGTTAAGCAGGACATCAACTGTCATCACCGAGCTAAAGAAAGGAAGGAATGTACAGTAATGGACTCCAAAACTGAGCGAGATGCGACGGAGAAACCCTAAGGGAAGTATCACAACCTAAACCCAAGTAACAACCATTTTTGTGACAGCACTCCTCTGTCAAGCATTCAGGACGAGCTTCGAGGAGAAACAACAAGCAGGGAGACTGCCGACATCAAAGGAAAGAGACAATGTAGACAAGAGCATGGTAGCAGAGCGATAGGAGCCCGGAGGCGATGGAGAGAATGATGAGCTAGGTTTTTTTGCTGCACATTTAACTATGCAATACATGGATACGATAATGCCACATTACCACGTAAATAATTTACATGCTGTGGGTAGAAACGTATAGTCCCGGTGATTGTGCTACCAAGAAAATGATTTCCAATCATTTGGTATATCCAAGGTTTCACTTTAGTCCTTGTTGCAATGTCAATCCATCATGCACGTAGTATGGAAAACCTAATAATTATTACCATAAACTTTGTTAACAATCATCGACGGCATGTAGGTTAATATGACCCTTGCTTATAAATTATGGTGTTCTTATAACTTAAAAACAAGTTTAACCTATGTTCATCACGGTGTGGTCCTTTTTATAACCTTTCTCTCCATGCTATGTAAAGAGTGCTTACCCTAGCTCATAAATGTAAGTAAAGGAGGCATTTTTTATAAAGTTTATAGAACTTTAAAACAAAGTTAAGCTATAAACTAATTGTGAACATGGTTTATTCCTTGACCTCTTTTTTTCACACCTTGCACCTTCTTTATACAATCTAAAGTAATAGCTCAACCAATAACTATAATTCTAATATGAATGTATACTATAGGATGATATAAAGGAAGTCATAAAATCATTCTATGATAAATATCTTTTTGTCAAAGTTAATCTCAATTGCTTGACTGTATAATTATTAAACTAATAAAGTTTGTAATTGAGTATAGTAAGTCTTAAAATGTTAAGAAGCTTGGCATCTAACTATTAACAATATATTGGCCTTAAAATAGATAATAGTTCCCAAGAAAATTATGTGGAGAGAAATTCAAATCTTTAAACACTAATGTAAACCTTTTAAGGTAGCTTGTATTAAGTGGTAAACTCCTTAAAAACATCCAAGCTTGGAAGTGAGAACAGGAGTTCATAAACTAAGTATTAAGGTACATTATGTTTTTATCACAAACAGTAACCAATACTATCGTGACGTAAGTTGTACTTGTACATAATTTAAATTAGACCCTTGACATAGAACTCTGTCATTCTTAAAACTGCTTGTAAAAGAAAGGTTTAAGGCATTTTTACACTTGACGGCTATGGTAGACATTAAAAAGTTCAAAACACTTAAAGAACTATAAATTTACATCTACTAGAAAGAAGGTAGTTATAGCCATTACTAACAGAACTGAATCTCATTCCTTAGCATCTTAAAAAGGAAGACAGTTTAATGATTTTACCTCGATAAGCTTTGGAAATTGATTAGCAATTATCTTCTATACTTAGTTATTATTGTGTGACAAACTTATATCAAAATTATTTAGAATTAACGACAAGCGGAACCCGAACTTCTCACCTGGAAGTCTGTAAACACAGGAAAACTTTCTGCATTAGCTCGAAAGCTAAGTGAGCCCATAATTTTCATCACAGTTCCACCTTGTGGTCGCAAGAAAAACAAGTCAGAAAACTGAAAAATAAATGATTCTATAAGATAAACATAATCAAATAGATAATTCAGATAAGGAATTCATTAACATTTAACTAATCAAATAATTAGTTGACTGCATTTATGAAATTTATCTATATTTTGAAAATTTTAAATTTTTCAGAAATTTTGGGTTTTGACATGTATGGTATCATTAGGGATCATCTAGAAAACCTATTACTGATGCTAGAAAGATGCCAACAACATCATATTATGATGAAATCAAAGAAGTGTATTTTTTGCACACCCTTTGGAATGCTTCTGGGTTACATTGTTTGCAAGAAAGGATTGTTGTTTGACCCTACGAAGATAGTTCTCATTTTGAGCTTTCCACCATCTATGAGTGTGAATATTCTTAGGGAGACACTCGGGCACACAAGATATTATCACAAATTCATCAGAGGTTATGCTGTGATTACTGCCCCTATGGAGAAGCTACTGAAGAAAGATGCATCATTCGTATGGATCCAAGAATGTTAAGGAAGATTCGACACACTAAAGTCCTAGATGACACTGGCACCAATACTTGTGTTCCTATACTATAACAATGAGTTCCATCTCCATGTCGATGCATCATTTGTCACACTGGGAGTCGTTCTCGCGCAACCTGGAGAAGGAGATCTTGATCACCTGAACGATATTTCTAGTCAGAAGTTATTGTTTGTAGAGAAAAATTATACAACCACAGAGAGATAAGGTATGGAAACGGTATATGCGCTACAGAAACTCAGGCATTACCTCTTAGGTGGTCATTTCAAGATGTTTATAGACTATTCTGATTTGAAGTACCTAGTCAATAATAATGTGTTGGGGATGGGAGATATTTTGGTAGATACTTCTCTTTTAGGATTTTGATTTTGAGATAATTGTGAAGTCAGGTTGCTTGAATGTTGGCCCTAATCATTTATCCTAAATTGAGATAGGAAAAGAGCCAAAAAATATTGAAGGGGGACTACCGGATGTGTAGCTATTCTGAATCGACATAGCAGATGATTATCATGATGAAATCATTCAGTTCTTAATGACAAGAGTTGTACCAGAGTAATTTTCAACATTTCAAAAGAAGCAATTGGTGGTTAAGGCTTCATATTTCCAACTTATTACTGGCCAACTCTATAAACTAGGCCCAGATGAGATTTTGCGGTAACGTGTCCTACCACATGAACAAGGAGATATTTTATAGGAGGTCCATGCAAGAAAATTTCTTTGTACAGGGATATAGTGGCCCACTTTATATAATCATACAAAAGATTATGCATGGAACTACAATATCTATCAATGCACTAAAAAACCATTGCAGCTGGATGAGATGCCACTAGTGCTGTAAGTAACCTTTCATCCTTTTGATAAATGGGATGTGGATTTCATGGGTTCAATCAACCCACCTAGGAAGAGAATTGTAGCACAGTACATAATCACAGTGACATACTTCTTGATGAGGTGGTTGGAGGTTGCACTAGTTGTTTATTGCACCGCTGTGATAGTACCAATATTCCTATTTGAAAACATTTTGTCATGGTTTGGATGTCCAAGGATATTGATGAGTGACCATGGAAGTCAATTCATCAACTACATAGTAAGCACACTGATAAAGGAGTTGCAAATACAGCGTAAGTAAAGTACCCCCTATCATTCATAGGTGAATGGAGCAATAGAATACTTCAACAAGATATTGGAGAATGCTCTTACAATGGTATGTAATGCTAACTGTGATGACTGGAACTTGAACATTCCAATAGTGTTGTGGGAATATTGCACCAATTCCAAGAGATTGATAGGGAAAACATCGTTCAAATTGGCATTAGAGGAAATTTCAACTCAAAATGGGCCTCCTAAAAAAAATTAATAAAATAATATTTATTAGTTTTGGAGAAAGAAAAGAAAAAAACTAGTTTTTTGTTTGTATTTTCGACATATTTCCCCATGTTTTTTACTCAAATTTAGATTGGGAGATCTTGTTGGATGCGAAATCAAATTCCACATCCAACGAGCACCCACTCGACATGTTTTTTATGGACCCTACTACCCCAAAAACAAGAAATACCTGAAAAAAATGTGATGATGACATCATCATCACATTTTTTCAGGTATTTATTTTTTTGGGGGTAGCAGGGTCTGTCAAAAATATGCCAGCTTGGTGCTCGTTGGATGCGGAATTTAATTATGCATCCAACGAGCTCTCCCGATCTAAATTTGAGTAAAAACACGGGGAGATATGTCGGAAATACAAACAAAAAAGCAGTTTTTTTATGACACTTATCCCCAAATTTATATTAAAAAGGTGTTTAAGACCTATCCGATATTTCAAATTTAAATCAATTTCATTGGCTAACACATGATGACATGGAATTTGATTTAAAGTTAAAAGGCCCATTTTGATTGGAAATTTCCTCTAATATATACAGACGAGAAGCAGTCATGCCTATGGAGTACATTCTTCACATTCTGTGCATTGTAGCAGTAATGAGAATGGATGATGAAGTTGTTGGAATATATTAAACCCACTCATAACTTAGGAGAAAATAATTAATCATTATTTGATTAATTATTGACCCACTAGCTTAATTAGTTGGGATCCACTTGCACCTTAAAGTCAATACATGCCATCTATATCCTAGGAATGATTATTTCTAATTCAAGGTTGATATTGACCACCTTTTTACCATCCATAATTAGTATACAACACTTTACAACAGATTCTGATTTATTCTTCTTTTTCTGCTTTTCTATGGATAAGATAAATTTAGTCAAACAAAAAAAAAGGGCGCTTTTGTTGTCAACCCATACTTCATGACTTTTCCTTCATTTTATAGGATTAGCATGATTTTCCATATCCTTGAAAACTCACTCATGCTTTTTCCAATTCGTGAGGTCCATGATATATTTGGGAAGTGCTTTAGCCACCTATGGGGGTTTGCTATATTTTGGTAAGTCACCCTTTTTGAGCTTTATGAGTTGTCTCCATACAAATCAATTTTACTATGAGGTATGTACTATTTATGTACACTATTATTCATCATTATTCAATGAAAGGATACACACAAATATTCATCTCTCCATTCATGTGATTCAGTCTGTTTTCTTCTCTCTATTTTTCCTGTGTATGCTTGTGAGAATTCTGAATAGCAAGATCCTTGTGCTTCTTCTTAGAATCATTTATCATAGCATTTATATATTATTTCTACATGGTATTAGAGAATCAAGGTTGATAAATTTCTACATATTTGAGGAGCACATCTAGTCTCCTATCCCTCTCTGAAGAAGAGCTTGTCTAGCTTACAAGATTTTCACCTAGTTTGTTTTGCAGGTTGCAGAGAGTTTCTTCTTGAGCACATCAATTCAGAAATATGTATTCTCCTTCATCAATAATTCTTACGCCCTTCAACTACCATGAATGGAAATCCAAAATATCCATTCTATTGCGCAATAGAGGATTGTACGGAGTTACTCTAGCATTGTAGAATGAGCCCAATGCTGTGATTGAGAAAGATAAGTGGCACAATAGGTTGGGTGAAGCCTATGGATTGATTTTACTCTCTATTTATCCTGATATAATCTTTCATATAGATGGTTTGACCACTCCAAACCATGTATGGACTCAACTGGAATCTCTCTTTGAAGTTCAAGATGATCTTAAGAGCACATCAATTGGAGATTGAGTTATTCTTATCGAGTCCAAGAAATTTCAATTCTCTTGATGGTTTCTTCACCAAGTTCAAGTCACTTGTTCTCATTCTCAAGAAATGTGGGGTTGAGAAATAATATGATCAATTAATCCTTTCCATTCTTTCAGAATTGGGTTCTGAATACTCAGTTTTTGTGTCTACTTTTCAAGATACTAGGCTTGTTGTTCCTAAGTGCAAAATGCCTTCTTTAAATTCTTTTCTTGATTCAATAACAAATGATAAAGATGAATTGATTCACATGGATTTCCTTAATTCTCCCAGGATAAAGGATCATTTTCTCTTGGTTCAAGGAAAAAATAATGTCAAATCCAAAGAAAAGAAAATTGTGAAGAAGCCAAAGTCAGAAATTGAAGATGAAGATTCCTATGAAGATTTAATGAAGAAAGTTAAGAATAAAGGGATAACATGCAAGTGTTATTATTGCAGGTAGGGTTTTCATTCATATAATGAGTGTTTCAAGAAGAATATGGACATCATGTCTTAGCTTCTTGAGAAGCACAAGAAAGAAGTTCTATCATGTTGATTCCTCAGAACAATGTCAAACTGTGCAGTTCCAAGGTGATATAACTTATGATTTGAGTGATAGAGTTCTATCATTTTCTCATGTATCTAATATATCAGAATCATAAATATTGTATCCTTTATTTGATAATCCTCCTCCCATTCTACTAGCTTCATCTCCCAAAAATTGTGATTTTTCACTAGATATTGACTTTCCTTTGAGAAGCTCTTCCTCACAAGCTTGTATATCTGATTTAGAAGATTGTTTGCAGGATGATATGCATGCCATGACACATATAATACCACCATTCATACCATCTACCATACCTATAAATAATACTAATACTATACAAATCCCAAGTTCACTAGTTGATTCCTCATTGGTCTCTTATGTAATGATATTTATCTTACATGCTTTGAAGTCTTTCCTATCTTTCAGTGGCTTGTTATCCATGTACTTATTCATATTTGGACTGATATTAAACATGTTTTTATCTATTCTAAACCATTATGGTTCATATCTTATGCCCATCCATCATTCAAATTTTTACACCTATCAGTTTTCCCTAGTTGCTCATAATTTTCCTAGTCTATCCCTATATCCTCATGGAGCCACTGAAGCCTTTTTATTTGTTGTTCTATATGATAATATTCCTGATATATCATATTTTTATAATCCTTATATCAGATATTGCAAGGTGCTACATCATATTGGAATATTGACATGTTATTCACATCACAATTTTGTAGCTATTGAGGGAATTGGGTATGAAATAAATTGTCTTAATTTTTGTACTCTTTGGGAAGGAGAATGCACAGATCCCTTTTCCATTTAAGATTATATTTGCATATAAGAGTTTTATATAAGCAAGAATAATTCATATAATTCTACTACTTCATCATATGATGATATATGCGGAGTCTCCACTCTTCCTTCTTGCAGGTTCTACACTCCAGCAGATGATCATGGAGTTCATGATTTCTTCAACAAGTCGTCCATATAGAACAAGTTCATTCAGATCATTCAAGTGAAGATAAGGATATGTTGAAGACATATTATTTAATAATTGTGTTCCTTGTCCTTTCTTGAGGGAGGATTTTCCCCATGTGGTTTTCCCTCTTTCCTCACTTTTCTGGACATAATAATTGTTAAAGGGTGACCATAGCCTTGTTACTGGGCCCTATATGCATATAAATTTTTTGTAATATCATCATAAATTCAGACTTATAGGGGGGTGTTGGAATATGTTAAACCCACTCATAACTTGGGATAAAATAATTATTCATTATTTGATTAATTATTCACCCACTAACTTAATTAGCTGTCATCCACTTGCACCTTAAAGTAAATACATGCCATCTATATCCTAGGAATGTTTTATTTATAATTATGGGTTGATATTGAACACGTTTTAACCATCCATAATTAGTATACAACACTTTATAGCAGATTATGCTTTATTCTACTTTTCTGTGGATAACGTAAAGCTAGTCAAACTAGGAAACTGGGTGCTTTTGTTTCCAACCCATGCTTCGGGAGTTTTCCTCCATTTTATAGGATTAGCATGTTTTTTCCATATCGTTGACATATAACTCATGGTTTTTCCAATTCATTAGGCCCTTGATAGATTTGGGAAGTGCTTTAGCCACCTATGGGGTTTGCTATATTTTCTAAGTCATCCTTTTTGAGATTTATGAGTTGTCTCCATACAACTCTAATTTTCCATAGGGATGTACTATTTTTGTACACTATTATTCATCATTATTCAACGAAAGGATACACACCAATATTCATCTCTTCATTCATGTTATTCAGTCTCTTTTCTTCTCTCTATTTTTCCTATGTATGCTTGTGAGAATTCTTAGTAGCAAGATCTATTTATTGTGCTTCTTCTTAGCATCATTGCTCATACCATTAATCTATTATTTCTATGGAAGAAACACTAGAGGAGTGTGTCACATAGTTGATACATATTGAATAGAACCGCTTTATTGTAGGATTCCATCAGTGCGTTGAGAAGGATCAACAGAAGGCTTTACATGATCACCACATAAAGAAAAAATAGTTTCAGCAAGGATATTTGGTGTTCTCATATGAAAGCAAGTTCATCAAGCATCCAGGTAAGTTACATATGCATTGGTTAGGTCCATAACTTATTAACTCTATTACTTAGGGAGGTGCAGTTCAGCTACAACAGTTAGATGGAGCAATGCTACCAAAGATTGTGAATGGTAGTTGACTAAATCCCTATAGAATAGAGCTAGAACTGCATGATGCTTGATACATTCTGTAGAAAAAAAGGGAAAAAAAGAGGATAGGATCATGCATGAATAGAAGGCACACCATGAGGAAGTCGTTGCGCAAGAGTAGGAGCTAGTAGCACAAGTAAGAGGTCATGCTACAATAGTCGTAGGGCTGCGACCAGACGTCACATCAGTCATCAATAAAGATAGTTAAAGTAGTTAAACGAAGACGCTTGTGGAAGTGAGGTGTAATGATAGAAGATATAAATAGTGAGTTTGCAGAATCGATGGTAGATTCGGGTAGTTAGTGAATGATTTGGCCACGATGATCGAATTGACGTCCTAATGATGAAGTATTATTTGATTTGAAGCTATTAAAGGAAGCTTTCTACGGTCAAAAGACACCATTGTCCAGAGTCAAATTACATTATATTGCATGGTTATCGAGTTCTCGAGACAACTGTTGAGAAAAGCTATGAAGAGTAAGAAAGTTTCTAAGACCAGAGAGGGTTTGAGTTTAGTAAGTCTATAAGGAAATTTGTGTGGCATACAGAGACACCAAGACACTGTAGTTATTTTGAGTGAGTGATATTCATTACCAAAATGGTTGCAATTGAGGAAGAAGTCATCGGTATGAAATTTGGCTTGTCGACAAAGAGGAAGGCATAGAAGCCTATTTCTCTAGTATCATAAAAGTGACAAACTAGAACAGCCACAAGGGTGCACAAAGAAGACACAACACAGATGGGGCTGTTGAGCCCTGAGGTTATGGACTGTGTTGCTAGAGAAGGGGTGTTTATCAAGGACATCCCTAGCTACATCCCTCCTATTTATCCTAGTGCACAGGCCAGGAATCCCACGAAGAATCAAAGATACCATATCAGGATTTCGACGATACCACAAGGGATGGTATGCACTTCCAATATTGTTCCTGCACTGATGCAACTGAGGTACATAGACCATGACATTCTTGCATTAGAGGATGTTAGGACATATCCATATCGACCAATAGTATCAGTAGAAGGTGCCCCGATAGAGCGCATTTCGTAGGACTGGGTGAGTAGACTGAACAAATCTAGATTGATAGGGTTGATCAATATCTCACACTTTGGGATACCAACTGAGGCGAATGCATGTGTGAAATAAATTTTTACATGTTTCCATAGTGGGTACTTATGGTTAGATGAGTCGTTTGAAGTCACGATGGAATTTATTTCAGCAATAATGGGGCTACCCAAGGAGGGGCCTGACCCCTCACAGTATATTCATGGAAAATTAAATGACAGAAAGTTGGCAATGAATTTGAAGAAGCATTATTCCCTAGAGTGCGATGGGAGGGAATACGAAATTGATAGCATCAATGATCGTGCGGTCCATATTGGTGTAAGGATTTTGGCTAGTAAAGTTGTAAGGAAGAACCGACTGGTTCAATGTAATTCTAGGGTGATTGGATGTGTTAAGTTGTGTGCGTAAGAAACAAATGAATTGGTCCCTTTTTCTAATGAACCCGCTAGTGGAGGAAGCAGTGGCTGCACAGGCGGGTGCAATATCATTTACATATAGTTGGATCCTAATTTTGATTGCATTGTAGATTGGATGGAACTGGATGATTACCATGGGATGGACGTCAAAGCAATAGAGGTGTACAAATGTGCCAGATATCAGAACTTATGGTGGGTTAATGAAGCAAAGAGAGAGGTAGATTGCTTGATCCGATTTTGGATCTATTGGGAAGTGTTGTAGGAGGAAATGGTAAAAGTTCCAAGACTCATAGAGGAATCCGTGACAAAGTATCAACGGATTGCGTAATGTGCATTTTGAAATTGGACCCCACATTGTTTACATTCAAACACAACGGGACCTTGCCAAGAAATGGACACGAATGAGTTATAAGGTGATTGATGCTTAACTAGAGGTAGGGATTAATAGTTGGCCCACATAATGGAGAAAACCAGTCAGTATAAAAGAAGTCTCGACGGAGACCCCAACAGATGCACGTGAGGATCCTGGGCACAAAGATGACTAGCAATCAGATGATGACACAACGAAAGAGACACATACTAACTGAGAAACACATCGTATACTCCACAAAATAAGAGAAAAAATACGCATGGATTAGTATGCGAACAACAACACCATCTCAGCAATTGAAGCGCAACTGCATAACTATTGCAAGGCTATTACTGATGCGACTGATGTATCGGCAAAAGAAATGAATAAATCGACATAGGAATGGTTTGCTGAGGTAAGAGATAAATTTGATTCTATTTATAATGCCATTTTGAAACATGCACAAGAGAGCATAGTTGTGGAGGAGTACACATCAACCAACACTGAGTTGCAGGCCAGGAATGTTCAAATGCCCCCGACTGTGATTGATGTCAGATGGGAGGACTTGAATACCTCCATGCAACAGCTGTAAAATGTTGCATTGGAAATCAACAAATTGTGTAGAAAGACTATAGTGCACATGAAATAGGACATCAATCAGGAGTTGGATGATAAGCAGAAGAATATCAACAACTAATACTTGCGGTCGTAGGAAAAAGAAGAAACTATGAAAAAAGAGATAGAAGAATTGTGTCAAGCCAAGGAGAAGTTGATCGAAGACAAAGGGCAGGAGATAACGGTCTTGAAGAAAGTGAACGAGGAGTTGGAAGTGGCAGTAACAGATTCCTGTCAGCATGTCTTGCAGAGCATCGTAGAGCTCGACGCGATAGCCAAAGTGAAGAAACTTGGACCTATTATTGAGAAGCTACAAAGAGAAACCAACATTTTAGATTCTTTGATACACCCCTTCACAACACCAGAATAGATAGCCACAAGGAAGGAAGAGATAGAATAGATGGCCACACAACTTGATGAGTTAGAGTAGGACACCAATAATGTCTCATATGCCACTACACAAGCTTGGGGTAGCATAGTACAGGACGAACAACTAGAGAAACTGACTCCAGAGTTGCAAGAAGTGGATGGGAAATTCGCGACCCTAAAGACATTGCTCAAATAAATTCCATTTATGATGTAGATAACCAAGGTGTCAGAGATAAAGGAGTTGCAGCAGTGAGTCACAAGCGCGAGGGAAAGGAAGTAGCTGTGTAGTGCACAAGTACATGTCAATTTCTAGGAGATCAAACCATAGCTATCAGTGAAAGTAGTTTCTGCGCTCCAAGCCACACAAGAAGGCAAGACAAACATTGCTGCAAATATTGTTGAGCACCCTATCAACCATGATCTAAAGGTAAGCCAGGAGATTATTGAACAGGTGAAGAAGCAGGTCAGAGCGATCTCCCAATAGTTTGTGTATTTCAAAGCCAAGATCGTTGAGCTCACCATGTCTGCTTAAGAGTGGCTCGAGGGAGATCCCTAAGATTGTGTTGGGGGTCTCTTGGCAAGGGTTTTTGGACAAGTTAGTTGCACGACATCCCGAGTGTCGCACAAGCTCAAAGGACATTGCCCAAGTGAAAGATGGCGTGCAAAGGGGAAAATAGACTATTTTATGTCACTTTTTGAACTCTGGACCATATTTTGCAAATATTGGTCATTATTTTATAGATTCAGTTAAGAATTGGTTAAGAGTTAGTTAGAATTGGACCTTGAATGTAAAGGAACAAGCCTATAAATAGAACTAGAATTGCAAGTGTTAAGAATGTTGGAACAATAGTAGATATTTGAAAGAGAGAGTTGAAAGGAAAAAGACTACACAGCCTGAATTGTGAACTATTTTGAATCTATGAATCATTGCATAGAAGTAATATGATAAGATGAGAGTTGATCTGAATTGTTGTTTCTTTTAAATTTTTATGTCTTACTATTTCTGTGATCTAATGGCAAATGGAAATTTAATGTGCGACATGGATCTATGATGCGATGTTTCTTGCTTTTAAATGATGTTATATGTCTAGATCTATTTACACAATAGTATGATCATTTGAGTTATGAATGAATGACACAACCTATTAGTAGAAATGATGATTAGCCATGTTGATGATTGAGTAACTAGTTAGATTGGTTAGATAAGTTGATGAATTTTTTTATGCCCATAGTCCTCTTCTATTTCGTGGAAATTTGGTTCCGACAGATATTCCTTGAACATTTCGGGTGAGACTTCATCTGCTTCGTGGCTGTTGTTGGATAGGGTAAAACTTGTCTGGGCCAATTCTCAAGGAGATTGTGGCGAGTTGAGCATTGATAGAGTGGGAAGCCCTGTTGAATAGGTTTTGTTGGCTAGTTTGTGCCAACAACAATTTCATTTATACCTTATAAGTCATCTTTAACTTAAAAATACGGTTCCTATTATCATTACTGAAGTTATCTTACTATCATTTTCTAATGATAGGTTGGAAAACAAATTCCAATAAGTTTATATATATATATATATATGTATATCTATGCATATATATGTATATATATATAAGTTAATAAATTAATATTAATGANATATATATATATATATATATTATCCTTAAATTTTCAAGTTTTAAAGTTTTTTTTTTTTTTGTCTATTTATACTCTCTTGCATCTTATTACTCTCATAGAAGTGTTCACCATTTTAATTTCCACATCCTAAGACTAATAATCCAACTATATAGCTAAAAAGTAAGGTTAATTAAAGAAATGCTCAAATAAAAAATTAGTAAAGTAGATTAGGTAAGCATGGGTTAAATGAATGTCAGAAAGTGAAACAACACCTGATCAATAACGAGTTGGAACAACACCTAAAGGAGTTATAGAAGTTAAGAATGTAGATCCAACAAACATAGAATATCTAGATCCAAGAGTTGGACCGAAGCTTTAGAGAGAGCAAGAGGATAAATCCAATAGAATTTTCATTCTGAGGTATTTCTAATAGTCTAGATGCAATGATGGCCAATATCATTTCAGGAGACAAGAATTTCAATTAAAACGACCATAATTAGAGTAGTCTCGAGAAAATGATGCCCACTACATAGAAACTGGTTCTGAAAGTTATGATTCCTGAGAACAGGGAGAACGCTCTCCTCGATCTATCCAAGGTTCTTCACATTCTCTATATTTTTTTATTTTGATATTTTAATTAAATATTTTTCATTAAGACCCATGAGTGGCATTCTACCTTCAAAAACCTATATAAATTATTACCATTGTGAAATTTTGGTTGTAAGACCAATTTGTTTTAGCAATTGTGGAGTTTCTTTTGTTTTCGGTTCCTTCCTTGTATCAAGACTAATCTTTTTTGGAATATTAGGGTTAGAAAATTGACTATCTTGGGCATTATTTTGCAATCTTTTAGGAATTCCAGGAAACCTCTGGTCTGCCGGTTTTAAGAAATTCGTTGCTTCAATCAAGGCTTTGGATATCCTTCCATCATTTCCTTTCTGCATATTATTATGTTTCCTTGTAAACTCAATTATAACTTGTTTTGAGAGATTACACTAAGGTTCTATTTCATTTTCGTTAAACTTGCCTAGTGTATCATGCTGCCCTTCCCATGGCTTTGTGTTGGCCTGCCTTTATTTTTTGGGTTCCTAATTCCTGCATCTTAAACTTTACCATTCTCAAAATCTCAAATGTTTGGCTACTATAGCTAATTTCAATCAATTAGTTTGCATATTTGCTTCACTTTGAAGTGTTGCTTCAATTTATTACTTTGAAGTATTAAATTGTAAATTGTTATTCATATTTATTTAGATAAAAAAAATTTCATGAATTTCACTAATGTTGAATTGAAACAAAGACACTTTACCACAACCAAGGATCATATCATAGAGAATTTGGAGGTATCAAATAGTCTGCATGTAGAATTTTCTAAAATAGAAAGGAAAGAAATAGAGGGAAACTTATGGACAAACTTGTTTGAGATCAGAGACAAATTTTCAGACTTATTAGGATCTTCAACGTAATAATTGAGATTATAGATCTCTTGGAAGTGGTCAATCTAACCGCATGGATTCGTTTATTCAATCTCTGAAAAGGAAAATGGAAGCACCAATAGAGGATGTAAAGTCTTGTAGAAAATAGCGATCATGAATACAAAACAAAATATGCCAAACACCAGTACTACCATCATTACTGTTTTTCTTTTGCTGGATGAAAGTTGGTGAAAGTGAGATATTCATAGTTGAAGACACTTGTACCCCTATGTGCAACTCAAGGTACTAAAATAAGCATGGATAACAATGAATTTACATCTCTTTTTAGAATAAAATTATATAAATTTAAAGAGAAAAATGCATTAAATATGTTGTCTGGTTTCCAAAATTTAATACATTTCCAGAATTTTTCAAGAACAAGATTAATACAAGACTAAATATTCTAAACAATGCCGTGAAATGAAATAAGGAAAACTCATCCTTAATAGAGATGAACATGAAAATAATCTTCAACAGACTCGGTATACTAGGTTCTCTAAAAAACCATGCGATTGTGAGAGCAATGTTGTTTTACTCTATAACATAAAGAATCTGTCAAATTTGTACAGATTGAACAAGTATCCTTTAATTTGTTTATCGAGGAAATTAATAGTAGATTTGGTTGTTGCATTGAGAAGACACTACTTTCTCAAGAACTCATCAGAATATTATTCCTATATCAATTCTTACACACTATAAAGTGGAATACACATAGAAATATAAAATTGATATTTATCATACAGACTTTTCTTGACTGGTAGTTTTAGTTTTCGCTTCATGGTGTTTTGGCTTTTCTTTTTGCTCGGGATGAATTCTCACATATGGATTACGATTTAATGTCTCTCTTAATAAAGAAAATGCATATCTATGTTCAGTGTTCTCCTTCTATTGTAGCTCACTAAGAAATTATGGAATCCTTTCCTTGTTTTGTTTTCCCATCATCTGATTGAACAAACCAAAAGAAAACACAAAAGTTCAAATCTTAAAACTTAAGCCTCCTTTTTTCTGTAACAAGATTTTCATCAAGAGTAATCCAAACATTAAAGCATAAAATTGTTGTTGGGAATCACACGTTATCTAGAAAATTAGAAATAATAACAATTACAATTCTACAAAGAATACACGTCATAACAAAAGATTCAAAGAAAAATCAAGAATTCAAATAGAAATATATTAAATGAATTATTTCTAGTCGAATATAAAAGTTTGAGGTGACCCAATTTGAAATTATTTCCCAACTTAATCATAAATTATGTCATAATTTTATTGCAGAATACAAGGTGAATAGAAGGTCATGTAAGTCCATAACAAGATAGATATTTCAGTTACACAGAGAAGTTGTGAATGTTTACTAAATAGGATAACATGCAAAATCGCGGGAGGCATAATTTTGGATGAATGAAACTGCATGTGTGTTCAACAAAACTCCTTTTCTATTCTTAAACTATAGGTTATATTAGTTTTCAATTCATGCGCTACTTCAAGCATGAGAGAGGGTGCATCAATTAGGGTTTCTCTTCCATGCTATGTTAAGATCCAACATTTGTTATTTTAGGATAACTAGTGCACTTCATCCATGAGTTTCATGAGTGGATAAGGCCCACATTGGAGTGCCCAACTAAGCTCAAAATAACCCAAGGAAGCACACCCTATCTATTCTTATTTTGGCACTGTGATTTCTATCTTTGGACAGAGAAGGTAATCAAGTCCGAAGATATTTTTGGCTTGATAAATCTTATCCTTGATTATTTTTGACCCAAAGGAGAGCACTCTACTCGGGATATATCTTATCCATGATCCAACATCTATATTATTGGCATAGTAGAGAACAAAATTTCAAGTTTTTTCAGTGATATTATAGGAAAAAATGGAACACCTTTTCAACATATCTGGTGTGCATCACTTGAATATTACTTTGACAAGATCTGTTGGTTATTGTTGGCATATTTAGGTTCTATGTTTTAGTTGAGTCATGCACCATCCTCTTGGATTTTCATGTTTTGGTCTTAATGTTTTCTAGGCAGATTCTCTACCATGCTCATCCTTTCTATTTCAGGCTAAGCAAGGAATGCCACATGGATATTATTGGTTTTTTTTCAAGATAAATATTCATGCACAAGATTTGAAGTTTGTGTTTCGGCGTGCAGCAAACGAACACATATTTTTTGCGAGCCAAATAACATGGCCTAAAACACTTGATATAGTTTTGAAGGTTTTAAAGAAACAATTTTAATCCGTGAACCCATACAAATTAAAGTGATGTAAAAATATCATGTTTAAATAAAAAACAACATATATTAAAAAAATGTATATTCTTCTTAAAGTTAGATACTCGTTTTTATACTAATATTTTTGAGGACTCTATAGGTAGTTGAATTTGGAAGAAAGCTTGATTCCAAGGATTTTTTCCACCATGTACTAAAGTATGTCTTATATTGATTCACTCGAAATTCCAAATAACTTGCAATCTTTCCAAATAACTATTTGCAAAATTTTAATAAACCGTAAATCTGTTTAAAGACTGCTCCATTTTGATGGCACTATTTTATGGTTGATATATATATAATGATTAAATGCCTTTTTCTTTGTTGTTATAATGGTGTGTGCCCATTTTTAGTGAGAATGTTTTCGAATATGGAATTCATCCTTATTGTTTCATGGAACATGATACATTTTTTCCGTCAACTGCTATAATTTTACTAGAGCTACAAATTACATGAATCCCAAACCCCCAACCGAAATTGTAGCTAGACTAAGGAGCTTGAACCAAGCAATTTATGAATCTTATACCTCTGATGATAGGAAGCATGTACATTATAGAAGCATTAGTGGAAGTGAAGAGTTTATAAGGTACCTATTTATGGTATTACCATATGTATTTTGATAGACTATGCACTATACTATTCTACTTGTTTTCATCCTTGATATATTTAGGTAAAAATTTCATGCTAAATTTTTACATGGTTTTTTTTACTCCACTCCAGGTACTTGAAAGTGATTGAGGAACTTCACAAAATTTATTTACATGACTTAACTACAGAAGAAAAACTTGCATTCTTCATCAATCTGTATATTATGATGGAAATTCATGCAATTGTGTTGTGGGGTTACCCTGATGGACCTCTAGAGCGAAGAATATTTTTCTATGAATTTAAATGTCATTAGTGTCTATATCTATACACTCTCATCCATTCAAAATGGATTTTTACGTGGTAACAAAAAAACCCCTTACAATTTGATTAAGCATTTTGGGTTAAAAGACAAAATTATCTAGGTAATTTTTTTTTATTCCTACTCGAGTTTTTCTAGAAATTATTTTAAGTTATTTCAGTTTCTGTTTGTTAAGTTGTTTCCTTTTGAAAAATGACAATTCCTGCCTTCTTTAGGGTTGAATAATTGATGTGGATGTATTTTCCTGTTTTCAAGGGTTAGGCAATTTCCAATAAGTAATCACAAGTTCTTGAATATGGTCACAGAGACCCATTAAACTACATATACCTTCAAAACATTAGCAAAAAGTGTTTTCTTCTAGAGTCAAAATACTATAGTAAACTGGAATATCGCCAGATTTTGTTTTCTTATGTACTCTTCCATCTGTTTCTAGTAAGGTATCGTTTGGTCCTTGGAATTTTGTCCCCACTTTAATTTCTTGTCCATGTAGTGCACCAGAAGCCATGGTTATGTTAGAATGTAAACCATCTGATTTAGTTAGCTTTAGAAATCCTTGTGTTAGAATTTTTCTATTGTCTTTCACAATATTTACATGATTTCTATTTGGAACTAAAGTATCCTTCTTGCCCTTAAAATATATTCGATTGATATGCTTAGATTCTGTTTTGACCTTATCCTACCCAGTTCTAGATGACAAAACAACCAAGCTAGGATTACGAAAAAACTGGAACTCGCCTTCATCATGTTGGATGTCAACCCAATCAAAGACTCCAAATTTTTACTCACTTAGTACCATCGAATTTCAAAACCATGAGCCAAATGAAGATAATGCTACAATTTTGGAAGCTGAAATTCAGGGTCCAAGGGTTTCTCATTCCAACAGTATGAGGAAGCAAACTTCTGGAACTGATCTTACTCATTGTTCTCCACACAGAGAAAGGGTTTCTATACACCCCATTTCAGGTGAATATGCTAGCAACATAGAAGGAGAATCATCAGTTATAGTGCAGCTTGAAGGTTCTCATACCACTATCAATGGTTTGAAAAGATCCGAGGAAAAATTTGCAAAGCATCCAAAATTTTTGAAAGGTTCAATAGGGAAATCCTTAGGAAGAATAAATTCAAGTCTAGTAAAATCAAGTGAGGTAATTTAAAAATGTCTTTAGCATTCCACTTTCTGTTGAAAATGGAATTCTTGTATGAGTATTCATTGAGTACCAATTAGACACGCTATAATTCTACGATTCTTGTGTTTTCAACAATTCCCTGGGTCAATTGTTAGGAGTTTATCTTTAACTCGAGTGATTTTAATCTCATGTTGACCATTGTTCTCTGATGTAATTTGCAGTTATATTAGTTATTCTTTCCATATGAGGACTTTCCCAAGAATTTCAACTCGGACAATCTAGAATTTCCACCTTGTGGATTGATTAATAGCTTTGCAGAGTATATGACTCCATATGAGAAAAAATCATGATAATACAATTAATAATAATAGTCAATACATCTAATGCAATGAGCCTTATCAAATGCATACTTCAAACAGGGTAATTTAGTAATGGAGGTAAAGAACAACCAAATTGCTTAATGCATGACTGAGAAAGGAAGACTGAAGTTTCATAACATATACTAAAGTTTAATTAGACGTAAAATTATGTTATATCCTATTCACAAATTAAATTCAGACAATAGTTTACAAGATGCATCAATCATGAATAAATTTTTAAAAAATAGTGAAAAAGGGGACATTCCACCATAACTCTCTAAAAGCAAGGCTCCAGAAAAGCAAGGGTCCTCCATTTGTATTCGTTGTTGATGGTTTATAAAAACTACGGTTATATTAATTGGTATTTTGGAGGTTAGTTTGGGCCCATACATTGGAACCTTTTTATGGAATAGCTTGGGTCAATTTGCATGTTGGATATCCATATGTGAATGGCATCAAATTGGTAATATATTTTTTGTTTGAAGTTGTTTGTAGTGAATGGTTTTCCTTCTTGCTCTTTCCATCTCATGCTTAATGTATGTATAGCCTTAGTATCATTTCCTAAATAAATTTCTTGGTATGGATAATAATTAATGGAGGTTTTCCCTTAAACATAATAGATTTATGATGTTTTACTTTGTTTGATTTGATCACAAGTTTAAATTGGCCCTGCTAACCAACAAAGCTAGTTGGTTGTAAACCCTACATCAGATTATTAACCTCACCCCTTTGCAATAAGAGTCTAAATTTATGTGCTACCATATGAACCCATATGCCCTACATATTACTAAGCAGTAATTCCTCCTCCACCCCCTTTAAAAATTTCATAAAACCTTTTTTCCTTATGTTGTTATACAGATTTGAAATAAAGGAAAGCTTTTAAGAAATTTCAGATCTGCTAATATAGCCTCTCAACCTCACTGTTTCTCATTTAAAGTAGGCTTGATCATATTGAAACAATTCTGTAATTTACAACAATGAAGCACCATCATTAAACTAGATTTGATTTAGCCCCCTTTTCTCCTACACAACTTCTTTATTGTACTTCTTTTAATATCTCAATAAATCTGGAAACTACCTTACAAAAAGCCTCTAAATCGAGATTAGCATCTATTATAGCACACTATTTTAAATCCATATCTAAGACCTAGATCATTTTTTTTAGGGTATCCCTGCTTCAGTTGGAAGGTGAGCCAACCTAAAGAGTTGAGAGGGTTATAGAAGTGATAGTGAATAGCCTCCCTAAGTTTCTCTTGGGTCTTCAGCTCGTGAGATTGGACTTTATCCATAAGGTAAGGGTTCAAGAAGCAATAGTGATAAATCCCTAAAACACAAGTGCATCCTTAGGAACTAAGAGGGGTTTTCCATTGTCACCACAAAAACAATCTCTCTAAATTTAGGACAACCCTCGTCTTCCATAAGGAGGCTATTCCTATGTGATGTACAAGTTTAACTCTATAAATAGAATGGATGGTGCACTAATACTAATGGATATGTATGTAACACCCCGTTTTTTACCCTGTTTGCATTAAAAATGTATATGATGTATATATTGTAATTAATCGTGGTGTGGAGATAAAGGAAAAAGCCCCACCATCGATTTAATATTTTATGTTCTAGAGATTAAAATCGTTTTCGATGGTATATCGTGATATCCGACACATTATAATTTTTGGCATCATGTAAATATGCATTTTAATTAAAATACCCACAACCAACTATGTCTGTGCAACATTAAAAGAGACGGGGGCATGATTTTCCTAAGGAAGAGTGAGGGAAATTATTTAAACCTTTGGGCCAATGGGGAAAATCCAAATGTCAAAGGGAGAATGAATGAAACAGTCAACTACTTGTATTGTCTCATTCACCCAATCATTTAATTATTCCAAAAATGGTTGATTTAGTTAATGCATGGGGATGGGGGAAGAGTATGGTAGTCAAAATTTCGAATTGAGGAAGTCATCAGATTTTGGAAAACGTTTTTTTAACTTATGGGGCAAGTAAATGATTGGGAAGGCATGCCCAAGCCATTAATCATCCGTTACTTCCATTTTCCTCACCCATTCTCCTTCACATGGGCTTCCTACATGCAGCTGGAGTTTCCTGTTTGTTCATCCTTCATGTTGGAGTCATTTTCCTCACATTTGCATGCCCAAAAATTCGTTTTGGTATTATTCAGTAAGGAGACAAGAAAGATTTATTTTTTCCCTGCATTTTCATGGATTCTTCAATGGTTGGAAACCGTTTTTACCTTGCCGAGTGGACAAGAAGCTAGATTCACATTTTTTGGGTTTATAACAATCGTTTTCGCTCCCGTATGGCGATAGATGCCTTCAGAAATCAAAAACATGATTTGGGTTTTTGCAGAGGTCTATTTTGGCTCTATGGTGCCATTAAATGATTGTTGAAATTGTAATTCTCACCTTGTTGTTTTTTCTTCTCCATGTGTAAATCCGTTTTTGGGTTCCCCAACATTTTCTGTTGTTTTCTCCAATGTTTGCCAAGATGAAAATTATTTGGTGTTTCCCAAATATTTAGAGGAGAGACCACGTTCTCTAGGGTGTTGCTGATGAATTCATTTTTGGCCACGTTAGGGCCAAAACGTCCCTGGGATATGAATTGTTGTCAGGGGGATTCCTTCACTAACCTTAGCAATGCATTTCGTTGCCAAACTATTTTTCCTCAACCCAGGAAATGGTGTATATTGTTGTGTATAGGAGTGGAAAGGATTCTTCTCGATAAACCTAGTGTTTTGTAGGAGCCTCATAGACAGAGCTAGAGGGATGGCTCTCTTCTATACACCCCCTGAATAGCACTGGAAGGGAAGTCATGTCCTGAGGGACTATGCAGCAGAGAAGGGAATGATTCCTTCTATTGTCTGTCTGTGGATGTCTTAGAAGTCAAGCTAGTTCTGGTGAAGGCATCCTTAGCTCTTCAGTGAGCCGACTATCTTAGTAGACAATGCCTCCATCTCTTGATAACCTGATAAACACAACTTGTTGGATTGGTTGTGTGTTGTTGTGTACTCTTGTCCTGATAAACCAAACTGTGTTGGCTTGGATGATTCTAGACATATCTTGGGATATGTGTTATCCTTCTTAGTTTCCTTATTCCTTATGGGAATCATGCCAAGCTCAGGGGTTGCATTGTTGCAGAGATATTAAGGAGCACACTGGCCTATGGTTGGGTGGAACGTTGCAGTGACATAGCTAGTTTCGGGGTGTTCTTCTTCATAATATAAGTATGCTTGTGTTTAAATCCCATCAATTACATTTGATAATGAATTACAATGAACATGATAAATGCTTGAATGTATGGTTTTTCTTCCACTGTATGGTAATAATTTATGCATGTTTTCATTCAAAGTATTTCAATTTTTATTATTATGTTCATGGGGCTAGTTTCCCAGATTGATAGCAGCAATAGTCGCGTCCTCTCTCCGGTAGAGGGGCATGGACATGACAATCGAACTTGGGAAAATGGAGTTTAAAGGATACTAAGAGAGTTTGAATAAGGTGAATGGAGATAGTGAGAAGTGTTGTAATGACATGCAAAACTCACTATGAACGGTATTATAGTTTGCTGGAAAATGAAAATATGTAGGATCTTGCAAAGACACTATACCTTTTCACATGCATTACAAATAAAGTGTGATTATACTAGAAGTTGAAAATTTTCCCTACCTATCAAAGAGATGACAACAACAAGATTATTCGACTTAATTGAAAAAAATGAAAAATAAAATGGCTAGGAATGACCTCGACCAAAACCCTTCTCCAATGACAAAAATAGCCTAAAATGAAGCTCTTAATACAACATAAATTTGGTGGATGTTCCAGCCATGAGAAACCAACAATATGATTGGAATACGTAACCACACATGTATAATAATCCTTGGGTATCATAGCTTTAACAAGAGATTGAACTAGTATCAAAGAGTTCTCTTATTAGTCCAACCATGAAAAACTATGGAGAGAGCTACTCTTTAAATAGAGTTTAGCTCAAGATCCAACTTACAATAAAATAATGTTAAGTAGATTCTAGACCCACCATTCTCTGCAAGAATAAATATAAAAATATTTAGCCATTTCCTATATCAATGATTTTTTCCAATGAATAATGATAACATAATGAGGCCAACATCTAGATCCAGGTTTTAAGCCATACAAACAGTAGTTGGAAGTCCCCTTATAGGTTGGGGTCTCTTCTTCTTGGGCATGATCCTTTATTACCTTTCCAAAATACCTCAAGATATGCTTTTCTTGGGTGAAGTGCTCCTCAAGTCATCCATTGAACACGTGCCAAGTGTAATCATATGATTAATGGAACTTATCATACCAAGGGTCTTAACCTTTAATCATGATCTTGCAATGTGCATTGACTACTTTATCATATGGAACACCTTCTTCTGTTGGTGTATGTGCAAAGGGTCTTCATTATTCTTCCTTGAATTAGGGCACTAGATGGCATGTGCCAACACCTTAATCCCTAGTGTTCTCAAATAGTGACTGTGATCCAATTTACATGGAGTGCTCTAATAAATAATGATTGTGACCCTGGGTGTTCCTCAAAAAATTCTAATCAACTCCTTGAACAGGAACATTCCCCTTGATTGTAATCCTTTAAACGTATTTTCAAACCTCCTCAAAGATCTCTAATGCACAATCTTCTCATAGTATGTGCTGGATGCTTCCTTGCATTGCTCATATGCCAAAACATTCCTCTAGGAAACCACTTAATAAATACTTTACATGAATAGAATAACAAACCAAAAAAGTAGGTGTTCCTCTTAAATCAACCCTTAACATGTCAAAAGATGTCTATTACCAGCAATGATAAATTTCATAAAACAAGGGAGTGCTTTAGGAGAAAGTGCTATGGTTCAGCCTTGGAATGCATGCAAAGGTTTGGGTCCACATTTTGATGCAAGAAACCTCCCACAAACATGTTAGGATTATAATCCTCCCTTGTCCAATTTGGTCAATTATGTCTAAATCAAGAGTCCTTTCAGTCTATATTTAGTCACTAGCACCATTGGGTTCACTTGGCCTAATTGGGGCACATGTACCAGTTACTAAAGTCTGGGGAACACTAATTGAGCCCAACTTCCAATGATTTCACTTCCATGCATCTGTTTAGGAGCCACTGGGAGTGCCAACACCAAGCTCCACTAGTTGAGTTCAGTTATTGACTAGACAAGCTTATTTAGGAGTCTGTTACATTCATTTCTAGTCTGTTACATTTAGTTCTACTCAGTTAGCACTAGCTTTGCATTGCTACAAGTAGGTGAGGCACATTTACTCAACTACCTTATTTAGTTAGACTAGTTAATTGATAATTAACATTGAATTGGACACTTGAGTTGGGATTTTGAACTCCAATAATGATTTAGACAAGGTCAGTTAACCATACAGTCAAGTAGAGTCAAAACAATTCAAATTGCCTCACATATATTCAAATTGCATGAGGCTATTTAGCCATTGTACTTCATTGTAACTAATTATCTAATTACTTTTGATTAATGAAATAATTCAAAGTTGCAAGCCATTTTTTCATTGTTTCATTCTTTATTTTTTGTGTAAAATTGTATGATCTATCTTATGAGTTGTGTGTTAGTCCACAGATCTATGTGCTTAATTTAATATGGTATTAGAGACTCAGTATGAGAAGGCACTTCTCCTACTATAGATTCATACTTGGATTAAAAAAAAGATTGAGAAAAATTTCTACTTTCAGTATTGCACCAGAAGCAAAGAGTTTACCACTTAATATCAGAAGTAAAGGAATTGTTTATCAAACTTGATTTATCAACTATGTTGGTTGTGAAGAAAATTCTAAAAGTGCAGGTTGTCGACCTTACTTTTTCTGTTTGATTGTGTGATTTACAGGTTTATCAGTCTGCTTCACTGCATTCACTACAACAGCTCAGTATCCTTCACTGCATTCAAAATGCCCCCTCTAATGGAGATTCTCACTCCTTTCAACTACTACAAGTGGAAAGAGGACATGGATATGCAGCTTCACCCCAAAAGACTCTTTAGACTCACAATGGAGATAGAGGCAGATTCAGTTCATTATGTTGACAAAGAAAAATAATGGAATAGGATTGATGAAGCATATGAATGCTTGTGCCTCTCAATCTATAATGATATTGTTTTCCACATCAATGGATTGAAGAATCCCAAGGAGTTTTGGGATAAGATTGCTTCCTTGTTTTATAAGCATGATGAACTAAGGATCTATCATCTATAGAATGAGCTGATTTACCTTCATCCAACCCACTTCGAAACACTCAATGATTTCTTCACCAAATTCAAGCATCTGGTGTTCCAGTTGTAGTTGTCCAAGGTTGAGAAGGAGGATTATCAACTCATCCTTGCCATCCTCTCAAAAAATGGTGTAGACTACTCAATATTTGTATCAACCTTTCATTCACGGAAGCTCACTACTCCAAATCAGAGGATGCCCACTCATATTGCCTTCATTGAATCTCTCGCCCATGAGCATGGGAAGTTGATCAAAATGGGGATCATTTGACATTCCATAGATCAAGCATTGGTTGTAGGAGGACCTAAGGTTGCAAATGGTAAAGGGAAGAAAAAGGATGAGTCTCCTTTGGAGAAAGAGTAGTCAAATGAGCCTTCAGGTTCGAAGAGAAGCATGAAAAATGGAAAAGGAAAGACTGTTTGTTCTTACTTTGGAAGGGGATTTCATCCAAAAAGATCATGTATGAGAAGAAAAATTGATGAAATGACTCTTCTTATTAAGAAACATAACATTAATGTACCTTCTAGTGTAAGAAAGGATGACCATAGATAAGAAACTGAAGAACATGAAGAGACATGCCGTGCACTGAAGGCTAGATGTTCAATAGCACATGCCTTCCTCATTGATTCTGAAGCTTGCAATCATATGGTTGCATCTAGATAATCCATCTCTTCTTTATAGTATTTTGATGGTGCTAATATTCACATGGGTAATAATAGTCAAATTCAAGTCAAAGGGAAGGGTTCTATCATGCTTGAATATGAAAAGTTCAAAGATGTGCTTTATGTTCCCTCCTTAGCTACAAATCTATTATCTATATACTAGATGACTCATACTGGCTCTCTGAAGCAAGTGATTTTTGGTCCTAACTCGGTGAAGATCATAGATATATCTACTGGGAACATCATAGTCAAGGGTGCTACAAATCATGCCTCCAAGGCATGTGAGTTCTTGCACTTCATGCCATTATCAAGAATCAATGCACTCTCACCTGCCACTTGAAAGGGAAGGTAAAAATATTGCATATACTTCTTTTACAGTTTCCACTAGTATTGCAGAACCAGCTATATTAGTTTATGAGATTGAGATTCAGGGTGATTCAGATCCATATCTAGTGCCTACTCCCAAGCGGGAAGCTAGGATGATGACTGGAAATCCATATGACACACAGAATACAAAGAACCTTGTGCTATTTCATGCAATCTTACCTCCTTCAGAGAGATGCAACAAACTCCGTATGAGATGCTACATGGAAAGGGATGATAAGTTACACTACCTTTAGAAGAATAGAGTGGATCATACACCTCTTCATCCAGAAAGAGGAAAAGGTTACATTACTCCTTCCTTCCATCATCATTTTTGGGGAAAATGGAGAATTCTACATGCCAGGCTCCAGGATACCTGTGCACAAAACATCATGCATGTTGCTTCTCTACATCACAGAGATGAAGGTTGTGGCAACATATTTTAAATTTTTTAAAACTTGAATTCTGATTCCATCTGCATAGTTAGAGGGGGGTATTTTTTCCAATGTGGTTTTTTCCCCAGCTCCTTGTATTGAGCAGTTACTTTACTTGCTCTAATGGGTGACCTATGGTCTTACTTACCAGGGCCCACAAATTATCAAAGTTAGCATTCATGGGGGTGTTAGGATTATAATCCTCTCTTGTCTAATTTTGTCAATTATGTCTAAATCAGGAGTCCCTTCAGTCTATATTTAGTCACTAGCACCATTAGGTCCACTTGGCCTAATTGGGGCACATGTAGCAGTTACTAAATTGTGGGGAACACTAATTGAGGCCAAGTGCCACTCATTGTACTTGCATGCATCACTTTAGGAACCTAAATATCAATCCTTACAAATTAGGAGCCACTGGGAGTGATGAAACCAACCTCTATTAGTTAAGTTCATTTGGTGACTAGTAAAGATAAGTTAGGAGTTAGTTACATTTAGTTCTACTTAGTTAGCCCTAGCTTTGCATGGATGCAAGTAGATGAGGCATAGTGTGGGGAAATATAATTGAGGCCAACTGCCACTGATTGCACTTGCATGCATTAGTTTAGGATCCTCCTAGATCAATCCCTACAAATTAGGAGCCACTGGGAGTGCTGACACCAACCTCCATTAGTTGAGTTCAGTTGGTGACTAGTCATTCTCAGTTAGGAGTCAGTTACATTCAGTTCTCGTCTATTAGATTATGTTCTACTCAGTTAGAGCTAGATTTTCATGCTTGCAAGTAGGTAAGGCTCATTTACTCACCTACTTCAGTGAATTAGAATAGTTAACTAATAATTAACATTGAATTAGACACTTGAGTTGGGATTTTGAACTCCAATAATTATTTAGACAAGGTCAGTTAACTATATAGTCAAGCAGAGTCAAAAAAATTCGAATTTCCTCACACAAATTCGAATTGCATGAGGATATTTAGACATTTTACTTCATTGTAATTAATTATCTAATTATTTTTATTAATGAAAGCATTCACAGTTGCAAGCCATTTTTGCATTGTTTCATTCTTAAATTTTTGAGTAAAATTGTATGATCTATCTTGTGAGTTGTGTGTTGGTACACATATATATGTGCTCAATTTAATAAAAACATACCCTCCATTATGAAGATACTATTAACACCCCAAGAACATCACTCACAAACAACATTTATAGACAAACTCATCTAGACTATTTCTCACCAAAATTCCACTTTTCCTATTGCTGTTGAGTGATGAAAATTTATATCCCAATCATAAAATTCCTTATTTTATTGTTAAGATAGAGCTTATCTTGTCAATCTGTATTCTGTACATTGTTCAATCAAAAAATTCATAGCCAACATATTTTATTGTCTAGGATTAACAATTAACACATTTTTTCTTCAATTTGAGAAACTCTAAACTTAAAAAGTTCGATGTCTTTTCCTTTTCCTTTCATGGTTATAAGGAACTGATGAATAATGTAATAAATGTAGTGATTTATCTTATATTTGTTTTATCTCAACCAAGTTACAAACAACAGTAAGTTCTATTGGTTAACAATTCATATTTTTTTGGTTTTACATGATTTGTAACATTAGATATATATTGGTTATGTTTATTGTCTTAGATTAATAATGAACGTGAGGGAGAACATATAGATCGTGCTCTACTAAAAAAAATTTTGGGAATCTTTGTGGAGATTGGTATGGATAACATGGATTAATATGAGACAAACTTTGAATCAGCCATGTTGGAAGAAAATGCTGCATACTACTCTTGAAAGGCTACTTCATGGATTCTGCAAAATTCATGTCCAAATTATATGCTCAATGTCTTCTCAAAATTTGGCTTTTGTCATGGAAATTCATATGTAAAAACACTTCTTGAAATGAGGTATAAACTAAATAAAAAATGTGTATCTTCCTACAGGCTGAAGAATGCTTGAATCTTTAGAAAGAAAGAGTTAGGCATTATTTACTTGTAGACATTGAGCAAACGTTAATAGGGGTAAGATTCCATTTGTAAGAGTTCTTGTGAGTGCATAACTTGTTGTCAAACAATTTTCTCACTTTTAATTTAAAATTCAATCACTCATGTAACAAGACACCAAAATTGTTTTGATTGTTTTGGTTCAATCTTCTTCACTTCATTTTCTAGTTGTCTTTTTGGATATTTCTGTGTATAAAGTAGAGCATGAACTTCTTTCCCAATATGAATATTAGCTTATTTTGAAGAAAAATTTATGGTGGGATTCCTTTCTAAGGGATGTGAAGGTATGAATTTGATACATGGCTTCGCAATGTGCAAATATGAAGTGAAGCTCCTGCAAAAATGGCTGATATTGTTTCTGCACTATCTCCAAAATTTATGCTCCTATGTGTCTGAAACTTTGTATCGGGGTACCCTAGAATTTCCCTATTCCAATGCCATAGGTTTCCTTGGTTTCACCAATTGGGACTTATGACCATTTTCCCAAGTTGATCTGTTATAGCACTATTCAGAACAACAAAGTTGTACAGACTTCCATGTGTCACTATTTCCTCTTTGGAGTATGAAACTCAGGCCATAGAAATTAAATTAGGTTCAATTTCTATAACATCTTCCAAAATTTCATTTGGAGATTTGTAGCCCAAGATATAGCAATTCACCCCAGGCATCCTGTTTAGGGATGAATCCTGGAAGAGGCTGGAGCCCTAACTTGGAGGGATCATATCTCCTAGGATATAGTGAATATGACGCTGAAATTTGGATACAATGTACATCATGATTTCATATTCAACCTATGAAATGTTCAGCTCCTGATCCTTTTCCAATCCCGAGATATAGAGAATGTACCAAAACTTGTCAGTTTTAGTATTTAGGGTTTTTCCAGCTCGGTGTCAAACTAGGGTTTGACTTTCCCGTACTTTCACCTAACCAAAAATATTGATCTAGGTCTCTAAAATTTTATTTTGATTATTATATCAATCCTATGTCAGGATCACTAAAAAATTATTCTTCTGTAGAAATCCGTAATTTCTTGCACTGAAAACTGGAAATGCTTGGAATCGAATTCTGCCTCGACAGAAACATGCGCCCTTCAATGGAGAGTCAACCTAGCCTTATTTTACTGATCGATTGTGGAGAGAGACCCAAAAAATAAGAATCCCTAGCTTCTGTAGCTACACAATGTCTTCTTTTAGGGTGGCTCTAATACCGTGTTGAATTTTCATATGCTAAGCTAGATCATTAGTATTTCATTTCAATTTCATAACAAAAGCATATAAACAGGATCACTGAAAGATAGACAAGAAAAACCATACAAAAAGAACACAAGTATTTATCCTGGGAAAACCCTAAAGGGAAAAACCCAGCAAAATCTTCCTCAATATAGATGCCCCAAAAAGATAAAACGTAAAACAAAAAAGGAGATCAAAGCCTGATCCTCCTTCTGTTCGATATACTCCTCTCTCCTCCACTAATGCGCTACACAAGTGAGAGTGTGTGTTCCAAATGAGGAGTGCCACACCTCTATTTATATTCATCCATTCACTTTAATGATCAATTTCGACATGTAGGCTCGAGTTAATCATGTAGGCTCGAGTTAGACATGTAGGTTCAAGTAACCACACTGGGATGGTAATGACCGACCTTTACAATTAGAGGGGACTACCTCATGAATCTTATTAGCTCTTTAGATTAGAAGCATTAGGGTACAAAGTAATACAAGTGGTTCTACTGGTAGGACCATCGGGGACCACATATAGAATATTCTTCGAAGTTACAATATTTCAACAAGTGAGACGCTCCACAATATTCTTCAATACATAGATTGAAGTTACAAGGCCATGAATTCATGAAGAACTCCACACCTCCGACGAACCATGGACCTTGCATACCTCCCATAAAGTGTGGAATCTGTAGTAATACTTTTATTCAACTCTTGAAGGAGCATGTGACTAATGAAATAGAGTCCACAAGGCTTTAAATCTGAATTTCACCCAAATGTCCAATTTGCATCGTTCCAGAATTTTTATTTATTTCCCTGCAAGCTACGTTCGGTTGTGATTTTTGGGATCTATTGTTAGAATATTATCATTCAAGCTAGCATCATCTTAGGATATTTAACTCAGAGAATAACATGCACAACAATAAACAAAAGAGACAAGAGACACAAAGAATTTTCCTCGGGGAAACCATAAAGGAGAAAACCCTACAACTTCCTTAGAGATAGAATGAGCACCAATGGTAGCAGTAAAACTCAAAAACATAAAGATGATCTCCATAGCTTCTCTCTCTCTCTCACTTGAGACAGCTACTTGTTGGCCTGATTTTATGAATCTAGGCCAATAAGGAGGTGTTGTCCACACAATCAGCTTAAAGCAGCGTCCGGTATGTTTGATTTAACAAAACCTCGCAGGTTGTGGTCCTGCTACCAGCTAGTTTGTCTCTTAAGGAGAACTTAAAACCAACAAAATCTAACCTACTCTAATGTTTATTTTACCTAAATATCTAAAATATCCTAAGGTTTCTTTCTTAAGGAAAGACTTCGATTTTTTGGGAAGTTTTCTGAATATGAAAACTTATGTAAAGTATGCGGAATGATCTAACAATTGCTAATTTAAAAATGGAAATAAAATTTAAACTAAATTATTCTACCTATTCTATTTAACCCTATCTCAGCTGAGAGCAAATTGAAGATTATATTAATTATTAATCAATAATGATGAACAGAAAGACTAGAGTATAATTTAAATAGACACATTTAAATTATAACTAATTAGTCACTCTGCTATATAACAACAGAATTGAAGCAGTCTGTAAACACACAGATAATTTCAACTGTCTGATATTAATTAATAATTAACTATCAAGGAAGCTATTTGAATTTTAAAATAATGGCTATTTAAAAGTTACTGTCAACATACAAATAAAATTTTAAATAGACAGAAAATTATCTCATTACAACTTAGGTTTATAGTAAAAATACTAATAAACAACATCATAATGAAATATTTGTTCAAAATACTAACTTGAGCTGATAAAGTGAAAGATGTAATTGAACATCAATATGTCATAGCATACTGAGTTAATATAAAGACAGAAGATAACAGACTGAAATATATATATATATAAATCCAAAAACACAAAATACCAGTAACAGCATCTGTTTCCAGATGTCCAATAGCATTCACATCAAAGATTCAACTTCGAGTATGATATAATACCAGTAATAGAATATATTTCAAATAAGTCTTTTTTCCAACACTCCATCCTGGACTAAGCATTTCCATTTCTCCAGTAGAGAAGTGCAATAGATGCTTCAGAAATCAAAGTTGTCTTCAGCTCCATCGATTCCCCCTCTCTGGCGGCAGCAGTCTCTCCTCTATCTCTTGATCTCAAAGTCTACCAAATAGAAAATAGAATTTCAGAGAATAACATTCTTCTCTACTCTACAGAGACCCCCCCTCCTTGTGCACACAGAAATTTGTTGTTTAAATAAAACAATTCCCAACAGAAACTCAGCTCATTTTCGTAGCTGGGCGCACTTATGAAAAACGTGTCCAAAGCACCCCTAAAATCTCCCAAACCGTTCACTTTTTTCAGCAAATTCCTCATGTGTCTGGTAAATGGGGATCTTCTGGAAAAAACCCATGTCTCCGAATTTTCATTTTCGCCTTAGTTTGTGCGCAGTTCACTGCAGAAAATTGCCTCCTGAAAAACGACGGGAATCTGGCACTCTTCTGTTTTGTTCATTGAATTCATCCACAGATCTTTTGCCTATTTCTACTGATTGAACTAGCTCTTTACAGCAATATATTTTATAAAATATTCCATCATTATTCTCCCACCAAATCGTATGGTATATTGAGCGCCTGCAAAATGTATTTGTTAACTTACAACAAAACCACATAAATTTATTTATAATCAACTTACTATGAAAGTAAAGAAAATTATAGATATCTTCTTTCAAGCTGATATCATTTATCAAAACTATTGTTATAATGCAATGTGATGAAGATATTAACTCACGCCTTCTGATGAGATGAAATGATTCCAAAATTAGCATTTTACTTTCACCATAATAAACAACAACATGACATCTTTCAATATGAGCCGGCAAAAAATATTGTTAAGCTACAACACTACACGGTAATCTATAATAATTTCGGTAGTTTATTGTAGAATCCTCCCAAAACCAAGTCGTGGCTGGATTACCACAAAGATCTTCTTGAGTTAAATTCATGACAGGCTATGTGGAGAAAGGAGGTGGTCTCTTCAGCGATTGATTGACGAAAAACATGGTAACCTTCTTCATCAATGAATTATAACGAGATTCTCTCTAAGGTCTATTAAAATCGTTGGGATATGGCTTTGTGGCATAAAAAATATTGTTGCTGATAGTGTTGTGTGAGACTCTATGCAATCTATTCAACAATATATTCAAAGTAGCTGTCCACCTCGCCACGTTTTAACACGACGGTTTGTTATTTTCTTAACTCTTCATCCTTGTTTCCAGGTTCAGCGTGGCATTCATATATCTCACAATAAAATCCACAGCGAGTCTACCTTCATGGTCGTCGATTTGAAAAAGAAAGAAAAATAATATCCAAAAATAATATAAAATAACGAAAACCTCTTTACAAAGTTTGTTAATGCATGGCATTATTTATCTTGCATGTTAAGGTAAGTTGGTGTATATAAAATAAAAGCCAATCCTTATAACAATTTCAAATTGCCAACTCATCCAATAATAACATAACGTGAATTGTTTTAACTTGAAAAATTCATAATATTAAAGCATGTTATTATTTGTTTTGCCATATGAGAACAAAATTCTTATTTACCTCATTATTTTAAGATTAAAAGAAAATGACTTTATTCTGTTTCAAGCTGACAACTAATGAAATCATTTGAGATAATGATAAAGGACCCACTAAATCAATTTCTTTTATTGTTTATATGAGATAACTTTCTAAATTAAGTGGTATTTCATATATATATTAAAGAGTAATGTTCTTAATGTTTGTTGTGAAGAGAAATGAAGAATTGATATACATATTATATAGTTTTATTATAGGACTAATGGATATAAATCATTCGTCATTAATTATATATACACATTTTTTATTTATATATATATATATATATATATATATATTTAAACAATGATACAAAAAAATCTTAAATGTCAACATAATGATTTATCGACAAAACAATGAGTTTTAATGCATTAATAAAATGATTATGAATTTTAACTAATTGCTTCAGTGTAATAATCATGAAGTCACCATTAGATAAAAAAGGAAGAGCATCAATCATGAAAAAGTTAAAAGGATCACTAAATAATCTTCCATAAAAATCAAGTCAAAGGAAAACCTTGTAAAGAGTGAGAAAACCGAGTAATCAACTACCAAATCAATCAAAACCAAGCCAAAAGATAAATATTTACAAAATTTCTAATAGGGGACCGCTTTATTTTGTAGAATGAAAGGGGAGTTCTTGGGGTGCCAACAAATGGCGACATGCTGGGCGAACCAGTTATCTCTGTAGATTAAAGATATAAAGTTAAGATTTTCTTGAAAGATCAAACTTCACACCACATGACATCCTCACATCACTAGCCTATATAGTAAAGTTTAAACTTAAAGTGCTGTCACAATCAAATGAATTATCGCAACTATTATTGAGAGACTTCATAAAGATGAATGAGTTTGAAATATATGCATAACAAATAAACCTTATCAGGAATGCTTTCTCAACAGTTACAGATAATCGAGCAACACTAGCATAAAGATATGACCTCCATATCTTAAGAAGATATTTGGATACGTTCCCCATCCAAAAATTTGTTTTTCTCTCTCTCTCTTTTTTTCTCCTTTTTTTGTGTGTAAATATATAAATTATATCTTTGATTCAAGACTACTATCCTGGCTTGGTAACTAGCTATTGATAGCATCATTCATGAAAACTGTTAGAAATAAACAAGTCGGCTCGTGATGAGACCTCTTGTCGCTTGATCTTATGACCAAGAGCCATCACCCTGGTGATCAGAAATGATGTTATCCTTGACAGGGCTGATGATAATGATTAGGTCGGCTCGTAATGAGACCTCCTATTCTTCAATCAAAGTTTAGTTTAGTTTTAAAATTTTTCTAATGGATAAGAAACAAATCCAGATAATACCTCTATAATAACATCGAAGGCATAAAGATGACTAATGCCATTGATTCATAAAGATTCTGAGAGAAAAGTTTCTCAACAAGTTTAACTTGCCTAGCTAATGATATCATTCTCAAAATAAAGTCTAAGAATAATAATCGTGAGTTCAACTAACTGATTAGCTAAGTTCATAAGAAATCTTTCAAGGGTAGGAGTGATTCAGTCACAGTAAGAACATTTGATATGGCAAGAAACTCCTTACAATGGTTTCCCTTAAAGATATTAGGTTGATTAGTAGAGGAAAATATGAACACCTAGCAGTGTGTCATTAAAGTATTATTTATCTACAATGCTCCCTTAAAAACAAAGAAGAAAATAAAAAAGCTGAAAAATATTAAATTCACTGCTGAAGTTCCAATCAACCAATAAAAATCACTAATTGAACCAAAACACTCAATAGATAGAATCCGATCAAATCCAAAATTCAACCAAAAGGTATGTATTGAAATCCAAAAGAAAAATTAAAATATTATCGAAACTTTAACTAAGAGTCGAAGATGGTCAATAACCTCAAAAATCAAAATTCAAGATATGATTACTTTCTATGTTATGAGCTATATAAAATAACATAAAAATCATAAAATTATGACATACGTAAGAAAGAACGACAAATCTCCTCAACGACATATTAAAATTGACCACAATATAAAGATTTAACTTTAAATAAATGTCAATATAAAATAAAAATAGGAGACACAAATATGTATGTCAAAATGGTGATTTTCACAAAAAGTATCATAAACTTATTATTGATGTAAAATTTTGAAACTTTATTTGAATATTGCAGAATCATTCCATTATTAAAATATTTCTTCATTCTTTCAAGACTCATTTAATTAATCGATGAGAAGATTGAATAAGTCGGATCCTTTTATTCATCATTATTTACAAAAGGAAAAATGAAAAGATTAAGTTGTACAATTTTGCGAGAATAATGTAATGATTACAACTCTTTATTTTGAAAAACAAAAACAAATGAAAAACCTAAAAGAAAATGGCCAAAGATAATCAAAAGAAATAAAGAAGGCTTGTAAGAAACCAATTATTTCAAAAAGCAAGATATCAACTCAAAATCTAGTCCATACGTACAAGGCTGAGGTGATAAGAAATTCAATCATCTAGGTCTCAAAAAGTGAAAATGAAAAGCGATCAAGTGAAACCAAACTCAATGTTAATTTCCTTTGATGATTAAATTAATTTGTGCAAATCATTATTAATTTCATGTCACAACTTCACTAATCATCATAATCGAATGGGAGAAAATTCTTAAATCGAAGATCAATATGTAATAATATTTTACATAGATTTAATTGATCTGAAATTATAAAACAATTTTCAATACCCTCAATTAGATGTATCTGAATTTGTGGTTGTGATAATATAAAATAAGACTTTTCCTTAATTATAAATATGGTAAGTATTCATAGAAAAGCCTAAATTATTAATTTTGAAACATGATTGATTACAAAAATTGAGAGAAATATTCATCAAAAGAATATTTATGTGCGAAATCAGGAATTTGCATGAATGATTTAAAAATTTCAAGGAGTTCATTTGGCAAACTCATTTCAAGAGAAAATCAAAATTTGAATGATAAAAGAAATAATCATAAGGCTAATCTACACATTTTAAATAAATTGATGAATGCCACTGTAATAATTTAAATATAGTCTAAAAGTATATAATTAATGACATCATCCCACAATCGTGTAAAATAACCTAATGATAAATTTATCATTACTGAATTATTGTAATTTTATGATTTCTCATAATTAATACCAAAATTCAACACTTCATAGTTTAAAAGATAAATAACAAGTATACAAATTTTGAAATAGAAATAAGATAAAGAATTCACTTCCCTGATGTAAGGCCATACTCGTATTCATGCATTCCCGATTGTATCACTTGCTTCAAAATGCTTTCTAACTTGTCAATCCAACCAAGTGTACCTGACCAAAAATTAAGTAGAGATGAATCTATCCTTAGCAGAAACTATTGGGCTGATTAATAAATATATACATTCTTATATTTACTACTATGTGTGAAATCAAAACTAAGGAGTAAAGAAAAAGAAAAGAAACTACTCTATCTTATTCCTAGTCTTATTTTATGTACACTAAAATCAAATATTCAATCACAATCAGGTAAATTCAAAAAGCCAATGAAGCCATTGAAGCATTTGTAATCCTGCAAAATAAAACATATCGAATATTAATAATATGAATTGAAATGCTTTATACTAAAAAATAGAAAGTATTAAATTAGAACTTATATTTACAAAAGGAAGAAGAAGATGACATGAAAATCTTTTAAAATATGATTCTTCCAACCATGCATAAACTGGATCATAGAAAGAGGATTGGAGGAGATCTAAAACTCGTGAAGACTCAATGGAATGTGTGATAGCAAATTCATCAGGATAGTAATCAAAAGGTGGCATGTCGAGATTATGATCAAAGGATCTAGGAAAAATTATAGTAGAGGATATATTTTGTAAAGAATTCTTATCATCATGAATATGAAAATCAAATTTTGACACTACCTTAGAGTAAGTACCTTCCCTTTGAAATTCATGAGAGTTTGACGATTTAATTAATTTACAAGTGAAAAGATTAGTATCGCCAACATTATAAGAAATGGTTTTATCTTCTAACTTAACTTCTTCAATATTATTGTATGCATGAGATTCATGAGTGATATTTATAAGATTATTTTCCTCGTCAATATCTTGAATAGAAATATTTTCCTCATTCTTATACAACAAATCACTTTGCACAGAAACTGACCATAGTGTTTGTATATTAGTATCTGGACTCGAATTATAATCAGTAAATAGATCCGGGTATAAAGCATGATAACTTTCCAAATGTTGAGAATTAGATGTTCCTGTTTGCAAAGGACAATCTTGATTAACTGATTCAAGAGGAAAATCATTATCCATATTTTGATTTGCTGATATATTTTTTGAAGGAAGGAGATAATTTTGTTCAATTTGAGAAGAAGAAAATGCAAAAATCATGAATTATGCAATGATCATTCAAAGATTCAGTTTTAGGTCCTAAAATCATCGATTCCTTTTCGAGTACAATTGTTTGAACAAGAGAATGACTTTTTAATGTAAGTGTTGAATTGAAATTCTTTTGTTCTTGAAATTGTATATTAGACGATCCTAAGATTTGTTGATGTTCAACGATTTTAGTGTTAGAATTTGGATCAATAAAATTAGACCTTGAATCAGTATTAACCGATGAAGTGATGCAACCATCAACATGCATATCGTTAATTTGAAGCTTATCATGATTTGTTTGATCATATAAAGTTGAAAGAGAATCAAGAGATAAAAATAAATCTGTTATTTCTTCTGCAGAAAATTGATCTTTCTCATGAAATCGAAAATGCATTGACATAAATCTTGAAAATAAAGTACTGGTAGATTCACCTTCTTGTTTGCGAAGATTTCCAATCTCATACCTCAAGGATTGATAATTATAATCCTCATGCGCATCAATGAATAACTCCATAAAATGTTTCCATGAATGAATGGACTTAGCTGGTAACATTTTGAACCAGCCTCGAATTCTTCTTTTGGAAGTGACAATAAAAAGCCTGCAAATCTTACTCTCACACACTATACGAAAATGGTTACAAATATCTATAAATTCAGTGAGATGTTTCAAAGCAGTCATTTTACATTCTCCATCAAAACTTAACCTTTGAAAGAGTTTTACTGCACTTTCAGAAATACCTCCAGCAGGCTCAGACACGCTGAAAGCATGTTCTAAAACAGTAATAGAAGCCATTTTTTAAAAGAATCTGCTCAAAGGGATTACTTGCTGATCGGCCCTCCTTCTAGCGCTATTTGTTGGCCCGATTTTATGAATCTAGGCCAATAAGGAGGTTTTGTCCACACAATCAGCTTAAAGCAGTCTCCGGTATGTTTGATTTAACAAAACCTCGCAGGTTGTGGTCCTGCTACCAGCTAGTTTGTCTCTTAAGGAGAACTTAAAACCAGCAAAATCTAACCTACTCTAATGTTTATTTTACCTAAATATCTAAAATATCCCAAGGTTGCTTTCTTAAGGAAAGACTTCGATTTTTTGGGAAGTTTTTTGAATATGAAAACTTATGTAAAGTATGCAGAATGATCTAACAATTGCTAATTTAAAAATGGAAATAAAATTTAAACTAAATTATTCTACCTATTCTATTTAACCATATCTCAGCTGATAGCAAATTGAAGATTATATTAATTATTAATCAATAATGATGAACAGAAAGACTAGAGTATAATTTAAACAGACACATTTAAATTATAACTAATAAGTCACTCTACTATATAACAACAGAATTGAAGTAGTCTGTAAACACACAGATAATTTCAACTATCTGATATTAATTAATAACTAACTATCAAGGAAGCTATTTGAATTTTAAAATAATGGCTATTTAAAAGTTACTGTCAACATACAAATAAAATTTTAAATAGACAGAAAATTATCTCATTACAACTTAGGTTTATAGTAAAAATACTAATAAACAACATCATAATGAAATATTTGTTCAAAATACTAACTTGAGCTGATAAAGTGAAAGATGTAATTGAACATCAATATGTCATAGCATACTGAGTTAATATAAAGACAGAAGATAACAGACTGAAATATATATATATATAAATCCAAAAACACAAAATACCAGTAACAGCATCTGTTTCCAGATGTCCAATAGCATTCACATCAAAGATTCAACTTCGAGTATGATATAATACCAGTAATAGAATATATTTCAAATAAGTCTTTTTTCCAACACTCCATCCTGGACTAAGCATTTCCATTTCTCCAGCAGAGAGGTGCAATAGATGCTTCAAAAATAAAAGTTGTCTTCAGCTCCATCAATTCACCCTCTTTGGCGGCAGCAGTCTCTCCTCTATCTCTGGATCTCAAAGTCTACCAAATAGAAAATAGAATTTCAGAGAATAACATTCTTTTCTACTCTACAGAGACCCCCCCTCCTTGTGCAAACAGAAATTTGTTGTTTAAATAAAACAATTCCCAACAGAAACTCGGCTCAATTTTGTAGCTGGGCGCACTTATGAAAAACGTGTCCAAAGCACCCCTAAAATATCTTAAACCGTTCACTTTTTTCAGCAAATTCCTCGCGTGTCTGGTAAATGGTGATCTTCTAGAAAAAAACCCATGTCTCCGAATTTTTATTTTTGCCTTAGTTTGTGCGCAGTTCACTGCAGCAAATCACCTCCTGAAAAACGACGGGAATCTGGCACTCTTCTGTTTTGTTCATTGAATTCATCCACGGATCTTTTGCCTCTTTCTACTGATTGAACTAGCTCTTTACAGCAATATATTTTATAAAATATTCCATCATTCTTCTCCCACCAAATCGTATTATATATTGAGCACCTGCAAAATGTATTTGTTAACTTACAACAAAACCACATAATTTTATTTATAATCAACTTACTATGAAAGTAAAGAAAATTATAGATATCTTCTTTCAAGCTGATATCATTTATCAAAACTATTGTTATAATGCAATGTGATGAAGATATTAACTCACGCCTTCTGATGAGATGAAATGATTCCAAAATTAGCATTTTACTTTTACCATAATAAACAAAAACCTGACATCTTTCAATATTAGCTGGAAAAAAATCTTGTTAAGCTACAACACTACACGGTAATCTATAATAATTTCGGTAGTTTATTGTAGAATCCTCCCAAAACCAAGTCGTGGCTGGATTACCGCAAAGCTCTTCTTGAGTTAAATTCATGACAGGCTATCTGGAGAAAGGAGGTGGTCTCTTCAGCGATTGATTGACAAAAAACATGGTAACCTTCTTCATCAATGAATTATAACGATATTCTCTCTACGGTCTGTTAAAATCGTTGGGATATGGCTTTGTGGCATAAAAAATATTATTGTTGATAGTGTCGTGTGAGACTCTATGCAATCTATTCAACAATATATTCAAAGTAGTTGTCCACCTCGCCACGTTTTAACAGGACGGTTTGTTATTTTCTTAACTCTTTATTCTTGTTTCCAGGTTCAGCGCGGCATTCATATATCTCACAATAAAATACACAGCGAGTCTACCTTCATGGTCGTCGGTTTGAAAACGAAAGAAAAATAATATCCAAAAATAAAATAAAATAACGAAAACCTCTTTACAAAGTTTGTTAATGCATGGCATTATTTATCTTGCATGTTAAGGTAACTTGGTGTATATAAAATAAAAGCCAATCCTTATAACAATTTCGAATTGCCAACTCATCCAATAATAACATAACATGAATTGTTTAAACTTGAAAAATTCATAATATTAAAGCATGTTATTATCTGTTTTGCCATATGAGAACAAAATTCTTATTTGCCTCATTATTTTAAGATTAAAAGAAAATGACTTTATTCGGTTTCAAGCTGATAACTAATGAAATCATTTGAGATAATGATAAAGGACCCACTAAATCAATTTCCTTTATTGTTTATATGAGATAACTTTCTAAATTAAGTGGTATTTCATATATATATTAAAGAGTAATGTTATTAATGTTTGTTGTGAAGAGAAATGAAGAATTGATATACATATTATATAGTTTTATTATAGGACTTATGGATATAAATCATTCGTCATTAATTATACACACACACACACACACACACACACACATATATATATATATATTTTAGCAATGATACAACAAAAGCTTGAATGTCAACATAATGATTTATCGACAAAACAATGAGTTTTAATGCATTAATAAAATGATTATGAATTTTAACTAATTTCTTCAGTGTAATAATCATGAATTCATCATTAGATAAAAAAGGAAGAGCATCAATCATGAAAAAGTTAAAAGGATCACTAAATAATCTTCCATAAAAATCAAGTCAAAGAAAAACCTTGTAAAGACTGAGAAAACCGAGCAATCAACTACCAAATCAATCAAAACCAAGCCAAAAGTTAAATATTTACAAAATTTCTAATAGGGGACCCCTTTATTTTGTAGAATTAAAGGGGAGTTGTTGGGGTTCCAACAAATGGCGACATCCTGGGCGAACCAGTTATCTCTGTAGATTAAAGATATAAAGTTAAGGTTTTCTTGAAAGATCAAACTTCACACCACATGACATCCTCACATCACTAGCCTATATAGTAAAGTTTAAACTTAAAGTGCTGTCACAATCAAATGAATTATCGCAATTATTATTTAGAGACTTCATAAAGATGAATGAGTTTGAAATATATGCATAACAAATAAACCTTATCAAGAATGCTTTCTCAACAGTTAAAGATAATCGAACAACACTAGCATAAAGATATCACCTCCATATATTAAGAAGATATCTGGATAAGTTCCCCATCCAAAAATTTGTTTTTCTCTCTCTCTTTTTGTTTCTCCTTTTTTTTGGTGTAAATATATAAATTATATCTTTGATTCAAGACTACTATCCTGGCTTGGTAACCAGCTATTGATAGCATCATTCATGAGAACTGTCAGAGATAAACAAGTTGGCTCGTGATGACACCTCTTGTCCCTTGATCTTATGACCAAGATCCATCACCTTGGTGATCAGAAATGACGTTATCCCTGACAGAGCTGATGATCATGATTAGGTCGGCTCGTAATGAGACCTCCTATTCTTCAATCAAAGTTTAGTTTAGTTTTAAAATTTTTCTAATGGATAAGAAACAAATCCAGATAATACCTCTATAATAACATGGAAGGCCTAAAGATTACTAATGCCATTGATTCATAAAGATTCTGAGAGAAAAGTTTCTCAACAAGTTTAACTTGCCTAGTTAATGATATCATTCTCAAAATAAAGTCTAAGAATAATAATCGTGAGTTGAACTATCTGATTAGCTAAGTTCATAAGAAATATTTCAAGACTAGGAGTGATTCAGTCACAGTAAGAACATTTGATATGGCAAGAAACTCCTTACAATGTTTTCCCTTAAATATATTAGGTTGATTAATAGAGGAAAATATGAACACCTAGCAGTGTGTCATTAAAGTATTATTTATCTACAATGCTCCCTTAAAAACAAAGAAGAAAATAAAAAAGCTGAAAAATATTAAATTCACTGCTGAAGTTCCAATCAACCAATAAAAATCACTAATTGAACCAAAACACTCAACAGATAGAATCCGATCAAATCCAAAATTCAACCAAAAGGCATGTATTGAAATCCAAAAGAAAAATTAAAAATTTATCGAAACTTTAACTAAGAGTTGAAGATGGTCAATAACCTCAAAAATTAAAATTCAAGATATGATTACTTTCTATGTTATGAGCTATATAAAATAACGTAAAAATCATAAAATTATGACATACGTAAGAAAGAACGACAAATCTCCTCAACGACATATTAAAATTGACCACAATATAAAGATTTAACTTTAAATAAATGTCAATATAAAATAAAAATAGGAGACACAAATATGGATGTCAAAATGGTGATTTTCACAAAAAGTATCATAAACTTATTATTGATGTAAAATTTCGAAAATATTTGAATATTGCAGAATCATTCCATTATTAAAATATTTCTTCATTCTTTCAAGACTCATTTAATTAATCGATGAGAAGATTGAATAAGTCGGATCCTTTTATTCATCATTATTTACAAAAGGAAAAATGAAAAGATTAAGTTGTACAATTTTGCGAGAATAATTTAATGATTAGAACTCTTTATTTTGAAAAACAAAAACAAATGAAAAACCTAAAAGAAAATGGCCAAAGATAATCAAAAGAAATAAAGAAGGCTTGTAAGAAACCAATTATTTCAAAAAGCAAGATATCAACTCAAAATCTAGCCAATATGTACAAGGTTGAGGTGATAAGAAATTCAATCATCTAGGTCTCAAAAAGTGAAAACGAAAAGCGATCAAGTGAAACCAAACTCAATGTTAATTTCCTTTGATGATTAAATTAATTTGTGCAAATCATTATTAATTTCATGTCACAACTTCACTAAGCATCATAATCGAATGAGAGAAAATTCTTAAATCGAAGATCAATACGTAATAATATTTTAGACAGATTTAATTCATCTGAAATTATAAAAAAAATTTCAATACCCTCAATTAGATGTATCTGAATTTGTGGTTGTGATAATATAAAATAATACTTTTCCTTAATTATAAATATGGTAAGTATTCATAGAAAATCCTAAATTATTAATTTTGAAACATGATCGATTACAAAAATTGAGAGAAATATTCATCAAAATAATATTTATGTGCAAAATCAAGAATTGGCATGAATGATTTAGAAATTTCAAGGAGTTCATTTGGCAAACTCATTTCAAGAGAAAATCAAAATTTGAATGATAAAAGAAATAATCATAAGTCTAATCTACACATTTTAAATAAATTGATGAATGTCACTGTAATAATTTAAATATAGTCTAAAAGTATATAATTAATAACATCATCCCACAATCGTGTAAAATAACCTAATGATAAATTTATCATTACTGAATTATTGTAATTTTATGATTTATCATAATTAATACCAAAATTCAACACTTCACAGTTTAAAAGATAAATAACAAGTATACAAATTTTGAAATAGAAATAAGATAAAGAATTCACTTCCCTGATGTAAGGCCATACTTGTATTCATGGATTCCCGATTGTATCACTTGCTTCAAAACGCTTTCTAACTTGTCAATCCAACCAAGTGTACCTGACTAAAAATTAAGTAGAGATCAATCTATCCTTAGCAGAAATTATTGGGCTGATTAATAAATATATACATTCTTATATTTACTACTATGTGTGAAATCAAAACTAAGGAGTAAATAAAAAGAAAAGAAACTACTCTATCTTATTCCTAGTCATATTTTATGTACACTAAAATCAAATATTCAATCACAATCAGGTAAAGTCAAAAAGCCAATGAAGCCATTGAAGCATTTGTAATCCTGCAAAATAAAACATATCGAATATTAATAATATGAATTGAAATGCTTTATACTGAAAAATAGAAAGTATTAAATTAGAACTTATATTTACAAAAGGAAGAAGAAGATGACATGAAAATCTTTTAAAATATGATTCTTCCAACCATGCGTAAACTGGATCATAAAAAGAAGATTGGAGGAGATCTAAAACTCGTGAAGACTCAATGGAATGTGTGATAGCAAATTCATCAGGATAGTAATCAAAAGGTGGCATGTCGAGATTATGATCAAAGGATCCAGGAAAAATTAAAGTAGAGGATATATTTTGTAAAGAAGTCTTATCATCATGAATTTGAAAATCAAATTTTGACACTACCTTAGAGTAAGTACCTTCCCTTTGAAATTCATGAGAGTTTGACGATTTAATTAATTTACAAGTGAAAAGATTAGTATCGCCAACATTATAAGAAATGGTTTTATCTTCTAACTTAACTTCTTCAATATTATTGTATGCATGAGATTCATGAGCGATATTTATAAGATTATTTTCCTCGTCAATATCTTGAATATAAATATTTTTCTCATTCTTATACAACAAATCACTTTGCATAGAAACTAACCATAGTGTTTGTATATTAGTATCTAGACTCGAATTATAATCAGTAAATAGATCCGGGTATAAAGCATGATAACTTTCCAAATGTTGAGAATTAGATGTTCCTGTTTGCAAAGGACAATCTTGATTAACTGATTCAAGAGGAAAATCATTATCCATATTTTGATTTGCTGATATTTTTTTTTGAAGGAATGAGATAATTTTGTTCAATTTGAGAAGAAGAAAATGCAAAATCATGATTTATGCAATGATCATTCAAAGATTCAGTTTTAGGTCCTAAAATCATCGATTCCTTTTCGAGTACAATTGTTTGAACAAGAGAATGACGTTTTAATGTAAGTGTTGAATTTAAATTCTTTTGTTCTTGAAATTGTATATTAGACGATCCTAAGATTTGTTGATGTTCAACGATTTTAGTGTTAGAATTTGGATCAATAAAATTAGACCTTGAATCAGTATTAACCGATGAAGTGATGCAACCATCAACATGCATATCATTAATTTGAAGCTTATCATGATTTGTTTGATCATATAAAGTTGAAAGAGAATCAAGAGATAAAAATAAATCTATTATTTCTTCTGTAGAAAATTGATCTTTCTCATGAAATCGAAAATGCATTGACATAAATCTTGAAAATAAAGTACTAGTAGATTCACCTTCTTGTTTGCGAATATTTCCAATCTCATACCTCAACGCTTGATAATTATAATCCTCATGCACATCAATGAATAACTCCATAAAATGTTTCCATGAATGAATGGACTTAGCTGGTAACATTTCGAACCAGACTCGAATTCTTCTTTTAAAAGTGACAGTAAAAAGCCTGCAAATCTTACTCTCACACACTATACGAAAATGGTTACAAATATCTATAAATTCAGTGACATGTTTCAAAGCAGTCATTTTACCTTCTCCATCAAAACTTAACCTTTGAAAGAGTTTTACTGCACTTTCAGAAATACCTCCAGCAGGCTCAGGCACGCTGAAAGCATGTTCTAAAACAGTAATAGAAGCCATTTTTTAAAAGAAACTGCTCAAAGGGCTTACTTGCTGATCGGCCCTCCTTCTAGCGCCATTTGTTGGCATGATTTTATGAATATAGGCCAATAAGGAGGTTTTGTCCACACAATTAGCTTAAAGCAGCGTCCGGTATGTTTGATTTAACAAAACCTCACAGGTTGTGGTCCTCCTACCAGCTAGTTTGTCTCTTAAGGAGAACTTAAAACTGGCAAAATCTAACCTACTCTAATGTTTATTTTACCTAAATATCTAAAATATCCTAAGGTTGCTTTCTTAAGGAAAGACTTCAATTTTTTGGGAAGTTTTCTGAAGATGAAAACTTATGTAAAGTATGCAGAATGATCTAACAATTGCTAATTTAAAAATGGAAATAAAATTTAAACTAAATTATTCTACCTATTCTATTTAACCCTATCTCAGTTGAGAGCAAATTGAAGATTATATTAATTATTAATCAATAATGATGAACAGAAAGACTAGAGTATAATTTAAACAAACACATTTAAATTATAACTAATAAGTCACTCTGCTATATAACAACAGAATTGAAGGAGTCTGTAAACACACAGATAATTTCAACTGTCTGATATTAATTAATAATTAACTATCAAGGAAGCTATTTGAATTTTAAAATAATGGCTATTTAAAAGTTACTGTAAACATACAAATAAAATTTTAAATAGACAGAAAATTATCTCATTACAACTTAGGTTTATAGTAAAAATACTAATAAACAACATCATAATGAAATATTTGTTCAAAATACTAACTTGAGCTGATAAAGTGAAAGATGTAATTGAACATCAATATGTCATAGCATACTGAGTTAATATAAAGACAGAAGATAACAGACTGAAATATATATATATATAAATCCAAAAACACAAAATACCAGTAACAGCATCTGTTTCCAGATGTCCAATAGCATTCACATCAAAGATTCAACTTCGAGTATGATATAATACCAGTAATAGAATATATTTCAAATAAGTCTTTCTTCCAACACTCCATCCTGGACTAAGCATTTCCATTTCTCCAGCAGAGAAGTGCAATAGATGCTTCAGAAATCAAAGTTGTCTTCAGCTCCATCGATTCCCCCTCTCTGGCGGCAACAGTCTCTCCTCTATCTCTAGATCTCAAAGTCTACCAAATAGAAAATAGAATTTCAGAGAATAACATTATTCTCTACTCTACAGAGACCCCCCCTCCTTGTGCAAATAGAAATTTGCTGTTTAAATAAAACAATTCCCAACAGAAACTCAGCTCAATTTCGTAGCTGGGCGCACTTATGAAAAATGTGTCCAAAGCACTCCTAAAATCTCCCAAACCGTTCACTTTTTTCAGCAAAGTCCCCAGAAGTCTGGTAAAAGGGGATCTTCTGGAAAAAACCCATGTCTCCGAATTTTCATTTTCGCCTTAGTTTGTGCGCATTTCACTGCAGAAAATCGCCTCCTGAAAAATGATGGGAATCTGGCACTCTTCTGTTTTGTTCATTGAATTCATCCACGGATCTTTTGCCTCTTTCTACTGATTGAACTAGCTCTTTATAGCAATATATTTTATAAAATATTCCATCATTCTTCTCCCACCAAATCGTATGGTATATTGAGCACCTGCAAAATGTATTTGTTAACTTACAACAAAAGCACATAATTTTATTTATAATCAACTTACTATGAAAGTAAAGAAAATTATAGATATCTTCTTTCAAGCTGATATCATTTATCAAAACTATTGTTATAATGTAATGTGATGAAGATATTAACTCACGCTTTTTGATGAGATGAAATGATTCCAAAATTAGCATTTTACTTTTTCCATAATCAACAACAACCTGACATCTTTCAATATTAGCCGGCAAAAAATCTTGTTAAGCTACAACACTACACGGTAATCTATAATAATTTCAGTAGTTTATTGTAGAATCCTCCCAAAACCAAGTCGTGGCTGGATTACCACAAAGATCTTCTTGAGTTAAATTCATGACAGGCTATGTGGAGAAAGGAGGTGGTCTCTTCAGCGATTGATTGACGAAAAACATGGTAACCTTCTTCATCAATGAATTATAACGAGATTCTCTCTATGGTCTGTTAAAATCGTTGGGATATGGCTTTGTGGCATAAAAAATATTATTGCTGATAGTGTTGTGTGAGACTCTATGCAATCTATTCAACAATATATTCAAAGTAGTTGTCCACCTCGCCACGTTTTAACACGACGGTTTGTTATTTTCTTAACTCTTCGTCCTTGTTTCCAGGTTCAGCGTGGCATTCATATATCTCACAATAAAATCCACAGCGAGTCTACCTTCATGGTCATCGGTTTGAAAAAGAAAGAAAAATAATATCCAAAAATAAAATAAAATAACGAAAACCTCTTTACAAAGTTTGTTAATGCATGGCATTATTTATCTTGCGTGTTAAGGTAAGTTGGTGTATATAAAATAAAATCCAATCCTTATAACAATTTCGAATTGCCAACTCATCCAATCATAACATAACGTGAATTGTTTTAACTTGAAAAATCCATAATATTAAAGCATGTTATTATTTGTTTTGCCATATGAGAACAAAATTCTTATTTACCTCATTATTTTAAGATAAAAATAAAATGACTTTATTCTGTTTCAAGCTCATAACTAATGAAATCATTTGAGATAATGATAAAGGACCCACTAAATCAATTTTTTTTATTGTTTATATGAGATAACTTTCTAAATTAAGTGGTATTTCATATATATATATTAAAGAGTAATGTTCTTAATGTTTGTTGTGAAGAGAAATGAAGAATTGATATACATATTATATAGTTTTATTATAGGACTTATGGATATAAATCATTCGTCATTAATTATATATACACATTTTTAATTTATTTATATATATATATATATATATTTAAACAATGATACAAAAAAAGCTTGAATGTCAACATAATGATTTATCGACAAAACAATGAGTTTTAATGCATTAATAAAATGATTATGAATTTTAACTAATTGCTTCAGTGTAATAATCATGAAGTCATCATCAGATAAAAAGGGAAGAGCATAAATCATGAAAAAGTTAAAAGGATCACTAAATAATCTTCCATAAAAATAAAGTCAAAAGAAAACCTTGTAAGGAGTGAGAAAACCGAGTGATCAACTACCAAATCAATCAAAACCAAGCTAAAAGTTAAATATTTACAAAATTTCTAATAGGGGACCCCTTTATTTTGTATAATGAAAGGGGAGTTGTTGGGGTGCCAACACTACTTCTCTCTCACTCATGCACCCCAATGAGTGAGTGTGTGTGTGATAAATAGAGAGGCTCACTCTCTATTAATATTCTTTCATTCACTTAATGTCCACTTTAACATGTGAGCCTCACTTAACAATTACTTACTAGAGCCAACATCTCTAGGAGAGTCTAATAACCCTAGTGCCCCACACTATGGGGACTTTTCCCTATGATCAACAAGGAGGGTTAACCTTGACACAAATGTGGGGACTATTTCCCCGACTTACAATGGGGGGTTAACCTCAATGACTTTACATTACTTGTTTACATTATTTAATCTCCCGATTGGAACATCTGGGCATGACATGACTCAATTACATTATAGATACTTCCCAGAATAAGCATCAGGGTACAATAAATAAGATATACAAGTGAATACATTCAAAATTTAGAAATACATCAACTCTCCCTCTTAACTAGGAAGGTATTCTCTCGACACAATTTATCTGCACAAGTCTTTTTCTCTGTATCGTCTAGATCATCATCAAGTCATCTTCATCTTCAAGTCATCTTCATATTCAAGTAATCTTCATTATCAAGTCATCTTCATCGTCAAGTCATTTTCATTGTCAAGTCATCCTCATCAAGTTTGGATCATCAATGGATTTAAATCATCACTGGATCATCGAGTCTGGATCATCACTTGATCTGGCTCATCACTACTGGATCATCATCAATTTTGGATCATCACTTGATCTGGATCGTCACTATTTGATCATCATCAAGTCTGGATCATCACTTGATCTGGATCATCACTACTAGATCATCATCAAGTTTGGATCATCACTTGATCTGGATCGCCATTGTTGGATCATCATTAAGTCTAGATCATCACTTGATCTATATCGCCACTGTTGGATCATCATCAAGTTTGGATCATCATCAAAGTTGGATCATCACTGAATAATCATCATCATTACTACTTGTGATATCTCAATCAAATGGTGTTATCTCTTCATTCTTCTCGTCATAGGAATTTCTACAGAGCCAGCCCTTTTTCATGTCAATTGTAGGCCTAGCCTTCATGTAGGTCTTCTTCAGTGCTTATATCTAATCCTAAGTCAGAATGGCCTATCCAAAACTTACATCTAACCTCATCTTGTCAGAAAGGCCTAGCACTCACATCTGACCATGTGTAAACACATCGTCCAAGAATGGCTCAGCACTTATATTTGACCATATGCGAACACACCACATTGGAATCGCTCTGCGCTTACATCTAACCATGTGAGAACACACTACATTAGAATGGATTTGCACTTACATATGACCATGTGAGAACAAATTGCATCGGAATGGCTCTGCACTTACATTTGACCATGTGAGAACACACCGCATCAGAATGGCTCTGCACTTACATCTGACCATGTGTAAGCACATCACACTAGAATGGCTCTCAGTCACAGATTACAGATTCTCGGTAACTGACTAGGTGCCTCCATTCTCCTAGAGAATGGTATCTCAGCACCAAGATGAGTATTTCTAGTAACTGACCAGGTTCCTCCATTCCAAGAATGGCATTCAACATTTATATTTGATCATATAAGAACCAATCCTACTGTAACATCAGAATGGCTTAGCACTCACATATGACATGGAAGGAACCAATCCTCTCACCATGAAAAAATGGCTTAGCCCTTACATCTGACCATGGAAGAACCAATCCTCTCAACATGTCAAAATGGCTCACAGACTCATCACTTCCCCTTGGAGGGAACCTCGATCTGGAGAACACCAAGCAACTCCCTGAAGTACTCAAACTTCACTTTGGCTATTTCTAGCATAGAATCACATTAGGGCTGATTACATTTAAGGATAACCTACGAGCTTTGCCAGGACTGATTACATCCAAGGACAACCTACAGGTCTGTTTACATATGAGCAACCTACGAGCTTTGCCAGGATTTATGCTCATAAAACCTGTCTCACCAACTATGCTAGAAATCCCTATTTCGAGAGATCTCGATCTAGATCACATACTAGAGCTTCATTGCTCCTCTCTGCATCATACAAAAATGCAAGTCAGATCAAGCAAATCAAATAGTAGTTTTCAGAAGAAACATACTACCTCCCAAATAGCAAGTGACAACATCTTTTTCCTCAGCTGTACTCAACGCCATGCAGGACTCCATCTTGCCAAACTAAGAGATCACACTTGATCTCATACTGAAGTACCACCTCAAAGTGCTCTTCCTATCAATGGCACTTCCTGCCCAATACGAATCCACATAACCCTCCAGGTTAATATTCTGATTCACCTCATACTTGAGCCCATAATCAACTGTACCCTTCATGTACCTCACTGCATGCTTTGCAACCATCAGGTGAACATGCCTCAATGTGGTCACAACAAAGCAAATGTCTGGTCTCATATTTGTTAGGTACATCAAGGAATAAATCATCTGACGATACATCATGCATCAATCAACTCTGATGAATCAATACTCAATAGCCTTAGGTTCGATGCCATAGGTGTTTTCATGGCCTTACATTCCATCATCCGGAACCTCTTCAGGATCTCTACTGCATAATTATCTTGTCCACACCTCCATGCCTAGAACATAGTGCATCATCCCCAAGTCCTTTAACTTGAACTCAGTAGCAAGTCTTCTTCTTGCAAATTTAATGAGTTCCTCTTTTCTGTGAGAAAAAAATCATGGACATATAACAGGAGACTCATTGGTCTTCCACCTTCAACCTTGAGGAAAAGGTTGGAATCCTCTTTACTCTCAGTAAATCCTAGAGTCATCAGTAAGCTATCCATCCTATCATACTATGTCAAACCTCGGGATCTTCTGTAGTCACTCCCTCTGAAGTGAAGCATCATAGTCCCTATATATTTCGTACTCTATGCACTCTTTTCATGAGAAGCCTCGTGCTACGAATCTTTCGTTGTATCCCATGATGTTTCCAGCTACTGCATGATGGAACTACGAACTTCCCTTCATCTATCGATACTACATCCTAGACATCATTCTTCTTGAACTAGTCTTCCCTTTCTTCTTGGTTACTTCTTCATAGCTAGAAGGTTCTACATCAATGATGTCACTGCATTCATCATATTATTCTTTATCTGTCATCACTTGCTCTTCGAAACAAGTCTCATCCTTCTTTTCTTATAGGTGATTATGTACGTGATCTTTCCTACAAGTCAAATTCATTAGTTCTATGGTTAGAAACATTTCATAAGGCAAAATTCTTATGCATAAATATATGATCATGCAACTATTTTATCCAATACAACATTTATGCATATCTCATGGAATCTTTCTAGATTCCTTCCATCGCTACCAGGACAACATTGATATTGTGCACTAATCCAATATGTCAGCAAAGAGGTTTCATTGTAGATAAGTAGCAATGGAGAGTTGTATAGCACCATGAGATACTTACCAATCTCATGCATATTAGTAGTATACTGTCATTAATGAAAACATTCTATCATGCATAATAAATCAACTGAATATAAAAAAATGCATAACAAAAACAATATCATGAAATGACAATTGAATACTTATCTTTATTTGCTTCTTGGGTAGACTCCTTCTTGAGCCTTCAGCTTCATCATCTTCTTCATTCATAATAGCATCGTTTCTTATCCAAATGCTGAGATGGATAATAGGTTCTTCAAGATTTGATTTCTTCATATTCCTCATCGCTTGAGGTATCTTCTTTGTATCGTGAAATATTTATCTTCAGTTGCTCCCATCTTCTTTTCTCTTATTATGAGCTGAGCATCTTCTTATGTGTGCTCTTCCCAGAGTCTTTCTAAAAGTAATCACCTCCTTCTGGAACACATTACTTGAATGAATGAATCCCATTATCCTGGGAGGTCATTCAAGGTGGTTATCACAACTTCTGCATTATCCACTTCTTGTTCTACCGCTTGTTCTTTGATTTGAGAGACCCTTGTAAAGTATGACTAGATGGACTCTGCATTTTGGATCTTCACATCCTTCAACAATTTTATCAAAGTCATATTATGATTTATGTTCTTCCCTTCAAGTAGCTTGGTCAAGGAATCAAACATCTCTTTCAGTGTCTTTAGGAAAGACACTTATGGTATAAGGTGATCCGTCATTGAATTAGCAATGATCCTCTTGGCATTGACAAAGTTTTTCTGGTGTAAGGCTTTTATCCTCATCTCCCTCTGGAACTAGAACCTCTCTAATTATGTAGGTGTCCAATTCATTTTCTTCAGAGAGATCATATACTTACAGGCTTGGAAGTTGTCAACTTCACCAAGCTTATCATCAAGATAATGTGATAGATCACTTTGAAATGAGAACCTCAAATGAAAATAACAAAAGATCAGATCTTACCAATTTGAGTTGTCCGTCCTGGTTCCGGAGCTGGTTGATCTAGTGTTTGTTAGAGAAACCCTAATTTTCAAAACTTAGAATCTTTCAGATCTAACTGGATATGAAGATAGACCTCTTCAAGGTGAGTTGTCCAATGTACTCATTTTCCGAAACAATGGAGGGAAACTCCCGTAACAGGAAGCCCTAGTTTTCCAATTTCTTCTACATAAATGCCTAATACTGTTTTTTCATTATCTCTAAAATTACTGCTCCTCTGTGTCTAAGAATTTTCTCTAAGGTAGCCTTGCCTACCCCTATTCCAACAGCATAGTTTTCATTAGAATTTCTTTCACCATTTGGGACTTATGAGCATTTTCCCAAGGTGACCCATTTCACGACTGTTCAGCATATTGAAGTTGTACAGAATGCCACATGTAATTGTTTCATCTTGTGGTTCTAAAAATTTGACCACATAAATTAAATTCGGTTACCTTTATGGAACGTCTTCATAAATTTCATTTGGACCTTTTTATCATGATATATATCAATTCTCTGCAGGTGTCATGTTTGGGGATGAATCGTGAAAGAGGATGGAACCCTAACTTGGAAGGATCATATCGCCTAGAATATAGAGGACATGAGGCAAAACTTTGGTCACAGTGTAAATCCGAATTTTATCTTCGACCTATGAAAGTTTGAGCTCCTGATCCTTCTCCAATCCCGAGATATATCGAATGTTCCAAAACTTATCAGTTTTAGTATTTTAGGGTTTTTCTGGCTCGGGGTCAAACTAGGGTTTAACTTTCCTGGAGTTATACCCAACCAAAAATCTCAACTAGGTCTCTAAACTTCGATTTTTATGAGGAGAGAAATCCTATGTCGGGCTCACTAAAAAATTCTTCTTCTGTAAGACGCCTTGATTTCTTGCACCAAAAACTAAAAATGTCCAAAATCGAATTCCGCTTTGACAGAAGGATGCGCCCTTCAATGGAGATTCAGCCTAGCATACTTTTTCTGATGGATTATGGAGGCCCAAAACGTAAGAATCCCTAGCTTTTGCAACTGCACAATTCCTTCTTCTCAGGTTAGCTCTGATACCATGTTATAATTTTATCATTCAAGCTAGCATTATCTTAGAATCTTTAACTGAGAGAATAACATGCACAACAATAAACACAAGAGACAAGAGACACAAATAATTTTCCTCAAGGAAACCATAAAGGAGAAAACCCCACAACTTCCTCAGAGATAGAATGAGCACCAATGGCAGCAGTAAAACCCAAAAACATAAAGATGATATCCATAGCTTCTCTCTCTCTCTCTCTCTCTCTCTCGCTTGAGAGAGATGATTCTCTCTCACTCATGCACCCCAATGAGTGAGTGTGTGTGTGATAAATAGAGAGGCTCACTCTCTCTTTATATTCTTTCGTTCTCTTAATGTCCACATTAACATGTCGGCACAACTTAACAATTACTTACTAGAGTCGACATCTCCAGGAGAGTCTAAAAACCCTAGTACCCCAGAACTATAGGGACTTTTCCCTCCGATCAACAAGGAGAGTTAACCTTGACACAAATGTGGGGACTATTTACCCAACTTACAATGGAGGGTTAACCTCAATGACTTTACATGACTTTTTTACATTATTGAATCTCTGGATTGGAACATCGGGGTACAATACATAATATATACAAGTGAATACATTCCGAAGTTACAAATACATCAACATCTATTGGGGATACAAATTTTTACTAGATTAAAACAAATGATTTTTCCTCCAAAATAGGCATATCATCTTTGGGGAGCACTTATGGAGGTTCAGATTCCTATTCTTGTTATGCCACTTTTCCGGAATCTACTATTACATTGAAAGATGCAGCTAGCACTTCACTTCCTTTCTCTTTAAATGGAATTTGATCAACCACCATTGTCCCATTGTTACATTTAGCATGTTCGGATACCAACCCACTATCCTATATTCCATTATTTTTTCTCTCCTTGGCATGCAAATTATTTCGGCAATATGAGAGGGATTTGATGTGTTTGAATGGTTTTTTAATACCATATAATCTAACCAAGTTAACAACAATTAATTGAGCTTTAATGACATATGTTTATCCTCCTTGATTTTAACCTAAAAATTAAATATCCAATCCAATGTCTCAAAGTCACTCATGAAGCTGTCATGGTCTCTAGTTCTCCGCCAATTAGAAACATTTCCATGTATCAAAACAAGAGAGAAGTATCCATGTTTTCCATGGATCCTTAATATATTTTCTAAACCCATTTCACTATGCCATGAAGTAAAAAATTATGTTTACTTGGATCATGATTATCTTGAACCCTTCATTAAATATATATATATATATATATATAAACTTCTCATTTGGAAAGAAGGGTGATATTATTGTGATTTAATCCATCTTTGAAGTTGTGACCTCGGTAAAACTATTATTCTTGAAACTTACTATTTAATAGAGTTTGTTTCCTTGTATTCTAGATGTTAATATATATAAATGAGTGGTTTTGTGCAATTATGAATCTTGGAATATCTTTTATGTGGACACTTGTTATGAGAAAGCATGTCCAAAATGTAGGTTTTAAAAATTTGTTTATAAGTTTATATTTACAATTCACTTAGTATTTCATGGTGTTCGCTCACATAGAGTGTTTGTAGGTCACGTCTAAGACAAACGTCAAATTGATGTATGAGACTCTTTTATCTGCATAACAAGGAACCTCCTCCATTCAATGATTTGATTACTAAAGTCTACATAGGTGTACATAACCTAACCCCTTCATATTTCAACCTATGAAATCTTCCTAGGAGGAAACACATGTTATTAATTAGAGTATTAATACTAAAGTAGTAGGCTATTATATCCTTGAAGATAATACTATCATTAGAATTTATGGATTAGAGGTCAAACCATATATTCTACCAAGATTTCTAACTCCTAGGGGTTTTATTTAGAGTATATTAGGGAAATATTAAATTATGATATTAGACACATTTTACCTCACAAAACAAAGGATTGCTTCTGAATTAATGATTGAGTTGTTCTCTAAATTATGTACTTAATATTCTCATATAACGATACCCTTAGCTATAGACCCAAACACTTCACAATGTCTTCAAAATATTTGAGTTGGTAATGCAATAGGATTTGTAACCTTTAAAACAAACTCTCTTTAATATGATGGAAAGCTAGAGGGGACTTGTAGTTTATCACCATCCATGTAGGCCCATCATCATTTGTTTATGAGTTTTAAAGCCACCAATAACTATCAAATAAAATTGAACAATATTAGAAATTAAAAAACATCCTCCATGTACTTATATTAAAACAAAGCCCATTGTATCCTATCCATGTGTTTAGTACTATATAATGGGATACAACTAGGTAAGTAGGCTTGAATAAGAAGAATGATATATGTAAGTAAAAAATGAAGCTGATAAAATGGAACCCCTATTATAACAATATGGAAATAACAAGCACTAAGCATCATGTAATCAATCAACCTGTTCTAAATATACATATAAGAATATAGATCATAGTTAAAACTAAATCCTTATGTTAAATCCCATGTAACTATAACTACTATTATGTACTCATAGTAGGTTATGATTTGCACATAAATCCCATACATCTCTATTACTTTATTACACTATTCACCTAATTGAACTAGAACAAATAAGGAACCAAGCATAAGTTAAACAATGATGATAATAAGAGTATGTATGATATGAGCTTTTAGACATATTCAATCAAATTAACTATGTATAAGATTGTAAACAATAGAGATACGATATAGTTATTTAAGCGATGAGGTGAGCTCTAATCAACACCATTATGATATACCAGACATTGCATTGTTTTATGATGGTTTGAGATATAGCATTTACATTCTTAACCAGTGATTTATGGCGTTGCATTATGTAATGAACATCCTAGCATAAGAGAGGCTGAAGGAAGGAGGAAAACAATAAATAAACCAAGAACTATTAACCAATACAACTAGACAAAAGATAAAAGTGGATATTAAATGTGTATATTGTTTCGTTATAATAGAATAAAATAAGTTAACTAAATAGTGTATGCGCTTAACACTATAGAGAAATAATTGCTAATAGAACTAATCCAACTAAAACAACTAATTGTCATCATTATAACCAATATAATATGAAAGAAAGAGATAACGATAATCTCTACATCTTGTCGAGCTATAGTGAACAATGGAACCAATAGAAAGGACTCACTAAGACAACTAAGAGAAACAATCCCGTTAAGATCATTAAAAGCCAACTAAGCTTGCTACAAAGTCCACTAAACTAACAAAGCTAAATGAACACTAAACTCACTATTAGAACTAATAAGATAACTATCAAAAGAAGAAAACTAAGCGAACTTATTAGTTTACTGAATCTGGGCTGGATGGTGGATATCGATTCCCAAAATGCAATTGGATATGCCCTTGCCTCCTTAAAAAAAACAAAAAATTCAAATTGTGTGGCACCAAATTTTCTAAAATTTCCTCTTCATGCAAGAAGAGGTCACCGAGTGAAAATTTCCTGACTAGGACACCGGGATGTATCAGACAATACAAAGGAGACCGATGATGGAGTCCCAGACTGAGGTGGTACACCAATTAAACCCCTAATTCATACTGCTGAGGCTTCAAAAATATGAAGTAATTTAAGTTATTGCATTAGGTAGGATTTACAAGCAAGCAATTGTTTATACCAAAAATCTACCCACATTTGCCTAGAAATTTCTATAAGACAAGAATAGAGTGTTCCAGCAAGCAGGATCAGATCGTGTCCTACCCCGCTTTTTTTCAGTGAGAAGAGTCACCATTTATTTTTTACTATGTTTTATCACCCATTGCTAGTAGGTTGTTTATGGATCACACGCCCGACACACATGTCTGGCTAGCCTTGAGTGGTAGAGGGAAATGATTTTTGAGAAACCATTTGGTTCCATCTATATTTTGTTGGTTAACTCACCTACTTCAATTGCTCGATTAGATAGAGATTCCAATGGTGAACACTTGTTGTGCAAAACATAGGTTTATGCATGTAGTATAGGTGTTATGGAGAACTTGGAATGAACATGAAGTTCCAGTGGTGAATAAAATGGTGGATCAACTACCAGATCAAGAACATCCATTCCTGACATTGGGTATAGATACACTATAGGTGAAACTATTGGATCTGGCTCCACATATGGATCAATTTTCATGGTTTTAGCCTATACCTTTTCTATTGATGTTGCTAATCCAATGGGGTAGATTGCAGACCCTTCAAAAAGATTGCTTTATCTTCAACATCTTTGGTAATTTTTCTCCACACATTTCAAATTGCTACATTCAATGACTGGTTGCTGACCAACATTAAACCCTAAGTTTAACCTGACTTCTTGTTGACCAATGTTAAACCCTAAGTTTTACCTATTGTAGACTGATCTGGGATGTGTTTATCCTCTACAATGATCTGGTATGAATTTATCCTCTAGTGTAGGAATGTTTTTAAGACATCAAAATTTATATGAAGAAACACTATTACAATGCTCGTAGAAAAATCCATCATGAGTTTCTCAACATGATATCCTCACAACAAAACTACAAATCCATTCTAGGTTTATATGACTTTCTGAATGCCGACAACGATATCATCAACTTAGTATTAATTTGTCACAGTGGTATAGGAACTGTAAACATAGTCTCACAAAGAATACAGACAAATATGCATAAAATTGGCAAAAATGGTGTTGCAATGGAAGTAGCAGCTTTGTATAATCAAATGAAAGAATGATGATACAATACAATGATCATGCAAATTTCATGAATGCCAAGACAATTTGAATTCCCAAGGAGGTCATTTGAATTGAATAAATGGGTGTAGCTTAACTGACTATAAGCCACAGTAAACACACTAGTTAACCAATTGATCAAGTGCCGATTGACTCAAATGAGTCCTAATTGAAGTCAGAGTGCAATAAAGGACTGAGTCTAAATGAAAGTATCTCAGACACATGTCACTACATGCCAACCAATAAGTGGTAGCACATGAATAATTCCAATGAACCCCGATGAGGTTAACTGAAGTCAAACTGGCCATTGGAGGTGGTTGGAGGCGCCCATGTTGACTCCAGTTCATTAAATATAAATTAAATAATCAATATAATGAAAATAGGTGCCTTTACCACTCATATTTAACTAATTGTAACCATCAGTTATCAATTAAGTGCATTTATGACACTTAGATCACCCCTAGAGTGCTCCAGTTAGCCTCCCTGAATGAAGGAGAAGGCTTAGTTGGCCTCCTTGACTAAAAGTAGGCATGGGTGTGCTCATGCTGATGTCATACAGTGATCCTCTGTTGTCAATTAAGTCAATAAAACTTAGGATAGTGGTTTAACTATGCCAAATTGACCAAAATAAGTGTGTATGGTGGTAAATGTCTCTAACACCCCCCCTTAAGCTATACTCAGGAGAAGTAGAAAACATAAAGTGCATAAGAACTCTAGGGCCCTAGAAACAAAGGCCATAGGTCACCCTGTATAATACTGAAACTCAAACAATGCTCAAAACAAACTAAGCGAGGAAAAGAGGGAAAATCCAGTGGGAACCCCCCCCCCCCTCAAGCTGAACAGTGAAAGTAGTTGGATCACCCTGATGAACTCACCCCCAACAATGAACTTATTTTTTGAAAATCTCTTGGTGAAGATGTCGACAATCTGCTCATTAGTCGGGAAATATTGCAAAATGATGGTCTTGTCATGCACTAACTCTCTGATGTAGTGCATGTGTATCTCCACATGCTTGGTCCTCTGCTTGGTAACTAGATCTGTGGATATCTTAATAGCACTTTGATTGTCACAAAATATGACAGTGGACAAAGTACTACAAAGATCAAACTCTGAAAGAATGCCTTACAACCAAACAGCTTGGATGCAAGCATTCACCGCTCCTCAATACTTGGCCTTTATTGAAGACAATGCTATGGCATCTTGCTTTTTGATAGACCAGAAAATGGGGCCACCACCAAACATGAAGACATATCTAAAAGTAGAATTTCAATCAATAGAATCACTCGCCCAATCGGAATCTATGTACCCAACTAGCTCTAGCTTGGAGTCTGTAGCATAGTGAATGTCATAGGTCTTGGTTCCCTGAATATACTGGATGATTCTCTTGGCTACCTTCCAATGAATATCATGGGGATTCTGCATGTATCTTGATATAGCATTCATGGCATAACATATATCAGGCTGAGAATGATTCAAGTACAATAAGCTACCAATCATCTGTCGATAAATAGTGCAGTCCATGGGAGGTGTGCTTTTTCCTTCTTCAAGGCTGGTCTCTGAAAGGAAAAGGAATGGAGTAGATCTACATTCAGCCATGTTAAAATTTACTAACAGGTCTGATATTTATTTGGACTAAGTGACCATTATCCCATTCAGAATCTTGCTCAATTTTGAGACCCAAAAATTGTTTTAAGAGCCCCAAATCGCTCATTTGAAATGCATTGTGGAGAGCAGTTTTGATGATTAAAATAGAAGCAACTGTGCTACTTGTGATCAGTAATTCATCAACATATAAAACAATAATAATCAAATTACCATTAAAATACTCTATATACACATTTGTATCTGATTTACACCTTTGGAAGTTTTGTGAGAGAAGGAAGGCATCCATCTTGGAATACCACTCTCTTGGGGCTTCTTTTAACCCATATAGTAACTTCTTTAGATTGCAAACCAAAGATGGATCAGAAATGTAGCCCTTAGGCTGTTTCATGTATATCTCCTTATTAATATCACCATGCAGAAATACTAACTTAACATCGATATGAAGCACTTCCCAGTGCTTAGATGTTGAAATTGCCAAAACTAGACGGATGGAGTTCATTTTTGCAATCGATACAAAAGTATTATGGTAGTCCACACCCTGGACCTAGGAGAAATATTTTGCTACCAACCTCACCTTATATTTGCAAGTGCTTCCATTAAAAACAATCTTATTCCAAAACACCCACTTGCATTGAACCAATTTCCTCCCCGGAGGAAGAGAAACTAGCTCCCAAGTAGTGTTTTTTTGAAGAGAATTCATCTCTTCATCCATGGCAACTTGCCATCTTGGATCCTTCCAAGAATGGTATTAAGAATTAGAGTCTGAAATTATCATCAAATAACAATATTCAGATAGAAAATTATCAGGACAAGAGAGCGTAATACCTGCTCTTTGGAAATCTGACCGGGTTCTCCTTGGATCATTCGGATTTCCAATGCTATCTCCTGCGGAGGAGAGTGTCTGTCGGGCCCAAGTTGGGAGATGATTTTGTACTTAAGGTTATTATTCAGCATCTGATGTTTGTTATAAAGTAAAGTATCCTATGGCTAGGGTTTAAGAGGCTATCAACATACTAGGGTTGAAAGAGAGACGCACAATGTTCAACAAGCATATATAAGCAAGTTTCAGAGATTGGAATGGTTCATACCTTAGCCAAATGAAGGTTGATCCAAGCAGCCCTTCAATCCTCTTCTTTCTCCTCTTTCTCCTCTTGCTCCAAGATACCTACAAAACAAGTTATACCTTCCTCAAACCAATATGACCATATATAAAGCAATGATAATCAAATAAACATGAAACAATGATATGATTAACATCATAATATGATCATAAACAAAGATTCAATCGCACATTGAACAATGATTTATGAAGAATAAGGACATCACATATTTATTAATCTTGAAAACAAGTACAATTATACCTTTTGTTCAAGCTCAGCACCTCATGAAACCTTGATCCGGTTTTGCTGCTTCTCTTCTCCAAAGAACTCAGCCTCCAAGCTCTGCAACACAAGGGGATGATCGCCATGGCAAAGGTGTGGGAAAAGAGAGCTCCAAATCCTCCAGCATAACAATGAAAGATTCAAGTCTCCTCTCATGGACCTCCCTACCTCTATTTATATGCTTAAGGAAGAGTTAGGGGTGAAGACAAAGTAGTTACAATTGAAGGAGTCAGTCGCATAACTACCCAAACTACCCGAATTTCAAAAGACATGTTTTTTGACATTTTTAAGAGGCGTACGCGGGTTGCAAAAACAACAGTCGCATACGTGATAAATACACACAGGTTGCTCATACAAAAAGTAGCGTATATATAGAAACTCACGTACATATGTGGGTATCAAAGAGAGCAACTCGCATACGTACGCGGGTATTATAGAGAGCAAGTCACGTATAGACAAAAAAACTCAATTTTAGGGTGTTTTTAGGCATTTTCAGACTTTGGTGTATTCTAGAAAGTTTTAGCTAACATAAATATATTTCCAATGGTACAAAGATGAGGTCAAATGGAGTTACAAAAATCAATATATAGGTCCTCCAAGTTAGGTGTTTTTTCAGTGACTTTCATGAAGTGTCGTCATGGAAGTGTCGACATGCAACATAATCATGGGAAAGTAGTCATAGGTAGAGGTGTGTCATTTTGAGCTATAACAGATGCCCCCTAATGTGTGAGGTTAGAGGGGAAGACGATAGCTGAAATACATTATAAAGGAAGAAGTTGAGTATGGAGAGAGCAGAGAATCCAAGATCAAAAGGCTCGAACAAAGGTACCTGAAAGAGAGATAAATGTCAGAAAAAATGATCTCTAGGAAATACAAGTCCATATACAAAACATCGCCATAAATATACAGGCGGATCCAACATATGAATAAATGATGAAACTATCATGGTCACTCAATATGCAAAAAGGCGCCATACCAAATCTAAAGGATTCATGGCCACAAATGAACAAGGTGGATCCATGCTCAACAATCGATCATAGCCACAAAAATACAAGGTGGATCTATGTCTCAGAAAAATGTCATATAAAATGTAACAAGGTCTTATGCAACTCGGGCAATAGCAAAAAATGACGATGCTACTATTGGCCCAAGGTCTTCAATCCAAACCGCCAAAAAAAGGTACAAATCCCAAGCATGCGAATAAATGAGCTAAAGTCCAACATAGAGGAAATTGTTTGATTACTGGTCAATGATGAAAACCGTTAACAAACACTAGGGAAAGCACCATTAATGAAAATGGACCCCAAGGTACCTAGTACATTCTAACAAGTGTGATTACAAGGATTTGAAGTTGAACACTTGAAGAATCCTTTGAGTAGGAGACATTAAGGTATTCCCACTACCCAATAGCGAGGGAAATTGCCAGTAATGACTACAATCCCCAAGGTACTATCATAAAACTCTAAATCTCATCCCCAGAGAAAGATGTGTTGCGGTCGATAGGAAGAGATCCGTTGGAAAGAAGGCATTAAGGCATCCTTCATCATCCAACATGAGGTAAGTCAAAGACTAATTGGATCTGGAATTGGTACTGAATTTCACGACAAGGAACACTGAAGACATAATGTAATGAATTGATACCAGGGAATGGCCGACACAAAAGGTCAAGGAAATTACAGAATGGATGACAAAGGTTTAATCCTTGAACAGTGAGCATGACACAAAAGTGAATTAGGCAGCGTTTGACACAAAAAGAACCAATGAAACAAATCTACAATGTAGGAGACATTGACAGATTCTCCATATAATTGGAAAAAAGACCAACTGGAGGAGTAAGAAACTCTGAAATCGGGATAAGTTCAAAATACTAGCACCCAGCTGTTGATAGACTCAAAACTGGTGCTTTGTTCAAGGAAACAAGACTTGCTGCCATGATATAAAAAACATGTGAATGAACTTCCCTTCCCCCCTTTTTTGTAAAGGTTTAATGAGTCCAAGAAAGCAAACTCGAGACCATCTTCATTTTTTCCAAGCTCGAAGAAAAGAAAGAAGATTGCTTGATAAAGCACTGATTTGTGGATTTTACGAGCCCGAACTAGTACATGCTCGATGGTGTTTTCATAGTTTAGAGAGTCTGAAAACTCCATAGAAGACTCCAGGGGGGTGCTTTTTCGTACAATTTAGTCTCCCGAGGCCGAAAAAGTATAAAACATACCAAAGAAGAACTCTCTTAACTTCCGAAGAAGAAGAGGCACACCTTTTTTGTACTTCGTTAGGAAGGCTCGAAAAAGGTTAAATTACCACCTACCCAACGCTCCTTCAAAGGCAGCATATAGCGTGAGTTTTATGAGTGTGAAGGAAGGCAATATCACTCGGAAAGATCCATTTGATTACGAGAAATGGGGCTTACAACAATAAACTTGATGCTTTGTTCTTTAGGGTTTAACGAGCATGACAAAGACATAAAGTACACTTGGAATATTTTTCATGTTTTGGTCCAGAACACGAAAAAGAGAAAACTAAGCTCATACCCGGGGTTCCTTTTCCATAAGTCTAGTCCCTCAAGTACAGAAAAGTGATAAACCTATGCCTAAGAGTACTCTTCTCGATTCAAATAGAAAAGAGAGTGTTCCTTTCTTGTATTATTCCACATGGTCTCAGAAAGAGATAACCTACCACCAATGTGGATTCCCATTCACATATTCTTAACGAGCCTGAATGAACAAGTTTACTCGGCAGTCAAGTCTATTTTGAGGAGTCAGACCTGGGCCTAAAGAAACTCAAAATATTTTCCGTGAAGTTTTAACGAGTCCAAAAAATTCAACTCGCGGCCTCCTTACTGTTTTTAACGAGCTCGAAGGAGAGCAGAAAGAATGCTCTAAATGTGAGGAGACGAGTGTCATAGACAGGCGAAACTAGTTCCAAGCGCAAGGAATAGACCTATGGATAATGCAAGGAACATGAGTAGGATAAAGACACTCGGGGAACATCTCCTCAAGGTAAAAGGTGTCAAGTTGCAAAGGACAAATGATACAAGGCTTAGTGACGATGAGAACAAAGATGATGGCTTAGACAATGAGCTAAAAGCGTGGAAACTGACATCAGGCTCATAAGCACAAGCAGGGCACATGCAAATGCAATTACAACTTGAACAACAAGGCCAGGCTAGTAAACAGTTGTGAATCCCACTACAAATCCTATCTCTAAGAAACAACAATATCAAGATCATATTCAGAAGAAAATATCTGATGCAGGTCACTTTGGTAGAAACACATGCAAATTTGCTATCTTCTACAAAAGGTAAAGTCAAGGCAGAATTGACCGAAGAAAATTCTATAGAACCAAGGCTCAAGGGTTTATAATCAGTAAGATCAACCTCAGAAGGAGAGCAAAACTCAATAGGAGAGATAGAGTGTGCAGGAACAAACTCAATATCACAGGAGTTGAAAAATTCATAAGAAAAATCAAACTCATCAGGATCATTGACTTGTTGTTTGAAGGAAGAGTCAAAAGAATCAACAAGACCAACATAAGAAGAAATGTTAGGATTACTAGGAAAATCACGGTTAGACTTAGTCACAACCAAACCAACATCCAAAAGAAGATCAGACTGTATCAAAGACTCTAGGAAGACTTCATCCGAAGGAAGGATATCATTCGAGATAGGACACATGTCTAAACTTTCAAATGGATTGACAGAGTGGAGATTAGGCCCCACAGTCTGTATAGGATGACTCACCTGGTCAACTGCTGGGACTAAGTCCTGAGAAGGTAAGCATGAAAACAGAGGCTGCTTCTCAGTAGCAATTGAACACAAAGGACAAGAGGCCACATATCTCACCTGTGGTGGGGTAGTGTCTATAGAAACACTGGGAACCAATAAGGGAAAGACCTAGTCTCTAGTTGGGTCAGGAGATGGATTAAGAAAATCCAACTGATCGATAGTGACAATTTCTTCACCATGATTAAAGTACATCACACGAAATTTTTTTGACACCACAGCATGCATGGAATAGACATAATCACATCCAAGGAGCATATTGAAGTCCAAGGGGTCTTCTATCACCATGAAGTCAACTAATACGGTCTTCCCACCCAAAGTAACATGCGTTTTAGTAAGAATTCCCAAGGCTATACAAGTTCTTCTATCAAAATCCAGTAACTGACTAGCAGTCGACACAAGGCTAGGAGATCCCATGCCTCGCCAAGCATGAGCAGACAAAATACTAACTGAGGCTCCTTCATCAACAATACAACGAGCAATAATGTATTGTTCAAATTTGACCTTTATCTGGAAAGGTGCATCAGAAGGAAGTCGTGGCTCAACTAGGCTATCCCAATCAAAGGAAACAATCCGAGAGCTTGGTGGGGGTTGATCTGAAACAAGTTTAGTGCCCCCTTGTTCAATAAGTTCTGAAGTGGCAGTGAAGAAAATGTGACTAGTAGACACTTCACTCTCCAAAGGAAGAGTGGGATTGATCGATACTGGAATCGATTCAACCGCTTCGTGAAAGTCACTCTCTGAAGGGAGAGTGGGATTGACCAAAGATGACATTGGTTCAATCACATCAGGAGCACTCTCCGAAAGAAGAGTGGGATCAACCAAATATGAGATTGGTTCGAACACTTGATTAACCAAAGGTTGAGTAGGTTGTTGAGAAACTATAGGTTGTTTAGGAGAAGAAAATTCTCAAGCCTTGGATCACACTCTTCACACCTATGCGATAGCAGGGCACTGGTGAGTAAGATGATCTCCCTCGCATAGCTTACAAGGGAACTTAAGTTTGCACTTTGAACGACCAGTTTTCTCAATGGTGTCAACATGACTAGCAGTGGCTGACTGTTTGCTCTCAACATGATCTACAGAGGTTGATATTTTTCCCCCAGCATGAACTTCAAAGGTTGAGTGACTGAGTCGAACCCGAATAAGAGAGGTTGGTTGTTGAAAAGCTTCAGAATGTTCAAAAATGGGATGACCATAAAACCAAACTCTTCACACTTCCATGATAGAAGGGCATTTATAATTAAGGTGGTATCCCTCACAAAGCTTACAAGGGAACTTGGGCTTGTGTTTTGAACGGGTAGTCTTTTCAACAGTGTCAACATGACTCGTAATGGATGACGGATTATCTTCAGCATGAACCACAGAGGTTGAGGGACTACTCCCAGCCTGACTTGCAGAGGCTGAGATACTGGGTCCAACATGACTTGCAGAGGTTGGATGGGAACCACCAACATGAACAACATATGTTGAATGGTTAGGATCAACATTCTTTTCAGCAGTTGAGTGTGTGCCCCCAGCATGAACCACAGAGACTGGGTGGATGGATGCAACATGACTTGCAGAGGTTGGATGGGGAGGTTCAACTTGAACAACAAAGGTTGAACAAGTGCCCTCAGCATGAACTATAGAGGCTGAGTGACTGGATCTGACATGACCTGGAAAGGTTGGAAGGATCCCACCGGCATGAACCATAGAGGCTGGATGATCAAGATCAACTTGACTTGCAGAGGTTGAGTGCTTAGATCCAACATGACCTACAGAGGTTGGATAGGTGCCCCAAGCATGAACTGTAGAGGATGGGTGGTGAGGTTCAACTTGACTTGCAGAGGTTGAACAAGTGCCCCCTTGCTTATGTGCCTTCTTCTTATTCCTACTTCTTTTACTCTTTTTAGACTGGTGGTTACTAGTATCAGTACTTTCACTGCGTGAGGTAGGAGGAGGAGGAGAATCAAACACAGGTGAAGGGGAAGCAGTGTTTTGATGCTCTTGATATAAGGATCTTACTTGAGAAGCACCAGGATCATTCAGGATGGTTGGAGTGGAAAACAACCACACCGGTAGCCCTAGGGTCAATCCAGGTATATTCAAGGTGGCCATCAAGGGAACACCAACATTCCCCGTGAGAGGATTAGTACAAGGATTTCCCGGCATGGGGATCTCTTGGTTGGTGTTCGAAGGGGTGTTAGCCATAGTTTCAAACTAGGAGACAAAGTTTGAGGGTGATAGGCAACCAAAATTACAAAGCACGCACCTAAAGGCACACTAAGTACAGACAAACCACACAGCACTCACTAAAAATTCCTAAAGCCAAACAGACAAACAGGTATAAGATATACTTTCCAGAAGAGAGTTGATAGACAGTTACTTCGCGTCCCTATAGATGTTCTTAGGCACAAGCAGAGGAATCACCCACCGCCCTCCCACACCTTCTACCAGGGTTACCTTCCAAGCTCGTCCAAGGTCAACTAGAAATAGCCTTCCGATGTACCTGTGTATGAACCCTAAATGTCAAAGAGACTAAAGGCTACCTTAACTATATTGACAGTCTCGGGGGACAGTCACAAGGCTGATTCGTATGCATGGGCAGGGTAGCTGAGGCCGAAACTTTGTCTAAGACAAAATCCCTAGATGCGTAAAAATCCTGTTCTACGCTTTGACAAGGAATCAGAGGGTTATCTCCTCAGTCCAAGTCTCCACGCAGCCTCGTGCTTAACTCCCGTTTGAGAGGAGCTTCCCAGATACAATCAATGTAGAAAAGAGTTTACCTAGTGAATGGCCAACTACGTCTGAAATTTTAACACTTGTGGAGAGTTGAAACTCCCTAATCCGCAAGTCTAGCCTGAGCTAGTTGGTGTATGACCCTATAAAATAAAATTTACTAGTAATTTTTAAATTATATCATTTATTTTAAGGGTTCTTTTTTAGTGAGAGGGTAAATGGCATGAAACTTATGTGGTGTTTTGACTCAAAGTTGAAAGAAAATTAATAAGCAAAGAGATATGAAATGCAAAAATAAAAAACTATTCTATTTATTTTTTTCAAATAGAAATTGAAAGCCACAAAAGAACAAATTCTTTTTATATTTATTTTTTTCAAAAACAATGATATGCCATGCAATCTACACTAAAAACCTAATCTACATGCATATAAAGAAAACATGTGTTTTTGTCTTTTTCTTTTATAAATGCAAAATAAAAAACATCCTATCAACTAATGCAAGCAAGTAATGTAAGCAAAGCAAATAGACAACTACTCTATACCCCAAAAACAAACCCTAGGTTTCCCTAAAGTTAGATATCAACCTCTCTTGAAATGAAGCCTTACAAATGTAAACAATCCAACAACTTTGGAATGAAGAGACTGAGCAAAAAGACTGACATAAAGAAAGGTCAAGAAGTCCTAATTATCAATCTAAACCTACAAACAGAGGCTGCTCAGTACCTTGTCCAACAAGGTCAAGACAAAGAAGGAGGTGGGGGGGCAAGCAGCAAAAACAAGTATATGTTCTTTTTATTTTTCTTTTATAAATGCAAAAGAAAACTACTGACAAACAAAAGTATGCAGATAATAAGAACAAAGCAAAAAGAACTTTGCTATACAACCACCAAACAAAATCTAGAATGCCTTAAAGTCAGTATAAACCCTACTTGGAAGGAAGGCTTGCATAAAAGACAAGTCAACTATTTTGGCATGGTGGAGTTAACCAACAAAAGAAGAAGGAAACCAACACCAACAAGATTCTGAAATCAAACAAAGATCACTAACAGAGGCTGACCAGAAACATAAGCCAAAAATAATACCAAGAAAAGGAGGTGGGGGAAAGAGCAAAGAGAAAACCCTAATGCTATAAAAAGACTTAGCACATAAGATAAAGAACAACCAAAAGGATGACACTAACTCCCTAGAGTCATCCACTTACAGAAGACACCATAAGACCTATGAAACATCCCACAACAGTAGAAAGAACCACAAAAAATGAGGAAAAACACTGTTTTAGAGGCACACACGGGTTGTACTACTGACAGGTCGTGCGTCATATGCGGGTTGCTAATACAGTACGTCACGTACGTACGTGGGTTGCCAATACAGCAAGTTGCATGTATAAGCACATGTAGGTTGTATAGATGACAAGTCACGTATCATAAGCGGGTTGACAGTATACACACTCACATGTACCAAAACAGACACTTGACTGTTCAATCATGCAAGTCGCGTATGGGTGGAAAAACTCCCAAAAAAGTTCATAAACTACGTTAAGAAGACAGGGGAGGTGTTCTATCAAACTTATAAAGTGTTTCTAAGTGTCAAGAAGGACCTGAAACAATGCAAAAGACTGAAAGAAAGACAAAGAAACCCCAAACAGACAAGGCACTCCCCAGTGGAGTCGCCAGTTCAGTTGTAAAGGAAAGTATCCTATGGCTAGGTTTTAAGAGGCCATCAACATAATGGGGTTGAAAAAGAGATGCACAATGTTCAGTAAGCATATATAATCAAGTTTCAGAGAATGGAATGGTTCATACCTTAACCAAATGAAGGTTGATCCAAGCAGCCCTTCAATCCTCTTCTTGCTCCTCTTGCTCCAAGAGACCTACAAAACAAGTTATACCTTCCTCAAACCAATATGACCATATATAAAGCAATGATAATCAAATAAACATGAAACAATGATCTGATTAACATCATAATATGATCATAAATAGAGATTCAATCACACATTGAACAATGATTTGGGAAGAAGAAGGACATCACATCTTTATTAATCTTGAAAACAAGTACAAGTATACATTCTCTTCAAGTTCGGTAGCTCATGAAACCTTGATCCAGTTCTGCTGCTTCTCTTCTCCAAAGAACTCAGCCTCCAAGCTTTGCAACACAAGGGGATGATCGGCAGGGCAAAGGTGTTGGCAAAGAGAGCTCCAAATCCTCCAGCATAACAATGCAAAGATTCAAGTCTCCTCTCATGGACCTATCTACCTCTATTTATATGCTTAAGGAATAGTTAGGGGCAAAAACAAAGTAGTTACAACTGAAGGAGTCAGTTGCTTAACTACCCAAACTACCTGAATTTCAAAAGACATGTTTTTTGAAATTTTTAAGAGGCATACATGGGTTGCAGAAACAACAGTCGCATACACGATAAATACACGCGGGTTGCTCATACAGAAAGTCACGTATATATAGCAACTCACGTATGTATGTGGGTATCAAAGAGATCAAATTACGTACGTATGCGGGTATCAAAGAGAGCAACTCGCGTACGTACATGGGTATTATAGAGAGAAAGTCATGTATAGACAACAAACTCATTTTTAGGGTGTTTCTATGCATTTTTAGAATTTGGTGTCTTCTAGAAAGTTTTAGCTAACAGAACTATCTTTCCAACGGTGCTGAGATGAGGTCAAACGGAGATAAAAAAAACTCAAGATATAGGTCCTCCAAGTTAGGTTCTTTTTCAGTGACTTTCATGAAGTGTCGTCATGGAAGTGTCGACATTCAACGAAATCATAGGAAAGTAGTCACATGTAGAGATGTGTCATTTTAAGCTATAACAATGTTTGTTGTACACTGATATGAAAAATTAGAGGATCCAAATCAGGGTTATCACCCCCAATTACATCATCCAAATATTCTGTAGAATAGAAAGAAAATTCAACAGTTTTCTCCTTCTCTCGTTCTACCTCTTGAAGAGGCTCATCGAACTTGACACTCCTTTCAATGATGATATGTTTTGTTTTGATATCCAATAGCTTGAAACTTTTTTATTCATCAGGATATCCAATAAAAAGACATTCTATGCTTTGCATTTGCAAATCCCTCCTTTTATCAAGTGGAATTCGGGCCCATGCAGTCGACCCAAACACCTACAGATTCGACACATCCGGATTGTGTCCAAAGTATGCTTCGAAAGGGGTCTTCCCTTTCACAGATGAGTTTGGAACGCTGTTATGAATATATGCTACAACATGCATGGCTTTAGCCCACAAATTTGAATCCAACTTCTTTGATTCCAACATACAGGTGGCCATCTCCTTGAGAGACTGGTTTTTCCTCTCCACTACACCGTTCTGTTGGGGAGTGTAGGGAACTGAATGCTGGACCTGAATACCACTTTGGGAACATATATGCAGTAACTCATTACTGACATACTCCCTGCCATTATCAGATCTCAATATCTTGATCTTTTGGCCAGATACATTCTCAATCAAGGCCTTTAATTCACTGAATTTTTCCAAGACTTCCGACTTCTTTTTGATAAAAAAGACCCATGTGTATCTGGAAAAGTCATCAATGAAAGTCAGAACATACCTTGATCCATTCATGGATGTGATAGGCATGGGATAGCTGATATTAAAATGTATCAGTACCAAAATGAATGATGCTCGGGTTTCCTTCCCTCGATCGAACTTATGCTCAGGGTGCTTTCCAACAACATAGCCCTTCCAAATTCCAGTGGTAGCTTTGATGACCGAGAGGCCTTCAACCATAGAATTATTTTGGATTTGCTACAAGTATTTGAAGTGAAGATGGCCTAACCTCTCATGCCACAGTATACTAACTTTGTTTCCATGAGTTAGTAAGGCAGTGGGATTTGCATCCGCCACAAAATGAGAGAACTCCTAGGCTTTTGCATGATGGTTTGCAAGGCCTTTTGCTACAAGTTTTCTGAATGCAAGTTCTGTGATCTCTACATCATATAGGATAAAGGAGACTATCTTGGGCACTCCCGTATGTGTCATTTGATAAACACTTAGGAGTTTTGATGTAAGAGATGGTACATATAGAAAATTGGAAAAATAACCATGCTCAAGATCTACAGTACCTTGTCCTTCGGATATGATTCTGGAGTCATCTCCCATGTGGATGGGAATGGATTTTCCGGTCTCCAAAGATGAGAAAAAGTCTCTTTCATCCATCATGTGATTCGAGGCTTCAGAATCTATCAAGAGTGCTTTGGACTTCGAAGTGCTTTCCATGAGGGCATGACCTCTTTCATGCTATGGTTCCCGATCTTGTTGTTCTCTCCTCCGAAAGCTTTCTGAAAAATTGATGTGATTTCTCTCAAGGAGAGAGGTAGCTTCATTAAGTTTCTTTTTCATGCAGGAATGTTCAGGGTGGAATCCCTTCCCACAGTATGAACACTTGACTTTTTCCTTTCCATGATTCCCCTTTCCTTTGTTTTTCTTTGAGCCGAAAAGCTCTTCATGCTGCTGGTTTTCAATTTCAGGATTAGGAGCTTCGAATTTGGTTTTTTGGTTCTTCTGCTGCTTTCCTTTACCCTTCAGGTCTTTGGTCGTCAAGACATGGAGTGCTTGATCACGGGAGGATCTGATGATCCCCATCTGGACAAGCTTATCATGTTCAATTGTTAGGTACTCAATGAAGGCATTAAGTGAAGGCATCTTCCATCGAGTGGTTGTGAGCTTCTCCGCACGGAATGTAGAGACAAACACCGAATAATCAGCTCCAAGTTTGGAGAGTATGGAAAGGATGAGATGATCATCCTCCTTCTCCACCTTACATTGATTCAATAGTAAGAAAATGTGCTTGAGCTTTGTGAAAAAAATCATTTAAGGTCTCGAAATTGGAAGGCTAGAGAGACATCAACTCATTCTCAAGCTGGTATACTCTCAAATCATCCTGTTTCCATACAAGGTTTCCAATTTGTCCCAGATTTTCTTTGGAGTATTCAATCCCGAGAGATGAAAAAGAAGATCCCGGGAAATAGAGAGGCACAAGAATCTGAATGCTCCGTCTTTCTTGTTCAAGAATCTAGCTTTGTCTATCACAGAAGAAGGATCTTCTTCAGTGTCCATAGTGACCCTATAGAGTCCTCTAGCACATAGCTGGATCTCCATGTCTCCTTCCCATGAGTGGAATTTGAACGGAATCAAGAGTTCTATGGAAGAAGCCATCCAAAACTACTGGAGCGAGTTTTTTTCACCTGTTAAAACCTGCAAATCACAACAAAAGGGGCAGCCTGCACATTTTAGGGTTTCATCACACCCAGCATAGTTGATCAAGCAAGCTTGATCAACAATTTCCTTACTTGGGGTATTAAGTGGTAAGCCTTGGCTTCTCGTGCAATGTTAGAATTTTGAGCTTTTGCTCAATTTTTCATGCAAGATATATCGAAAACCTTGTTTTTGAGAGATCTGAGCTTCGTCCCACTGTGAGCTATGATACCATGTTAATTTTTCATAGTGGTCTAGGAACTAAAAACACAGTCTCAGAAAGAATACAGACAAATATGCATAAAATTGGCAAAAATGGTGTTGCAATGGAAGTAGCAGCTCTGTATAATCAAATGAAAGAATGATGATACAATACAATGATCATGTAAATTGCATGAATTCCAAGACAATTCAAATTCACAAGAAGGTCATTCGAATTGAATGAATGGGTGTAGCTTAACTGACTGTAAGCCACAGTAAACACAATAGTTAACCAACTGATCAAGTGCCGATTGACTCAACTTAGTCCTAAATGAAGTCGGAGTGCAATAAATGGCTGAGTCTAACTAAAAGTAGTTCAAACACATTTCACTGCATGGCAACCAACAAGTGGTAGCGTATCAATAACTCCAATGAACCTCGATGAGGTTAACTGAAGTCAAACTAGCCATCAGAGGTGGTTGGAGGCACCTTTGTTGACTCTATTTCATTAAATATTAATTAAATAATCAATATAATGAAAGGAGGTGCCTTTACCACTCAAATTTAACCGATTGTAACCATCAGTTATCAATTAAGTGCATTTATGACACTCGGATCACCCCCGGAGTGCTCCAGTTAGCCTCCCCGAATGAAGGAGAAGGATTAGTTGGCCTCCTTGACTGAAGGTAGGCGTGGGTGTGCTCATGCTGATGTCATACAGTGCTCCTCTGATATCAATTAATTCAATAAAACTTAGGATAGTGGTTTAACTATGCCAAATTTACCAAAATAAGTGTGTAAGGTGGTAAATGTCTCCAACACTTAGTAGCAGTTTTGAGAAACTTAGGGAATTGGATCTTGACTCCAGGGATGTTACAAGATTGTCAAAAGGAAATATCTTCAGTTTCTTAATTCTGAGTCAAAAAAGATAGGTGTCCACATCAATTTGTTATCAAGTATAAGGAAATGACAAAAAGGTTTTGCTCCATTCTCCATACCTTTTTGAGAATGCATTTAAGGAGAGATTAAATGATCTGTTGAAATTCCCTAAGGGTTGTCTTGTCCACTCCTTTTCGTTAAGTTTAGTAAGCCTCGCTAGGTAGGTCTAATGCCTAGAATGTATAGGTTGTCCATCCATAAAAAAAGGAGACAAATATGGTGGAAAATTGATAGCACAAAACCACTCCCTACGCACCTCCATTATCCTTTAGCACGTGTATGGTAAACATTTTCTATGGTGAATGTGGGTGGACAGAGACAGCATTGTTGGGTGTATTTATTTTCTCTTATTTTTTTTGTATTAATGAAACCTCGAGTTGATCCATTTCTTAGAGGTCGTTGGGTGGCGAATCGTTGAGGGAATCGAACTACCTATGTTTGTTTGTCTTGTTGTTCCTTCACTTGCAGCATTTTTTCTTAAATCTACAGCCAATCAATTGTCCATATATCATTGGGTGGTTAGACTATTTGGTCGTTAGTTACATGCTAGTGTTGACTGTTGTCTATATAATAGGAAAATCTCCTTGCAACCAATTTATAAATAGTGCTCTGTCTTGTGGATTAAAATCGGTTGTTGGTTTTAGTATTGTTTCGATAACATTCCATTTGATTTCTATAAGCTAATTGAATGGATGGGTGAATGCTGTGGCAGGTCCTTGAGTGGTTTTTTTCCCCTTTTCTCCATCATGGGGTACAATATTAAAAAGAATGAATTGATCACTATTGTACTTTCTTATTGTGTTAACCATTGTGTCAAGGGATAATTGCTCAAGGATTGCTAGCAAGTCGATGTTTCCCTTATATTATTCATGGATCATGGATCATTTACTTGTTATTGAATGATTGTTATGTTGGGGCATGGATTTTGCATCAAAGTATGAGGGGAACCTCCTCGACAATAATGCAACAAATGTTCAGAGAATTTTGGGTAAAAAATCTGCATTAGTAGAACCCATACAAAATCCTCCGCAACTGGTAAAATTGTGGCCATGAACTTATGATGATTTTCAACTCAGAATCCTCTGGAAAATGTTGTTACAATTTCCATTTTGTTTTATCTCATAACATGTTTTATGAAATTGTAGCCATAGAGTATTTGTTGGAACACTATGTCCTTATGATGCTTACTTCGCAATCATTTAAATGTAAATTTGATTTACGACTACATATTCTTTGGATCCAAATAATTGTAACCTCCATATAATCATTCCAAGCATAATATTAGCCTTGGTATTGCCGGCCATTGCTCACATTTTTACAGTTATTTATGGGAAAAATAACAAACAATCCAGGATATTGAGCCAAGATATAATGCCTGAGGTTGAAGCAATGGATAATAAATTGATTTGTATCTGGAGACCGAAGTTTCCACTGGATAATATATGGAATCCTATAGCAGCTTGTGGTAGATATTAAATGAACTGTTGTTCATAACAGTATGGTGTATGAATATTCATACATGGTACCATCTTTCTTTTAGCATAAAATTGTACAGACTCCAGAGTATAGTAACGAGGGTCTCCTTCATTGAGCTCGGGATAACGAAAACTCCATTTCCATGTGGCTTTTAAAAGGTATCCCAATAGACTGTTCTACCTGCCAAGTTCTAGTTGAAAGAAAATGCTGTTTTTGAAACCATCGCTACATAAAAGTTAACTGAATTTGAATTGTTCAGAAGCAATCAGAGGTGAAGACCAGTTATTTACATTCAAAGTCTAGGAATAGGCCATGATCTTTCTTTTTCTCTCGATATTCTAATTCTATTCTTTGATTCGGTTTTATGCATGCCAGTTTTTTACAGAAAAATAAAGATAAAGGGAAATTAGCTATTGCAGCTAAAACATCAGTCAAGGTAAGAATGCAACATCACATAATTTGATAATTTCTTAACACATACAAACATTATGCTTCTGTATCTTCTAGGCATTGAATTTTCCGCACGATAACATTTATCTTCATTTTCTATACAAAGTATGCAATGCAACCGGTGCAGCTGACATTGGCATGCAATACAATATAGATTGTGTTTAAAATTTCAAAACTTGGCATAATTAATATTACATAAAAAAATGTAATCATGAGAAGAGTTAATAATTTCAACTTCAATTCCTCCGTCTTATATTGTTTAAATAAATGTTATAAAAATTATAACCATTTTGCTGAATAAAAGGGACAATTATTCTGAAATTCTGACAGTATTTGTTTAGTGGAGAATTAGTTTATGTAGCCTTATTGTTCTAATCTCTGTGATGTGTTTTTTAGCAACACTTATTTAACAATGGTTGTTATGTTATTAAAATTCTTTATCTTGAAGTCCAAGTAGTCAACCTCCCATTATGTTCACACGAGTGACATTTCAACCTTCACCATTCCATGTAAGTTAGTGTGTTTTCATTTTTCACTATGTATGGGGGAATTTAGTTACAGTTTTGAAGTTCCTTAAAAAAATTACAGGGTAGCTAATATAAGAATGTTAGGCAATTGTTTTCCTATATATTAAAACTAGTTTTTTTTGTATTCAGGAAACTTGTTTTGTAATTTGACCTCTTACTTTGCCTTTTTCCAACTATTGAAAATAGATTCATGGTTCATAATGTGTATTATATGTATTTTGAATGTGCCTTATGATACTTAGGATGCAATGCTGAGCTTCTATCTGTTGAAGTTTTGAATTATAGTGGTCATCATAGAAATATATCAATTTCATATTATGAATGTGGGTAAGTATGTCGGCTAGGAACTAGATTGGAACTAGTGGGATGATGATTTCATCTCTTTGGTGTACTGACTGAGCTATAGTAATTTTTCTTGTTTGTTTTGTAAGTAGCTATAGGGTATTTGAACTCGTGACCTTCCATTTACAACTTCTCATCTCAATTCCTCATTACCAATTTCTGTAAACCCCATGGGCTAATAACTCTTACTATTAATCATCTTAGTAGAGGAGTAATTACCTGAAGTTGCTTAAGTTTTTATATTTTAAAGTTTTGAATTATTATCCATTAAGGAGTTGCTGTAATATTTTGTGGCTTTGAATTTTGAGGCATTTGTGTGTTGTTAACAAGAACTTCCACAGATGCGCAACTTTCTGCATTAGGAGAACTATTATATCAAGTGCCTCTCTTGTTATGTATACAAATAAGATAGATAGATAGTTTTATTAGATTCAACAGGGTTCTTGTTATAAAATTAGATTTATAAACATTAATTAGCTATGAAAATAACTGTACAAATACAAATTTTCCATGCAAAAAAAATATACTAGCTATGTGGTGCCTTTAATTTTACAAATTCGTTTTATATCTAATTGGTGAAATTGTCGTGTGATGCTTTAGTCACACTATAGCTACACCAAATGTGAGCTTGGTTCAAATGTATGACTTCATAGAGAAAACTTAAGATTTCCTTATAGCAACATGCCCTTCCTTGCAAAGTGACAGTCAATTAGATAATACTCCGATTAATGAAAATATAGATATGTTTGATAAAACTGAAGCCTTCTTCTAATTGTAAGCTAGGAAAGGAACCCGTAGAAGATAATTTTGAAGAAACCGATGGCACCAGGTATAAGGGAAACTCAAATGATCCTGAAACAACTTATGAAAATCCTTATCTTTCGCAGGAAAGTTCCCATCTTCTCCAGCTAGGGATCAACATCTTATCAAAAATGTCAATGGGGATAGCATTGTTGATGATGCAAATGTTGCGACTATCTGTGCCATTGATTCTTGTGTGGATGATGTTAGAACCGCAAGGGAAAATCCCATAATCCTTGAGCTTGGATTGGACAAGCAATCTGCAGAGGATGCCACGAAAATTGCCTATGTAGGTGACTCTAAGTTTGATGGTTATGATGATGAATATAAACATGTTTCAGATACTGACAATATTTTAGATACTAAATAGGAGATTGTTGATGAGTCTGAAAAACAACATCAAGTCGAAAAATGAGAATACAAAGAATCCGGGATTCATAATTGGGTTAAAGAATATACAGGGGAAGAACTGGAAGACGAACATGTTGTTTATGGTGATTTTGATAACATATATGTTGATGATGTTGGCATAGATTGTAAGACTAAATTTGGAAAATTCAGTTTTACGTTGTCCATATGAAGAGACGGGTTCTTGGCAGCCATTTCTATTTCTCCTACTCCGATGGACAGGTGGAGAATGAATGCCATGGGGAAACCGGTCCTCTCTCTGCCTATAAATGATCCTTTCAGAATACCCATCAAACAAGCTGAAGGAACGCATTGGTCCAGGGTAAGAGAGAGAAACCGTTTTCTGTTCTGTGCTAGGTTTCTTCAATACGTCACTGGAAAGGAGCAGCAGTGACAGAGGTGTCTGGAATCCAACTCAGGCTGTCAAGATGGAACAAGGTATTATGAATTTGCTGTATATATATTCCGCTGCTTATTTAATGTTGATCAATGGAAAGTTTCAGATCCATAAACGCTAACATTGGTATCAGAGCTTGAGTTTTAAACCTTCCTTTGATCGAATGCAATCTGGTTCTGCTCCTTTGATTTGTGTGTACGCTCAGCTAGGGTTTATTGAAACCTTCTTACCCTGTTCTTTATTTTTATTTTTATTTTGTGGAACAAGAATGGATAAGGGCTTTAAAATATTTGGGCGTTCGCTGCCGGGGTTTTGGCATTTCCAGGGTTTTGCTAGTAGATTTTGCGTAGTCTGTCAAAATCTATTGGACTACATTCTTAAGTCTTGTCACTTAATTTCAAAATTTTTTATGTTGCAAACGTTATAGATGAAGTAAACTATAATGCTGATATGGTATATAATAACCGATTTATCTGGTATATCGCCGTTGATGTATTCATGAAGTTTCAAATGGTCTAATATTGGGAGGCTATTCAAATAGAGTTTTTACTTCAGAGGTCTGCACTTTACCTAACTATGGCAGATCGCTAGTTTATTTGATTGTGAAATGTTGTCATGTCTTTTGAATTTAGCATCTGCTTGGCAGTGTTCCACTTTCTTCTATATTTATCGCTATTCCCTTTACTTTTTTTTTTTTGGAAATTAAGAAAGCACTCTGTTTTCCAGAGCAATCAGAGAAACAGTCCCCATTAGGGGTCTCTTAAGGAAATCTGTGGAAAAGCGTTCCATAGAAGGAAGTTCAATAGTGATTATAATGAGATTTGAAGATTGCTTCTTTAAACATTTGAGAATTCTTTGTTTGGTGAAGAATACAAGGAGTATATGTTGTCTAAAATAAGATTCTCTTATATATAACATTACATTATAATATGCTATTACGTTTGATCAGTTTACCGAGTATTCATTAAACCTTAAATAGATTATGCTTGGAATGATTGGGAATCCAAATTATATGTGGGTTGGGCATTTCCATCTGTTTTGAGATGGAAACTGCGTGGTTGTTTCTATACTTAAGATGATTTACTTTCCCCTGAATTTGGTAAATTCAAGAAAGTATTCTTAATTGAGAATTTCTGTAATTTACAAAATACTTTACTATTTCTGTTTGCTATTTTAGACTTTAGCATTGATAAGGAAATTCTTAAAACATGATAGCATATTGTAATGACTCTGATCAGCTGTTATATGGCATAATGGGACAATTAAGATCTGATATTTTATTAAATTTCTCTATCACATTAAAATGCTTTCTTTGCCATAGTTAATGATGACTGAACTCTATTTAAACACATTATTGTTGAATCAATATGCAGAATCGTTACATTGATTTAAGGTCTATATTAAGATACGGTTTGGCAACCACCAAAGTGGTCCAACCGGAAAGACTCATAGATGTTAAGTCAAATTATCAAAATTTAATACTTGTTTCCCTTGGTATTAAGAATGACTCTGCAAATCGCAATTATTTAGTCACAAGAATATTAGGTTGGCCCAAAGGTGCACCAATTTTGAAAGACTATTTAATTGGAATAGGATGATTGATGGGTATTCACAATTGAGGCAAGTAAGGATACTCAAAGGTAACTTACTTACTTAGTTGTGAATATTTTATCAAACAGTCCTATTAGGTGGTAAAAGGAAATCACCATAATTGTCAATAGATTACCATAAGATTAGCCCAAAGGTGGGTCATGGTGATACTATTTACTATTGTTTAACCATGATTTTCAAATTGCTTATAACTCTTAGCATTAATATCACATAACGTGTTTTTATGATTGCTGTATCGGTTCCCATTTCGTTGCATTCGCATGCCTCTTCCGTCCCGCTCTTGAATGGAATGAATTTCTCAGATTGGAAAGAACAGGTTCAGTTTCACCTTGGTGTTCTGGATCTGGATGTAGCACTTGAATCTACAAAACCAGCTGCTATTACTAGTAACAGCAGTACAGAAGAAAAATCTGCATTCAAAGCATGGGAAAAATCGAATAAACTGAGCCTTAAGTTCATGCGAATGACTGTAGCAAACAACATTAAGTCAACTCTTCCTACTACTGAGAATGCTAAAGAATTCCTAAAATATGTGGAAGAGCGTTTCAAAACTGTAGACTAGTCTCTTGCTGGGACACTAATGGCTAAGCTTACCACCATGAAGTTTGATGGTACGCGTGGAATGCATGAGCATGTCCTTGAAATGACAAACTTGGCTGCTCAATTAAAGACTCTTGAGATGAATGTGGATGAATTCTTTCTTGTGCAATTCATTTTAAACTCCTTGCCTCCTCAGTATGGGCCATTTCAGATTCACTATAACACTATTAAGGATAAGTGGAATGTGAATGAGTTGGCCAGTATGCTCAATCAAGAAGAGGCAAGACTTAAGCAACATGGACAACATTCAGTTCATTTCATCACTCAAGGAGCTGAAAGGAAGGGGAAAAAGCCTAGAAAGGGCATGAAGTGAACACCATCCAAGGCACATGAGCCTAATAAAGGTTCTCAGGCTTATTAGAAGAAAAGGAACAGTGATAAGTGTCACTTCTGTAAAAAGTCGGGACACTATCAGAAAGATTGTCTGAAACGTAAGGAATGGTTCGAAAAGAAAGGTATGAATTTTATTTCTGTTTGTTTCGAATCAAACCTAACTGAATTTCTTTCTAATACTTGGTGGATTGACTCTTGGGCTACTACTCATGTTTCTAATACCATGCAGGGATTCCTTACAACCCAAACCACAAATCCAAGTCAGAATTTTCTATTCATGGGAAATCGGGCTAAAGCTCAAGTTGAAGCCATTGGGACTTATCGTTTATTTCTAT
>LPNX010589148.1:198315-498865 GCA_001517045.1 Pseudotsuga menziesii | reverse complement strand
CAAGAAGTACTGAGCTTCTTGAGATTATCCATACAGACATTTGTGGGCCTTTTAACAATCCATCTTTTGGTGGAGAAAAGTATTTTATCACCTTTATCGAGGATTTTTCACGTTATGGTTATGTCTATTTGCTGCATGAAAAATCTCAATCGGTGGATGCCCTTGAGGTATATATCACTGAGGTTGAAAGACAATTAGATAGAAAGTTGAAAATCACTAGATTTGATAGAGGTGGTGAATACTATGGAAAGTATGATGAAACAGGGCAGTGCCCTGGCCCATTTGCTAAAATCCTTGAAAAGCACGGCATATGTGCACAGTATACTATGCCTGGAACGCCACAGCAGAATGGTGTTGCTGAAAGACGTAATCGTACCTGAATGGATATGGTTAGAAGTATGTTAAGTAATTCCAATTTACCCAAATCATTATGGATGTATGCTCTTAAGACCGTTGTATACTTATTAAATCGGGTTCCTAGTAAGTCAGTTCCAAAAACCCCTTTTGAACTGTGGACAGGAAGGAAAATGATTTTAAAACACCTACATGTTTGGGGCTGTCCAGCAGAGGTTAGATTGTACAATCCACATGAAAATAAATTGGATTTTAGAACGATCAGTGGTTCCTTTATTGGTTACCCTGAGAAATCCAAAGGGTATAGGTTTTATTGCCCTAATCAAAGTACGAGAACTGTGGAGACCAGTCATGCCAGATTCATTGAAAACGGTGAAGTCAGTGGGAGTGATAAATTACAAAATGTAGTTATCCAAGAAGTTAGGGTACAAGTTCCTGTGCCTATGGCTTCGAAGGAAATTGTTGTTCCTATCATTGATGAACAACCTGACGATATTGAACAACAAATTAATGAACCACCACTCCATAATGAAGCTGTCACCAATGAACCCATAATAGATGGACCACAAGAAGTAGTATTAAGGATATCTCAAAGGGATAGGAGGTCTGCTATTTCGGATGATTATGTGGTTTATCTACAAGAATCTAATTTTGATATAGGAACATGTAAGGATCCGGTTTAGTTTTCACAAGCCATAAAAAGTAATGATTCTGCTAAATGGATTAATGCCATGAATGATGAATTGAAATCAATGGACCAAAATGAAGTCTGGGATCTCGTTGAATTGCCCGAAGGATACAAGAAAGTTGGTTGTAAGTGGGTCTTTAAGACCAAACGTGACTCTAAGGGTAATATCGAACGACATAAAGCTAGACTTGTGGCCAAAGTTTTCACTCAGAAAGGAGGCATTGATTATAGAGAGACCTTCTCTCCTGTGTCCAAGAAGGACTCACTTAGAATCATTATGGCATTGGTAGCTCATTATGATTTAGAACTACACCAAATGGATGTGAAAACTGCTTTTCTGAATGGGAGTTTGGAGGAAGACGTCTATATGGATCAACCTGAAGGTTTCTCCATTAAGGGAAAAGAACACCTGGCTTGCAAACTTAAGAAATCAATATACGGGCTTAAACAGGCTTCTCGGCAATGGTATCTTAAGTTTCATAATACCATTACCCCTTTTGGATTTAAGGAAAACACTGTTGATCAGTGTATATATCTAAAGGTTAGTGGGAGTAAATTTATATTTCTGATTCTGTATGTTGATGACATATTGCTTGCCACCAGTGATCTTGGTTTATTACGCGAAACCAAAAAGTTTCGCTCTATGAATTTTGAAATGAAAGATATGGGTGAGGCATCTTACGTGATAGGAATTGAAATATTCCGGGATTGACCACGTAGAATTCTAGGATTGTCTCAGAAGGCTTATATCGAAAGAGTTCTAGAGAGATTCGGAATGGATAAATGTTCAGCTAGTGATGTCCCTATTCAGAAAGGGGATAAGTTCATCCTTATGCAATGTCCGCAGAATGAATGGGGACGAAAACAGATGGAAAGAATTCCTTATGCTTCTGCAGTAGGAAGTTTAATGTATGCACAGACTTGCACTAGGCCAGACATCAGTTTTGCAGTAGGTATGCTGGGAAGATACCAAATTAATCCTGGATTGGAACACTGGAAAGCTGCAAAGAAAGTGATGAGGTACTTGTAGGGAATGAAGGATTACATGCTCACATTTAGGAGGTCTGATAATCTGAAGGTGATTGGCTACTCAGACTCAGATTTTGCTGGATGTGTTGACATTAGGAAGTCTACTTTTGGCTATTTGTTCCTATTAGCCGGAGGAGCAATATCATGGAAAAGTGTGAAGCAAACCATCACTACTTCATCCACTATGGAAGCTGAATTTGTGGCATGCTTTGAGGCCACGATTCATGGATTGTGGCTGCGAAATTTTATCTCAGGACTTGGGATTGTTGACTCTATTGCCAAGCCACTGAGGATTTACTGTGATAATGCCGCAGCTGTATTCTTCTCTAAAAATGACAGGTATTCTAATGGTGCTAAACACATGGAACTGAAATACTTTGCCGTTAAAGAAGAAGTTTAGAAACAATGAGTGCCAATTGAACACATAAGCACTCTGCTCATGGTTGCAGATCCATTGACAAAAGGATTTCCACCGAAGACATTTAAAGAACATGCTTATAGAATGGGGATTGAACATAGCACATAACAGTTGCTACCTTTATATGAATCACATAATGTTGTTTGTTTTAATTAACACTCTGAGATCTTAATAAAAGTGTTTCTGTTTGATAAATCCTGTTCTAAAAGTGTACGTACATGTATGAGAATAAATGAATGATGACAGGAATAGTCTCTGACAAGCGACATTATTGTTGGACCTTATGAAATCACTCCTTGTTTACAGACTTATTAAACAGGTTACTAATGTCGTGGTGCATGAAAGGGACTATGTTGTCCTATTAACATGGAACCGTCATGACTCGCATTACTAGGTTGTTTAATTATAGTATTATGATGACCAAACTAAAAACCAAGATGAATGTGACTTATGGCGCACCTAATGTATACTCTGATAAACTCTAACATTAAGTTATCATATGTGCCAAGTGGGAGAATCTAAGACTAAATTTGGAAAATTTAGTTTTACGTTGTCCATATGAAGAGACGGGTTCTTGGCAGCCGTTTCTATTTCTCCTACTCCGATGGATAGGTGGAGAATGAATGTCATGGGGAAACCGGTCCTCTCTCTGCCTATAAATGATCCTTTTAGAATACCCATCAAACAAGCTGAAGGAACGCATTGGTCCAGGGTAAGAGAGAGAAATCGCTTTCTGTTCTATGCTAGGTTTCTTCAATACGTTGCTGGAAAGGAGCAGCAGTGACAGAGGTGTCTGGAATCCAACTCATGCTGTCAAGATAGAACAAGGTATTATGAATTTGCTGTATATATATTCCGTTGCTTATTTAATGTTGATCAATGGAAAGTTTCAGATCCATAAACGCTAACATAGATTTGGATGATAGAGGGAAAGATGTGGAACATGAAAAAAACCGAGATGACCAGTCATCTAAAATGGAAGAAAAACATGATAGTGATAATAATCATGAGGAACATGATTCACAATTTGATGGAGTTGTTCAAGTCAGTCAAAATGGGGAAGGAGAACTAAATGTGAATTGTGGAAGATGAAATAGATATTCAACATGCTACCGAGAAACAAGAACATAAAGGTGATGGTCATGTATCTCAAACTGAGGTATTAGGAAAAGACATAATTTTGGAGGTTGAGATAAAATGCCACCAAGGTCAAAATAGGGGTGTTGTTGCAAAGGCAAGGGAACAAAGATTGTTTACACCATGACAGAAATATTTTAGATGGGATCAATTTCCTCCATCTTGGATGATTTCCCAGATCAGAGTTGGGTTATTGCCTAATGTGTAATTCCCGTCGATGTTAATGTGATTTTATGTTTTACATAGCATTAATGGGAGATGGGAAATGTGTAACACCCATCGACTTTGGAAACTCAATCATTCGCAAATTCTTCAAACACATTCAAACTTGTAGTGGTGTGAGTGTATTAGCAAGTGAAATGTAGGGTTTAAGGTATATCCTCTTCTCCTTTACACTCGTCGATTTTCCATGGCAGAAGAGGATTTCCCATTCCAGAAGTGGATTACTCTCTTCGTTTGTCCACGTGTTCAAGTTTCTTGCGGTCAAAGAGGCTAGTAAGAAAATTGGAGCCTTGAAAACCCTGGATGGAAGGATTTTTAATTTTTAAAGAATTTAACGAGAGTTTGTGGAGTATTATCACATTTTATTTTGGTCCCACCGTATAATTGATTCTTGTAATGTGACCCTACATAAAATATTCGTTCTTGGATAGGTACCCTTATGAACTTTTCAACGAGGGGAGTTGTTATAGTCTTTGTTAATATTTAAAATGTTTTTTTGTGCAACTTGTTATGTTAGAATTCTTACTTTCATAATCCATTTAATGTATATTTTTTTAGTTATTTTTTATTATGCTTTGTCCTACCTCAGGGTGATTTATATTCAACTAGGTACATAATGTGTTGGCTAAGTTGGCTTTGAAGAAATTTGTGCATTTCTTTAAAGGTGTGAAATCCTAAGGGCACATCATGTGATGTAACTAAGAATAAGAAATGCATTAAGTCTTTTTAGAACTTGTGTTAGAATTTCTATTGACATTTTACTAACTTTTTATAGGTTTTATGAGGGAATCGTGGAATCATATGGCTCGATACAAAAGAAGTATAAGGTAAGCTAGATTTCATGGTATTATGTGGAGTTGAATTTCAATGTCCAGATTCTGATATAATTTTATGGGTTGTTGTAAATCATCTTTATGTTTTTTGTCCAAGAAATTATATGATGATAGAGATGTAGAAAGACCACAAAAATTGCGGTGGGAATTTATTAATGGCGATTGGGTACCTTAAAAGGTTTTTGGATTTGGTGTGTTGATTCTTTTAGTAAATCTATTTATTTTCCCTCCCTCAAGAAATTTATTATGTTCTTTCTCTTGCAAATAATTTTCTCAATGAGTGACTAGCTTTGCAAAAAGTGCCAATATATGTTCAATATTTAAAAAGTGTAGGAGACAAGTAAGATATGAAACAATTTTTATGGTCCTAGATTTTATATCAGTTATGATTTGAGGCCAAAAACTATTTTGATACATTTGTCAACCAATTTGACATTAATTTGACTATTTGGAAATACTTTTGCTCGGATTTGTTTATTTGAACTTTCTTATCTACCTTTCTGAGTTTTCATTACATTTTGTAGCCTTGTTTGTTTTGTCTAAATATGAGTAATAAAGTAATGGATCTTGCTATTTATCCTTGAGGATAATGATATTAAATAAAACCATGAGTGTCTTAAAATATGTGAGTCTATTGTTGTTACATTTAGCTCTTCTATACTACTTGAATAAACGTGTTTCTCTCCTATTAGTCAAGAAGTTTGAGGGAAAAAATATAAGCATAGTTTTTCTCTAAGCTCTTATTTTTTAGATATATTTTACCGTCTGAAATTTAAGTCATTATTTTATTTATGCAAATTAATTATGTTGACATCTTTTTAAAATTATAAAAATAACTAACCAAATATTGGTATGTTCTAATTCCACTATTTTAGGCTTGGAATTCCTTGCTAGCATAAATGTGTTAACAAATATATCAAAGAAGATGAATGTCCTTATATGTGCTATTTTGTGCATGGATAAACTATGAGCGTTGTTGCAGAAAAACTTATGGTATTGTTGCAATAACTAGCTGACAGAAAATGAATTAATAATAAAAAAAGAATTCTCGCATTTACTTATTCCATTGGATGAAGGAGTAAAGGTACATAGTGTGGAACAAAGTTAGAACATGTCATATGGGTTGGGAAAACTTAGGCCTATCTATGCACAAGTTTGTTATCAGTTCATGAATATGTTTGTTCTAGATAAATACCATCACCGGTTTGTTCATGGAATCATCTATAAAGATGAAAAGGCACATAATATGTGTTGATTGGAACTGATAATATGGGGTAATACGGAGTAAGCTAATTAAGAACTTGATATAAGAATGAAGAATTGAAATTTGATGTATCCTTCTTGGTTCTATGAGGAAATAAAAATAAATATTATGGTGTTGAATTACTTTAGTGAACTTGTTTTGAATCGACTTCAAAATTAAGAGATAATTTTATAAATACCCATACGATATCCATTATAGTGAATTAGCATGTGGTGTTCTATTCATTATTTATGCTCCAAAGATTATGAAAAATGCACATTACAAAAGTACCCAAGTCCTTAGAGAGATTAATGAGTTTATCAATCCTGAAAATCTTTGTAGACGGTACTTTTCTTTGCCATCTCAGGAGATCATATGGATATTCTTCTATCTTAAAAAAATAGAGTGTTTAAATATTCATTGATATGATCATAGATATATGCTATTCTTTTATATATGTTCATATTTTGAATATTAATTTTATAGCATTTTCATAAACTTGTAACATTGCATAACTTAGGGTGAATGCAAAACACAATAAATATCATATAGCCCTTAGTCTAGGAAACTATGATAATTTCAATCAATTCTAGTATTAGATAGAAATTTCTAGGATTGAATACTTTTGTTTGGATGAATTTTGCAAAAGAGGCGATTTTGGGTAGATTTTGATTGAAGTTTTCCTATTTTTAGGAGGATTAGATTGAATTGAGTATTTTGCTAAGGAGATACTCATAGGAGTTTCTTTGTAATAATTGTACCATAGAAGTATATTTTGAATTACATTTGAATATGGATTTTGATAGATGGTGATTATCTATATGCAGAACAATATGTGACTATTTAATTCGAGTACCCAAATTTTATACTGCAAACATGGGAATCAAAGAATTTCAAAACGGCCAATTTATTTTGGATAACATGATACCAACCATTTAAACCCTGGTATCTAGAGGCTTAGAGCAAGTTAGGAAAGTCATACAAGCACATCTACTGATATTGATGTGGCATTCCTTAAAGACTATAGTGAACTACTTCAGCAGGTATGCATCTTGGTTTTAAACAAAACAATATTTTCCTATGTTGTTTTCCATGTTAAGGGTTTATGTATTTTGGATATCACCATTGTTTGGTATTTTGTTATCTATAATTGTTACTATTCTAAATCCTTTTTTTCTATCTTGACTCTCATTTTTAGGTGGTACTTTAGGATATAGTGAAATAACATCATAGAGTGAAATAGGCCTGTAATCTTTAAAGCAAGAGGGATCATTCTTCTTAGAAAACAAAGTAGGGAAAGTTGTGTTTAAACTTGAAAGCCCATGTAATTTACTAGAAATCCTAAATTCTTTCACTACCCTTATTATCTCCTACTCCAAGAACTTGTAAAATCCAATATAAAATTCCATGGTCCATCGATCAAGACTTGGGCTCTTTGCCTTAATGAAGGAAGACAAAACCCCCTTCAATTCTTCTTTGGAAACTTATCCTCCTACTCATTATTTCATTTTTTGATCAAAAAGTTTTGGAAAAATGTCTAATGATCCTCATATGCTCTGCAATATAAGGAACATCATGTTTCCTTCAATGGAGTGTTTTAAGATCATTAAACTATAAATTGGCCCCGCATACCAATGGCAAATCACGCACTACTTTTATGAGTGCAAAGTTTTTATAATTGCACTTAATTATCCATTAATATTATAGTATGAAAATTAATTGTTTCCCTTCTAAAAACACATTTGTAGGTACATCATTTACTATTCTAGGTTGATTATCGATATAGTTTCACTCATAATCTTATTCCATGTCGGTGATTTTGTTTTAAATTTAGTTAACTATATTTTTATTGCACTTCTAATTATGTCACCCTGCTAGACATTTTCAATAACAAAGAACCAAGTAATCAAAAAAAATAAGATATTTATTTCCCTTCAAGTGACTTTTGTCTAATGAGAGCATTTAAAAAATAGATAACTAATTAATCTTTTATAAATTGTGGTCTTTGGATATTATCACTTTGAACCTGTGTTGTTGATGTAATTGTAACTTCGGAATGTATTCACTTGTATATCTTATGTATTGTACCCCGATGTTTATTCCAGGAAGTGTTTGTAATGTAATTGAGTCATTTCATGCCTCGATGTTCCAATCAGGAGTTTCTATAATGTAAAAAAGTCATGTCAAGTCATTGTGGGTAACCCTCCTATTGGTCAAGCATTAAATTCCTCACAGTTGTGGGGCCCTAGGGTTATTAGAATATCCTAAAGAATTTGACCCTAGGTGATTCATTGTAAGTTAGGGAAATAGTATCCACCATTGTGTTAAGGATAACCCTCCTTGTTGGTCGGAGGAGGCAATGTCCCCACAAGTTGTGGGGCACTAGGGTTATTAGACACTACTAGAGATGTCGGCTCTAGTAAGTAATAGTTAAGTGAGGCCAACATGTTGGAGTAGGCCTCAAGTGAACAAAAGAATATAAATAGAGAGTGAGCCTCTCTATTTATCACACACACACTCACTCATTGGGGCGCATGAGTGAGAGAGAAGTTGTTGGGATCAGAGAGCAAGACTACTGCTATCGGGAGATCATCTTTATGTTTTTGGGTTTTAATTTTGGTGATGATTCTATCTCTGAGGAAGTTGCAGGGTTTTCTCCTTTATGGTTTCCCTGAGGAAAATTATTTGTGTCTCTTGTCTCTTGTGTTTTATTGTTGTGCATGTTATTCTCTCAGTTAAAGATCCTAAGATCATAATGCTAGCTTGAATGATAAAAATCTAACATGGTATTAGAGCTAACCTGAGAAGAAGAAATTGTGTAGCTGCAAAATCTAGGGCTTCTTACCTTTTGGGTCTCTCTCCAAAATCCATCAGCAAAAGTATGTTAGGCTGAATCTCCATTAAAGGGCGCATCTTTCTGTCAAAGTGGAATTCAATTCTGAGCATTTTCAATTTTTGGTGCGAGAAATTAGGGCTTCTTACAGAAGAGGAATTTTTGAGTGAGCCCAGCATAGGATTGCTCTCCTAATCAAATTCAATGTTTGGATACCTGGGTCAAGATTTTTGGTTGGGTGAAACACAAGGAAATTCAAACCCTAGTTTGACCCCGAGCTAGAAAAACCCTAAAATACTAAAACTGAGAACTTTTGGTAGATTCACCATATCTCAGGATTAGAGAAGGCTCAGGAGATGAAACTTTCACAGGATGAATATAAAATCCTGCTTTACACTTTTTCTAAAATTCAGCCTCATATTCTCTAGATTCTGGGAGATATTATCCCTCCAGGTTAGGGTTTCAGCCTCTTCTAGGATTCATCCCTAAATAGGACACCTGGTGAGAATTGCTATATCTTGTGATAAAAAGGTGCAAATGAAATTTATGAAGATGTTCCAGAAATTTCATGGGCTTTACTTTCTGTGGTCTGAGTTTTAGACCTAGAAGATGAAACAGTGACACGTGGAAGTCCATACAACTTCTCTTTTATGAACACTCCTGTAACAGGTCACCTTGGAAAAATGATCATAAGTCCCAATTGGTGAAACCAATTCTGATGAAAACTATGTTGTTGGAACAGGGACATGCGAGGCTACCTCAGTACAAAGTTTCAGACATGTAAGAGTAGTAATTTCATATATACTGCATAAATAGTAACAAGAATTTTTGCAGAAGAAATTGGAAAACTAGGGCTTTTTGTTACGGGAGCTTCCCTCCAATGTTTTCAGAAAAGGAGCACATTGGACAAATGAACTTGAAGAGATCTATATTTATATCAAATAATATATGAAATATTCCAAGTTTTTAAAATTAGGGTTTCTCTGACAAACCTTAGATCAACCATCTCCAGAACGAGGACAGACACCTCAAATCGGTAAGATCTAATCTTTTGCTATTTTCATTTGAGGTTCTCATTTCAAAGTGATCTATCACATAAGCTTGATGGTAAGCTTAGTGAATTTGACAACTTCCAAGCATGAATGTATATGATCTCTCTGAAGAAAATGAATTGGAAACCTATAGGACTAGAGAGGTTCCAGTTCCAGAGGGAGATGAGGCTCAAAGCCTTACATACGAATAACTTGGTCAAGGCCAAGAAGATCATTGCTGATTCAGTCATGGATCAGAATGTACCACAAGTGTCTTCCCTAAAGACACCAAAAGAGATGTTTGATTCCTTGAAAAAGATTTTTGAAGCGAAGAACATAAATCAGAATATGACCTTGAGAAAATAGTTGAAGAATGTGAAGATCCAGAATGCAGAGACCATGTAGTCATACCTTACAAAGGTATCTCAAATCAAAGAACAACTTGAAGCTATAGAAGAAGAAGTGGAGAATGCAGAAGTGGTGATAGCCACCTTGAATGACCTCCTAGGATCATGGGATTCATTCATTCAAGGAATGTGTGCCAGAAGGAAGTGATTACTTTCAGCAGAATCTGGGAAGAAGAAGAAGCTCGACTCATAATAAGAGAAGAGAAGATGGGAGAAACTGAAGATAAATCTCTCACCGTCCAAAGAAGATCCTTCAAGCGATGAGGAATATGAAGGAATCAATTCTTGAAGAACCTCTTATCCATCTTGAGCATTTGGATAAGAAATGATGAAGTCATGAATGAAGAATATGATGAAGCAGAAGGATAAAAAATGAGTCTACCCACGAAACAAGTAAAGATGAGTATTCAATTGTCATTTCATGATATTGTTTTGTTATGCATTTGTTTATATTTAGTTCATGTATTATGCATGATAGAACGTTTGCATTAATGACAGTATACTACTAATAATGCATGTGATGGGTAAGTATCTAATGGTGCTATACAACTCTCCATTGCTACTTATCTAGAATGAAACCTCTTTGTTGACATATTGGATTAATGCACAATCTCAATGTTGTCCTGGTGGAGATGGAAGGCATATAGAAAAGTTTTCATGAGATATGGATGAATGTTGTAGTGGGTAAAATAGTTGCATGATCATATATTTATGCATAACAATTTTCCATTGTGAAAATTCCTTATGAAATGTTTCTAACCATACAAATGCATTTGACTTGTAGGAAAGATCGCATACATAATCACCTATAAGCAAAGAAGGATGAGACTTTTTCTGAAGAACAAGTGATGACAGTTCAAGATGAAGAATAATATGATGAATGCAACAACATCATTGATACAGAAGCTTCAAGCTATGAAGAAGTAACGAGGAAGAAAGGGAAGACTAGTTCAAGAAGAATGATGTCTAGGATGCAGTATCGATACTTGAAGGGAATTTCGTAGTTCCATCATGCAGTAGATGGAAACATCATGGGAGTTGAGACATATGACAGGAAGAATCATGTGTGCAAATTAAAGAAGGCCTTGTACGAGTTTAGAATACACCAATGGGATAAAACATACATGATGAGCTTGATGAAGATCTAAACCTTTGCTACAAGGTTGATAAAGGATGAAAAGCTCACAAATGGGTGCAAGAAGAACACTTTCAAAGGTAGAGGATCTTGGTATCCAATGATCCTAGATGGATACATCGAATATTAGTAGCATAGGAAGCTACTTGTCACTCTAGTATAGAATGTTTCAGTGCATAGAGTACGGAAGACAGAGGGAGTATGATACTTTGCTTCAGAGGGAGTGACTACAGAATATCCTGAGGTTCAACATGCTATGACAGGATGGATATATTACTAAGGACTCTAATATTTACTAAGAATAAAGTGGATTCCAACCTTTACTTCAAGGTTGAAGGCGGAAGACCAGTGATACTCCTGTTATGTGTCGATGCACTATTTTCTAGGCATGGAGGTGTGGCAGAATGCGGATTGAATATCCCTAGGACAAGGTAAGTATGCAGTAGAGATCTTGAAGAGGTTTAGGATGATGGAATGCAAGGCCATGACCACACCTATGGCATCAAACATGAAGCTATTGAGGGATGTTTCATTAGAAGCGGTTGATGCTACGATGTATCATCAGATGATTGGGTCCTTGATGTACCTGATGAAAACGAGACCAAACATTTTCTTTTCTTTGAACATCTTGAGCCAGTTTCTGATAGATACGAGACATGTTCACTTGATTGCTGCAAAGCATATTCTGAGGTAACTGAAGGGTACAGTTGATTATGGGCTCAAGTATGAGGTGAATCAAAAGATTAACCTAAAAGGTTATGTTGATTCATATTAGGCAGTGCCATCGATAGGAAGAACACTTTAGAGTGTTGCTTTAGTATGGGATCAGGTGTGATCTCTTGGTTTAGCAGGAAGTAATCATATGTGGCACTGAGTACAACTGAAGCATATTATGTCACAGCTTGTTCAGCTATTTGTGAGGTAGTATGGCTTAGGAATCCACTGTCTGATTTATTTCTTCTCCAGTTGGATGCTACTTGTATATATTATGACAACCAGAGTTGTGTGAAGTTGTCCGGGAACCAGGTGTTCCATAACAAGTCAAAGCATATTGAGATCAAGTATCACTATATCAGGGATATAGTGCAGAGTGGGGCATTAAAGCTCTAGTATGTTGCGATGGATGAACATATAGCTGATGTGTTGATGAATCCATGAGCCAGAGTGAATTTTGAGTACTTGAGGGAGAAGGTTGGTGTTCTCTAGATCGTGGTTCCTTCCATGGTCAGATGTAAGGGCTGAGCCATTCTTTCATGGTGAGAGGATTGGTTCCTTCCATGTCAGATATGAGTACTGATCCATTCTGATGTGACTGTAGGATTGGTTCCTACATGATCATATATAAGGGATGTTGCCATTCTTTGAATGGAGGTGCCTAGTTAGTTACCAGGAATACTTGGTATAGGACTGAGGGCCTTCCTAACACGACTGTAAGATGTATTCTTACATGATCATATGTGAGTGCATGGCCATTCTGATGTGATTGAGGGATTGGTTCCCACTTGATAAGATATAAGGGTTGATGTCATTCTCTGGGAGAATGGAGGTACCTGGTCAGTTACTAGGAAAGCTCAGTTTAGGACTGAGGGCCATTCTAATGTGACTGTGGGATGTGTTCTCACATGATCAGATATGAGTGTTGGGCCATTCTGATGAGTAGGTCAGATGTAGGGACTGGGCCATTTTGACGAGTAGGTCATATGTAAGGGTTGGGCCATTTTGACCAGTAGGTCAGATGTAAGGGCTTGGCCATTCTGACATGGTGAGAGGATGAGGTTCCTTCCATGGTCAGATGTAAGGGTTGGGCCATTCTGACATGGTGAGGGGATTAAGTTCCTCTCATGGTCAGATGTGAGTGCAGGGCGTGCCTTTCTGATGAGTCAAGGTAAGATGTAAGTGCTGGACAAGCCATTCTGACTTAGGGTAAGATATAAGCACTGAAGAAGACCTACATGGAGGCTAGTCCTACACCCAACATGAAAAAGGGATGGCTCTATAGAACTTCCTGTGACAAGAAGAATCATGAGATAGCACCAGTGATGGTAACCCAGTGATGGTCTAGATCGAGTGATGATCTAGATCCAGTGATGATGATCCAGTAGAGATGATCCAGATCGAGTGATGATCTAGGTCCAGTGATGGTGATCCAGCAGTGATGATCCAGATCAAGTGATGATCTAGATCCAGTGATGATGATCTAGCAGAGATGATCCAGATCTAGTGATGATCTAGATCCGGTGATGATGATCCAACAGAGATGATCCAGATCGAGTGATGATCCAGATCTAGTGATGTTGATCTAGCAGAGATGATCTAGATTGAGTGATGATCCAGATCCAGTGATGATGATCCAGATCCAGATGAAGATGACTTGAAGATGAAGATGAATTGAATATGATGAGGACTCGATGATGATTCAGATGATATAGAGAAGAAGACTTGTGCTGATAAATTGTGTCGAAAGAATACCTTCCTAGTTAAGAGGGAGTGTTTATGTAATTGTAACTTCGGAATGTATTCATTTTTATTTCTCATGTATTGTACCCCAATGTTTATTCTTGGAAGTGTTTATAATGTAATTGAGTCATGTGATGCCCTGATGTTCCGATCGAGAATTTCTATAATGTCAACAAGTCATGTCAAGTCATTGTGGGTAACCCTCCTGTTGGTTAAGGGTTAAACTCCCCACAATTGTGGGGCCCTAGGGTTATTAGACTATCCTCGAGAAGTCGACCTTAGGTGAGTCACTGTAATTTGGGGAAATAATCCCCACCATTGTGTTAAGGGTAACCCTCCTTGTTGGTCGGAGGAGGCAAAGTCCCCACAAGTTTTGGGGCACTAGGGTTATTAGACACTCCTAAAGATGCCGACTCTAGTAAGTAATTGTTAAGTGAGGCTGACGTGTTAGAGTAGGCTTCAAATGAATGAAATAATATAAATAGAGAGCTTTCCTCTTTATTTATCACACACACACTCACTCATTGGGGCGCATGAGTGAGAGAGAAGTTGCTGGGATCAGAGAGAGAGACTATTTTTGTTGGGAGATCATCTTTATGTTTTCATGTTTTACTTTTGGTGCTGATTCTATCTTTGAGGAAGTTGCAGGGTTTTCTCCTTTATGGTTTCCTCGAGGAAAATTCTTCGTGTCTCTTGTCTCTTGTGTTTTATTGTTGTCCATGTTATTCTCTCAGTTAAAGATCCTAAGATCATAATGCTAGCTTGAATGATAAAAATATAACATGTGTCATGTGAAAAGTATGTTTATTTTGCACACACTTCATGCACTTAATTGTGCAGAAGAGTAACATAGCCGATTTCACCATCTTCCTTTTGTGTTTGTAAAACTGCACCTTACTTGGATTTTCAGGTGGGTAAACTAATTTGATTCTCCTTTGTTTATCTATGTGAAGTTGGTTTACGGTTTCTTGTGAAACTTAAGGTCTACTAGATCTTTCATATTTTTCAATGCTAAAGTATTGTGATTCTAAATGATTTCATTGGGTGTCTATTTCTAGAATTCATAACAGTTAACATGACTACAAATATTGTCTTTCCTTTGCAAGGACACCGATAATCCTTCTGAGTAACTCTTGAATTTATTAATTCTGAGTCAGAACAGATAGGTGTCCAGATCAATTTGTTATCTAGTATAAGGAAGTGACAAAAGGGCTTTGTTCCAGTTGGTAGACTTTTTTTAGAGTGCATTTAAGGAGATATTAAGTCTTTTTTGAAATTCCTTATTAGAAAGGGAGCAACATTTTCCTTGTAATGACTAAGTGCAAATAGGTCTCTAGTGCCTAGTTCATTGAAAGTTCCTATGATGACAATATGTATTTTTTTAGTCTTTTCACTGCGATATAAATTGCATATCTTGCATTTCTTCATCTCTCCAATTTGGTAGAAAAATCTTTATATCAGATCTAGCTAATTGCCTAGTTTATTCAATTTTCATTTGTGTTCTTGGATTAGTGTGTTGAAAGACTATCTTCTATTAAGTGCATTGTTTAAGGATACTACTTTATAAATCTAATGTAAATTGTTTATCTTATATAGATCACAGTGAATGCTAACCTTTTTTCGATAGACATATCTTTTAATATGTGTGTTATTTTCCTTTACATATATGATAATATTCTTTATGAACATTGTTGGTAGTGTATGTTGTTGTAAATCTATATTGAATTTTGGTGCAAGTGCTTTTAGCATTTTAATACTCGGTATAAAGGATGACTATTTGTATGAGTATTATATTTTTGTTGTTCATTTGCACTAGGGAATAGTGATTTTTGCAATCCCATTAAGCCAATTTATTGAGTTTTGTAGAAAATTCCTAGAAAAGGTTTATGGATTTCATAACCTGATTGATCATATATTGTGAACTTATACAATCTATCATCCTTTGCCGACCATTAGATACTCAAATTTGTGTATTGATCATTTTTACCATTATAGAGGGCTCTGTAAGTTAGGTTCCCAAATTTTTAAAGGGTGCTAGCTCAGTGGAAGAGCGCCTGCCTTAAAAGTAGGAGGTTGGTGGTTTGCTTTCTCAATGCCATAATGATATTATAATATCAGTAAAAAACATGTAAATTATTAACCAAAAAAAAAGAGATAAGTGACCAAACAAAATGACCAAAATTCATATATAAAATTACTAAAAATGACTAAATTAGTGACCAAAAAATGAGATATGTGAAACTAGGCACTAAAGAGGATTCAACATGTGGCACTAATGATGAAGAAAAACATGGCATTGATATGGTAGCAAAACAAGAAGTGAAACTAGGCATTAAAAACGATGCAGCATGTGGCGCTAATGATGAAACCAAACATGTCGTTGATATGGTAGCAAAATAAGACATTACTTTGGATGCAAAACAGGGAACTACATGGGAAGAAAAATATGGTGCAAAAATATAAGAAATATTTGGCATCATTTTGGTAGAAAAACACGATGCAAAAAAGGCATAAAAAATTGATGCAAATTTGGAAGCAAAAATTGGCACATATTTGGAAGTAAAACATGGTGCAAAATGGGATGCTAAAGTGGTAGCAAAAATAGATGCAATATTGGATGCTACTTTGGATGCTAACATGGTAGTATTAAGGATGCAAATATGGCGCTAACAGGGACATCATTTAAGAAGAAAAAATGAGCACTCACTAGGAAGCAAAATAGGACTTTATTTAGGAAGCAAACCTTGATGTTGTTTAGGAACCAAATTTGGATGCTATTTTGGAAGAAAAAAAATAGACATTATTTTGGACTTCACAAAGGATGCTATCTAGAAAGAAAAAAAGATGTTTTTTGAGACAATTTAAGTTTTTTCCATGAAGTGTCCCATTTAGTGTCTAGTTTGACAACTTAATGTAAAAAAAGATTGCACTAAAAAGGGATGCTAAATGGGATGCTAATTCCAGGATTTGTTGTAGTGGGGTGGCCATGTTGAATCATGGAACACAGGGTTGTTCATTAATTTTTAGAGGTTTTGCAAGTTTAAAATTGCTACAAAAATAAGTTGAGTCCAAGATGTGGTTTGATATTAGGGGACTTGGTGTGAGGAAGTGCCTACACCAGTGCTCCCATAATGTTGGATGGGGTTTCCCCCAGCCATCGACTATGAAGAAGTGACAATGTTCTAAAAAGGATTCCATCCAAATGTTGAGGGGTTATTGACTTGAGGTGTGTTGTACTGATTTTTCCTAGTTTTGACTAAGACAGGTGTCATTTATACTAGAGAAACTGAGCATCCACCAAACACTGAAAAAGTGAAGCTTCTGTGTGGTATAGACCTGACTTGAAGTTTCAAAAATGAATCCTGAGAAAGGGTTTGTGATTCCAGCAGATGCACCTGCCAACTTAGGTCCAAGGCCTAAATTTGGTGAGGTTGGAGGAATTTGTCCTCCATACCAGGTATACCCTTCAATGAAAGGAGTGGAACCAATTCGATTGTTCTGAAAATTGTTTATTAGGGGAGGGGATGAAAAATGAATTTTAGATATTCTAATAACCACCACATTAGCCATGTTGGTTGTAGGGGTTATGAGTGTGGAAATTTAACCCAAGAGATAGAACAATTACACTCACAAAATTGCTAATCAAACATGCAAAATTAACATCCGAAGGAGACTGAAATTGGAGCATAACACTAATCTGTATTGAATAAGTGTACAATATCCAACTTGTGAAGTAATAGGCTTCTGAAATATATAATTACATGATATATTTGAATACATAAGGATTCCATTCGAAAAGGTCAAAAAGTAGGCTTACTAAATCTAGTCAATCCCCCATAGGTGCATAAAGTAGTTTCCAAATCCACCAAGATGCTCAGTAATTGGCTAAGTCTAGTAGGAAAGCTAATGAGGGATGGAAAGACAACTCATACATTCTTTTATTAGGAGAAAAGAAGGGAGGATGACATGGGAAAAAAACAAGTCAACTACACCTAGTGTAGCTTTTCCTTTTGCCTTAATTCTCAATAAAATTGACAGCTTTTCAGAAAAAGTAGATATGTGCTTTGGATTGGAATAAAGTAGACATGCTAAAATGGGTTTCCAAGAAGTTTCCCAAGCACTCCATGGCTCATTTTTAGCATGTGTTTACTTCTAGGACATGTAGAAGGAAACTAGCATAGAGTGGAATCTAGGAGACTAGGTAATAAGACAAAAATGATTTAATTAATTTCTAAACTAGGTAACTATGGTTGATTATTGTAACACCACCACTTAAGCCTAAATTTATGAGTAAATATCATAAAACTATAGGGCCTAGAAACAAGGCTTAACCACCCTTTACATACTGCTTGTCCATACAACCAGGGAAAAAGGCAAAAACCCAGTGGGAAAATCCTCCCTTAAACATGGACAAGAAAACAAAATTTGGAAATCTTGTCATCAGTCATGCTTCACAGCATGATCAGTAACCTCAAACATTGATTTCAGATTGCTGAATGTCTTCTCACAAAAAACTTTGGTGAAGATGTCTGCTACTTGTTCTGAAGATGCATAGAAGAGTAGATGAATGGTGCCATCATGCAGAAGCTGTATGATGTAGCACATATGGATATGAATATGCTTGGTTCGCTGTCTCTGAACTAGATAATTGGATATTTGAATGGTGATATTACTATCACAGTAGATAATAGTTGAAAACTCTGATTCGAAGCCACATTCTCCAAGTATTCCCTACAACCGTAAACATTGAGTTGTTGTATTTACAACTCCTCTATACTCTACTTCTGTAGATGAGAGTGATATGGAACTTTGCTTCTTGCTTGACCAGATGATTGGTCCTTCTACAAGCATGAACAGATATCCTGATGTTGAATTTTGATCTCTGTTATTACCTGCCCAATCACTGTCAGTAAATCAAATAAAATTAAGATTAGATTTTTCTTTGTAGAATATCCCAGGAGTTCTTGTTCCTTAAAAAAAGTTTAGGATCCTTTTGGCTACTCTCCAGTGGATCTCATGAGGCTGATCCATATATATTGAATCCACACTAACTGCATAAGATATATCATGCTGAGTGTGTCTAAGATAAATAAAACACCCAATCAACTGCCTATACATTGTATTATTTACCATAGGAGAAGAACCTGCTTGTTCAAGCATAACTCCTGAAAGGAAGGGAGTCTTGTTTGGCTTGCAATTTTTCATGTTGAAGTTGTTCAGAAACTCTAACGAATACATGTACTAATGTACTTTGATTCCATGTTGGGATTGAGCAATTTTGAGACCCAAAAATTGGCTCAAGAATCCCAAATCTGTCATAGAAAATGCATGGTTCATTGCATTCTTCAAGGAGGCAATCTCTTTCTTTGAACTTCCTGTAATCGGAAGGTCATCCACATACAAGAAAATAATAATCAAAGAACCATGAATCAGATTTAAATATACATTAGGATTAGACATGCATCAAGCAAAACTCAATGACAACAGAAAGCCATCAATCTTGGCATACCAAGCCCTGTGGGCTTGCTTGATCCCATATAATGATTTCTTTAACTTGCACACTAAATATGGATTAAAAACAAACCCTTCAGGTTTCCACATGTAAATCTATTCAATGATATCTCCATTTAGGAAATCACACTTCACATCCATGTGATGTACGTCCCACTGCTTCGAAGATGCAATGGCTAAAGCTAGCCTTATGGAGTCCATCTTTTCCACTGGTGCAAAGGTTTCATTGTAGTCAATACCATGTGCTTGTGAGTATCCCTTGTATACCAATATTGCCTTATATTTCAAAGGTGAACCATCAGCAGCAAAACTATTCTTGAAAACCCACTTACATTGAAATAGCTTCCTCCCTGGGGGAAGATCAACTAGTTCCCAAGTGTTCTTCTTCTGGAGCGAGCTGAATTCTTATTTCATGGCTGTTTTCCATATTGGATCATGTGGTGCATGTTCATATGTCAATGGATCTGATTCAACCATCAGATATCACTTCTCATCAAATAAAGGATCTTTTATACAAAGAGCACTCTCGAACTGAGATCTTGTCCTCCTAGTGTCACTAGGATTTCTAGCTAGTTCTCGAGCAGCATGAATGGTCTTTGCTGCCCATTTTGGTCTTCTAGGACTGTCATGATCTGCAATCAAATCATCATTATCAGACATATAAGAATCAACAAACTCATTAGTATCTCCACATACAATCAATGGATCTGGTAGTGAAGAAGACTCTCCAACTTCAACTACTACTAAAGGCTTATGTTGGAACTAAACACTTCTTTCAGTCAAAAATTTGTTAGTGTTGAAGTTGATCAGCTTGTACCCTTTTGAATCTTTAGAATACCCAACAAATCGGCACTCTTGGCTTTGGGGTTGCAAATCCTTTCACTTTTCAGTTGGAATTCTAGCCCAAACCTTTGAGCCAAAAATCTTGAAATGGGTCACATTTGGCTTGTTCCCACTCCAATATTCGAAAGGAGTCATACCATCAAGCTGCTTATGAGGCACCCTATTTTGGATGTAGGATACATAGTTTATAGCCTTATCCCAAAACTTTGGTGGCAAAGTCTTAGCCTCCATCATGTGGGTTGCCATCTCATTCAGTGACTTGTTCTTTCTCTCAGCAACACCATTTTGCTGTGGTGTGTAAGGGATCGAATGTTGCATATGAATACCTACATCTTTACAATATTGAATGAACTCATACTTGACATACTCACCATCATTGTCAGATCTGAGGATCTTGAGTTTCCTCCTAAATTGATTTTCAACCAAGGCTTTAAAGACTTTGAAGAGTTCAAAAACTTCAGACTTATGCTTTAGGAAGTAAACCCAACAATACCTGGAAAATTAATCTATGAAGGTCACTACATATTTGACTTAACTCATGTACATGTGAGGAAATGGACCAGCAATGTCACTATGGATCAACTCAAGAGGTGCAGAGGTTCTCTCATGACTAGCTCTCTCAAACTTGTGCTCTGGGTGTTTTCCTAAGATACAACCTTGACAGACTCCCTTGGAAAACTTGATCTTCGGTAACCCTATGACCATATATTTTTCACTAAAGTCAAAAAGATACATGTAGTTAAAATGGCCAAATCTTTCATGCCAAATCTTTCTTGCCTCATTATCATGAATCAGAACAACAGAGGGGTTTGAGTAGGGTAGAAAATGGGAAAGCATGTATACCTTCGAAGTGTGATCAACAACACCTTTTTCTATGACTTTACCATTTGAAATCTCAGTGATTTCAAAATCATCAAGGGAGAATATGACCTTCTTTGGAGACATAGTGTGATTTATCTGATACAATGACAAGAGATTAGAAGCAAGACCTAGAACATACAACACATTATTGAACTTACCATGGTCAAGATCAATCCTTCCTTTCCCCAAACTGTCAGTAAGAGAGTCATCTCCCAAAACTATTGGTGGAACTTTCGACATTTCAAGAGAGAAGAATGCCTATTTTGTCGAAACCATATGTCTAGAAGCTCCAGAGTCTATGATGAAGCTAGGTGAGCTTGATGTTCCAGCAACCAAAGCATGTACTCTCTCTCTGTCCTTTGAATTTGATCCTCCTTCCCTCTTCTTTGAGCAATCAGGAAGGGATGTGTTATTCTTCTCCAGGAGTTGGGTCAACATGTGAATTTGCTTCTTCATACAAGAGATATTAGGATGATAGCCCTTACTGTAGTATGTGCACTTGCTCATTTCTCCTTTGTTTGTCTTCTTTTGGAAGTTCTTCTTGGAACCTTGGGGCTCCTCTTGAGACTTGTTCTTGTCTCTCTTTTGGTCAGGTGGATTTTTAGCTTTTTTCTTTCTTTTTGAATCCACCCTTGAATCTCCAGCAACCAAATCTTTGTATTTGGAAGGTTTGATGGTGACCATCGTCACCAAATTATCTTGTTCTTGTGTGAGGAATTCCATGAAATATGCAAGCGTACTCATCTTCCAGGCTTAGGCATATTCCAGGCTCGAGGCATCTTCCAGGATCGAGCTTGGTGGCATAGAAGGTTGAAACAAACACTGAATAGTCAGATCCAAGCTTTGAGAGTATGGCCAAAACTAGTTTCTCTTCCTTCTTTTCAATCCCACACTGTTTTAGCTGCAAAACAAGGGCTTTAAACTTGGAAAAATAGAGTTGCAAGGATTTGAAGCAACTAGGACTCAAGGATATCAACTCATTCTTGATTTGATGTCCTCTCATATCATCTGTATTACCAAAAATCTCTACAATCTTCTCCTACACTTCATTAGGTGATGTCAATCCATCAAGATGGAAGAGGAGGTCTCTTGAAATGCTTAGACACAAAATACCATAGGCCTCATCCCTCATGTTGTACCATTTGATTTTCTTTGGAGCTGCATTGGGCTCTACCTAGGTTTCCATAGTAAACATGTAGAGACATTTTTCTCTCAACAATATCTCCATCTCAGCTTTCAACTCAAAGAAATTGAATGGATTCAAGATGATCTTTTGAGATTGGTCCACAGCTCAGAAACTGTTCCCTTCAGTCAGCAGAATATGCTCCCAGTCAAGATGTCAAACATTCAATAACAATATGGAAAGAGAAAAATCTATTTACAAAGGATCTGATACCATGTGGAAATTGAATCCAAGAGAAAGAGCAATTGCACTCAGAAAATTGTTAATCAAACATGCAAAATTAACATCAAAGGAAACTGAAATTGGAGCATAACACTAATTTGTATTGAATAAGTGTAAAATATCCAACCTTGTGAAGTAATAGGATACTACAATATATAATTACATGATATATTTGAATTCATAAGGATTCCATTCGGAAAGGTCAAAAAGTAGGCTTAATAAATCTAGTCAAATCCCCCATAGGTGCATAAAGCAGTTTCCAAATCCACCAAGATGCTCATGAATTGGCTAAGTCAAGTAGGAAATATAATGAGGGATGGAAGAACAACTCATACATGATTATATTAGGAGAAAAGGAGGGAGGATACTGTGGGAAAAAAACAAGTCAACTACACCTAGTCTAGCTTTACCTTTTGCCTTAATTCTCATTAAAATAGGCAGCTTTTCAGAAAAAAGAAGATATGCAATTTGGAGGATCTGGAATAAAGCACACATGCTAAAATGGGTTTCCAGGAAATTTCCCAAGCACTCCATGACTCAGTTTTGGCATGTGTTGACTTCTAGGACATGTAGAAGGTAACTAGCATAGAGTGGAATCTAGGAGACTAGGTAATAAGACAAAAATGATTTAATTAATGTCTAAGGTAGGTAACTATGGGTTGATTATTCTAACAACGGGAACTGAAGCTTAATCATTCTAGTACTTAGAGATAAAGGAATAGGTGAAGTGACATTTAAGCCTTACTGTTGTTGCATTGGGTATGTTTGATAGTGATACACTCACATGCGGAGGAGATACTCGGGTGGATAGAATTGATGAAGTAGGGGTATAGATATGCCAAAATCATTCTCTAGTATTCGACATGACAAAACTTGATGGAACACCAACATCAGGTTTACTAAAAATACTAGCTCGGATAAGTAATGGATCTTTCAAATCAATAAGATGTGAGTTATAAATCCTTGTAAACTCTTAGTCCTGTAAGTATTTGATCCCTCCTAATGGATTATCAAGTTTATTATACCTAAGTTCAGGTTCCCTTGGAATTTCACTAATACCCGTTGATTCGAAATAACCACTTATTTTTATTCTCTGCCTTCTAGGTGGAAGTGGAGGCTCCACAATTGCAAGTGGAGGAAGGCTTTGAAGCCTTCAATATCTCTAAGGATGTTGATCCTCCACAACTAAATATTTTTAATTCACACACCTAAGAGGATAGACTATATCACAAGCAATCCAAAAAGAACACCACTAAAAAAATTTGTAAGTATCACAACGAGGAAGGTGAAGGTATTCCTTCCAAAGGAACGCCTGGGATGATGAGGGCCCAAAAAATACTAGTGAAGAGATAAACAGAAGTCACCCAAGTCTCGATAGAAGTTTTATGGGTGCAAGCAGTTCAATCACCAACCCCCCTCCCAAATTATTGCACGGGGTTTCCTCTTACATCTTCCCTAGGTACAGTGGAAATATCCTTTTGTCGTCACTTATGTAGGAACCATAGGTCAAGATACTATGGATACCATATCTACAAGAAATTTCTGACGAAAAACTCGTCGGTCTAATTCATGTGCATGGACAGGTTAACAAGCTTGAAATTAAAAACAACATCGGAACAACATGGGTCAAAAAGTTCGTATTGAATTATGCACAACAATCCTGGTTTATGCTCCACTGAGTATTTGAGGGGTATCTCTATAACTAAAGCTTCACACGACCTTGTTCTGTACTCGTATGTTAGAGGAGATTTCTGGTTCACCTTCACATGGAAGTGGGTTTTCCAAGCGACATGCCACTATGTCTAAATTTAAAAAGTTTCAGATAGTTGTAGGTAGCCATAATTCGAAACCCTAGCCTAAGCTAGTTGGTGACGTCCCTAAAAATAAAATTGTTACTAATGAATTTTAAATATTAACGTTATTTTTAAGGATTATTTTTACTCAGTGTGATGATCATGGAAGTTATGATGTTTTTGGACTTGACTAGAAAGAAAAGGTATGGTCTAAAGTGATTTAAATTAACATTTCCATTTAGTTTCTCTTTTTCTTTTTTCAAAAAATAATGAAACTTTAAATACTGAAATTTGCAAATCAAATGATGGAAATATTTTATTTTCTTTCTAAAAACTTGAAACAATGTACAATGTGCCTACTTAAGACTAAACATGCATCTAAAATGATTTTTTTTTTATATTTAAAAAAAAATGAAAGTGAAAATTGCAACTTATGCACATATATAAGCTAGAGCTATGAGAATATGTATCAACAAGACAAAAAATAAGAACTCACAAATAAAAATTTTGATGACTTTGCAAAGCTTGGCAATGCCCTACTTGGAATGAACTATGCAAGTCTTTAAAAAAACAGAGTTGTTAAAAATTTTGGGAGAAGTAACAATAGATAAATAACTTAAGCAATCTGAAAAAATGAAGAAGAAAACATTAACATAAATTAAAAGCTTTGAAACTGCTCATACTCCAACCAAATGAGCTAAGAGGAGAGACCTAGAATCCTTAAACACACACTCAACTTAACTTACCCAAAGAAAGGCTTACAAATAAAAACAAATAAAGACTTACAAAAACTCACAGACTAATGAACGTTCAAGATGAAGGACCAGAAGTAGTTAGATATCAAAAGAGAACTCAGAGAAAGAAAACCCTATGCTTTTAGACATCTATGTACAGGAAAATGTGACTATGTAGTGGTAGTCTCGCATAACACTCGCTGATGTACTTCAGGAAACCAGCAAATTCTCTCGGAGTACACAACTATAAGTATAGGAAACCCATGAATGCCTAAAAACACAAATTCGAAAAGAAAAAAAAAAGGGGGGCCTAAGACAACAAGGGTTCAAAAAGATGAACTGAAAAAAAACTATTGCAAACCTTAAGTGGGACCAAGAAAGACAAAAACTAGAAAAATACTTAAAATTAAGAGACCCCAAAACAAATTAGAATCTGTTTCGGAGTCACCAATTATGTTGTTAGGGAGGAACTACCTTATGGATGGGGGTTAGAGGCCACCAAATTACTAATTTTTTACTTACAAAGAACTAGGGTTTCACAAGCATATATCAAAGAATGAGAGAAAGAGAATGTGTACCTTGTTCCTGATGGTTGATCCTGGATTTCTTTTGTTTCTCCAATGTTCCTTTTCTCCCAATATTTAATACCTGCAACAAATATTTGGAATTCATCAAATTATTTTCTACTGTTAGACAAGATGAGATATGAACATATAATGATTGCATTTAAATAAAATTACAACCTAGATCAATGCTCAAAACATTAGAGGATACATTTAGACATTGATGGAAGGAAAACAGTTCTTTATTAATAGATTTCTAGAAACATTACATAGCCTCTTGTATGACCAAGCTCCTCATCAAACCAATACCTGAGTCCTCTTGCTCTTCTCCTTAATGGATTCCTCTAGCATAACGTTTCCTCCAAATTTGGTCCCCCCTTTTGTCATGCCCTTCCCATATTTTTATAGTTGTTTGTGAGGAAGAAATTCGAGGATTAGGATGGTTGGGGTGGTTGTGGAGGTCACCAAAACGATCCCAACATCCCCTAGTTAATTATCTTTTTTATTTTTTAACAATTATTAATGGAATTCATGAATACATATGCAGCATATCATGAATGACTCATGGGTTTCCTTAAGGAAACTCACAAATTTCAATATTTGAGGATAAGACATGGGTTGCAGATGGAAAAACCATGAGTGGCATACGAGTTACGAAAAGGAGACTCCCAAATGCATGATGAGTTCAAGATAAAAAAGGGTTAATGATCGAGTGAGCAAGGTGTATCAAGGATCCAAATCATCTGCAGGGTTATGGCTACTTCAATCCCTAATGTATTTTTATGTATCGACATATTTGATGCCATTGCTTGGACAAAGAAGTGTCGTTTCATAGCATAACAATTACGAAGCAATGGTGTCAACATTTTCAACAAAGGGAATTTTAATTTTAAATTTTCCAAATTGCTCAAGATTCTAGTAGAAATAAACAATATTTAAGTTTGTGTGCACCATAAATTTAATAGATCTGGGATTGTTAAGTTCTCCAAAAAAATATGGAAATGGCTACAAATCATTACTATTATTTAAGTCCCAATACTAGAGATAATTAGTTTTAGATAGGTTTAATTATTGTATATTTATTAAGTTCTCCAAGGAATTCAACAATCAAATCATTTTGTTCTAAACTTTAAAAGTGTTTCAAGGAGAAGATATGAAAGAATTGTCATGACAATGAATTCAACAATGCCATCATTCTTTTAACAAGTTTCAACTGTTTCAATGAGAGTATATGAAAGAATTATTTTATCAATGCTTTTATAGTACCTTTCATTTCAATGTTTACTTTGGGTTTCAATATTTTTTGGAGTGATATAATAGGAATATGAACTTAGGAACTTGGAGAAAATAATGTCAATATTTAGCTCCCTCAACTAGTGCTTAAAATTCAGTAAAAAAATATCTTAAAACTACCAAACCACAGACAAAAAAATATTGCACATACCATACTCTTAATCTCCCATTATTTTCCCAATTAGATTCATCTATAAAACATTTAAAAATGTTAAATTTCTCACTGAAATGCAAGAATGGAGGGAAAGGAATGGATAGTTATCCCAATTCAACCAAATAATATTCAACTAGCTCAACAGTTTTGATATGCTTTCCAACTGATCAACCCCTTCAACCTGTAGTAGATGTAACTTATACATATCAATCAATTGATTATTGAGCTCCATAACATTTTAAAAAGAGTGGGCAAAGGTTTGTTGAACGATGATAATTCCTGAAAACTTTTAAAATAATATTAAAACACTTTCGAAGTATTCACTACTTATAATTATAGAAAGGGTTAGATAAATTGATTTGATATTGTATTGTTTTATGCTATTTTTTTTTAATAAATATGGGATGATGTACTTCAATAATTTTAATAAGTAGTTTAAATATGAAACAAGAAGATTTTTAAATGCAACAAGTTCATGCCTTTAGAGATTGAATATATATGCAATTGTGTTTTGAAATTGAACATCTATGTAATAGTCATTTACCTTTTTGTTATTTTCTACAAAATATATTGAGTGTTATTCTCAATAGATGAAGACTTCAAATATAAACACATGTTCAATGGCTTTGGTTTCAAGAAGAGGTCAGTCTCCTTTAAGCATGGAACAAGTTTCAATAAAATTAAGCGAAAATTCAAGGGATCAACACAACAATAACCATTGGAATTGAAATTGAAGTATATACACTAATGTTGTACTCTGACTCAAAGTTTTTTTGTGATTAGATAAATGAAAAATCCTGGTACATTTATATTACACTTTCGCATGTTATAAACAAAGTCAAGGAAATGTTTCCCCTTGTACATTTATTTTCACTTTATCTTACTTTTAAATTTGCATGCTTTTCTCTCCTCCATAACCAGGTGCCAATTGTACATACTATGTCATTAACAAGAACAATGACAACTGGTTCCATAAATGTGTTCTATGGTTTTTCTAAATGCTCCATTATTTATAGTGTATGGACTTTCAATAAGTGTGACATTATTCCCTCCCACTCGTATTAGTTTACTAGTTATCAGCTGGGCATTGGGATCCTCTGGTTATTGAACTAGGTAGTATAATAACAAGGATCGATCTTAAAGCAAGGAATTCACCACCTCTATGAATTAGCGGAGCATGATGACGATAACCTTTTTTGGTAATAATATAACAACTAGTAATAAAATTATTTACTAGTTTTTTCACCCAGTAATTTAAATAACTAAAGCTTCTCAAGAAATTCAAATTGGTGCATAGATAGATAAATAGTTTAAAGGGGAGAAAAGCGAATTCACAATGCCACCAAAGTTGATGCTTGACTATAGTTAAGGTAGGATTTTTTTACTTCAATATAGGTTTTGACTTCTCTCTTATCAATGACTTTAATAGTATTTGGCATGCTTTTGATAATATATTTGGATTTCTAGAAAATTTTACAGAAAATATATCTATATTATGAAAATGTTTTTGTAGTTGGAATATTCACTAACATATAATCATTCAACCATTCAAGATTTGTCTCATTCTCTTCACGTTAAAACATCTCTTTTCTCACAACACCTTAAAAATTACCAATGTTTCCATATTTGGAAGCTCTTTTGACGAGATTTGTTTAATGCTAAACACATGGTCACTAAAGACAGACGTAGGTCCTTAACCAGGAAAACAATTCTGTATAAAAACTAATCATTTTGTTGCGAATCACGTTGACAAGAGGATGGAGGACATAGGGAAAAGGGATCGTTTATTTCAAGAGCTGAATTATTGAGGACATTAAAAAAAAAAAAATATTGGAAATACAAAAGCACAGTAGCCGCTCTAGTGCCCAAAGCGATCCATTCTCGAATGGATAAAATAACTTAAGATACATTGCGTTGGGAAGATTGTTCTTAAAAAGGGAGAGAAGATGCATACAAGGTTTTGGTGGTAAAAAACTAATAACAAAAAATGTTGTTTTTATTTTAACAAACCCACTAAGTAATTTATATTTTTGGAGAGCAACACTTTGGAAAGCCAAAAAAAGAAACATCCCAAATTTTCGAACCAACCAATCTCAAATGGATAAAAATCCCTAAAATAAATCACTTCAAGAAGAAAACATCCTTAAACTAAATAATTTGAAGAAATTGATTTTTTTTGGAAACCAACACTTTGGAAAGCCAAAAACAAGTAACATCTCAAGTTTTCATATCAAGCTATCTCAAATGGCTAAAAATCCTTAAAATAAATCAATTAAGAAGAAAAAATAGCTAAAATAAATCACTTCAATAAGCATATTCTTAGGATGTTTGAGGACAAAGGGAAAAGTGATCCTTGATGATAGAAATAAAAGACAACAAGATTTTGAAAGAAAAGCACACTTAATAGTTTACTAGAAAACAAGCTCTTCATAAATCCCGAAGCTTAAAATCATGCACTTTAAAATCCTCGAAAATCCCAAAGATTAAAAGCATTCACTTTAAAATCCTAAAGCATGTAATTGAATGCATTTAAAGGATGTACTTTAAACTAATTATAATAGAAGTTGTAAATAATAGGATATATTGGAAGTTGTAAATAATAAGATATATTGGTTTAGGGTTTGGGTTCTGGTGTCCTGTCTCTTTATTTACTTGACTTTATCAACTTTTATGTAGGTCTAGTTGGTCCTATCAGGATATGGATAATGTCACAAAGATGTGGAAAAGGATTTTAAAGATGCCTCATCGTCTAAAAATGCATTAGGCATTGTGGAACACACTAAGGGAAGAGAAAGTTGTGCATGCATACAATATACCAACCTTTTCACCGTTTTTCCAAGACAAATCAACTCATCATTTAGACGAACCCCTACAAGAATGAAGTGCTTCGATGGAGTGCTTCAACAAGCGTTGGAAAACCTCTCTAGGAAGAATGAATCCATTGAATCTTAGACTAATAATATTGAACTTGAGATGATCTTAAGGAAAGAGTTCGGAGTGAGCACATTTGCTGAAGTGATCTTAGAAAAGACTTATGAGTGAGCACAGTTGATGAAGCGAGCCTCCAAAGGAAGAACAGGAAAAATAACAGTTATGTTCAATGGTAAAACCAAAAAACAGAAAAAGATATAACTATCTAGTTAGATGTTAAATGTTCATCTAAAAGATAATATAAAATAAAGTGCAAGTCCAAGATAGATTCTACATACTCAAAAACATTAAACAATAGTGCATTAACAATGTTTCTAATAGCAACGTTATAGGAAGACTCAATGAACACTTTTTCATTCTTTTCACATAGATATTTGTATTAGCCAGAATACATGACCCCACTAATACATGCGTCAAATTTGCGATGGTTTTTCGTTGCTATTTCCACGTTTTGTCATCTCAATTGTGATGATAACGGTCTTGATGTATCGTGGCACTTATTTCATCGATCTAATGACGAACTGTATAAGCTGTCCATATAGCCATGAAATATGTCCACCACGTGTCCTCTATACGGTGGCGCTGATATTGATTTTTTTTAATTCCTTTTCTACGCTTCGTCACTCTATCGGCAACACTTTCATCCCTATAATGATGAAAATATGGCCAAGAACTGCTAGGAAAAAATTGTTTCCACGAAAAACCATGGAACATTTTCGACAAACTATTGTCTCTCTATTGACGAATTCTAGAATTTGAACAGAAATTTATTCCATGCAAAACTATGGAAAACCAATATATATTGATGAAATCTACAAGTTGAACAGTAATTGTTCCATGAAAATACATTGCTATAGCGATGGTATTCGTGGAAATGCACTTGGCGTTTTGACGGTATTGCAATACCCGCGACGAATTTTCATTGATATTGAGATGAAACTTGGGGGTTTCAAAAAAAATTAAAAAATTGTGGAAAGGCACCTTCCTTTCCATGGTTTTGGATCTTCAATAAGTGCTTGTGATTGATGTTCAGTCTCGTGGACTTTTTGTGTCTATAGAAAAATGAATCCATGGATACACTTCAAGAATCAGCAGTCGATAAATCAATACCTTGGATAACTTATCCCATTCAATTATTTCTAGTTGCATGATTATATGCCTAGATTAAATTTTGTAAGCACTTATTGAAAACATAGCATCTATTGTATATTGGTATGATGTACACATTTCCATGTCATTTTCTAATTACCTGCAATATTTCCATACTTATTCATCACAGCCAAATAAGGTCCTTATAGAATGGTCTTATTCACACACTTTGTGCATATGAAAATTGTATGGTAACATCTGTGTCCAATGTGCATCGTATGAACTTCCAAAGTTTTTATCAGGAAGGTAGAAAGGTGATAGAAAAGAACAATGATAGAAAGGTCACCTTTCTATCTTCCTGATAAAAACTTTGGAAGTTCATAGGATGCACATTGGACCCAGATAAAACCATACAATTTTCATATGCAAAGAGGGTGTGAATAAGACCATTTTGTAAGGCCTCTATTTGGTTGTGATGAATAAGTATGGAAATATTGCAAGTAATTACAAACCGACATGGAAATGTGTACATCAGACCAATATACAATAGATGGTATTTTTTGAATAAGTGCTTACAAAATTTAATCTAGGCATATAATCATGCCACTAGAAATAATTGAATGGGATAAGTTATCCAATGTATTGAATTATCGACTACTGATTCTTGAAGTGTATCTATGGATTTGCTTATCAAACCAAGCATAAAATAACAGAAACTGAAAATTACAATAAGTTTCCCTACCATCGTTCAAGTGGGCTATATCATAGATGTTGCAGGTATTACAATGGTATCTACAATGGAAAGTGTTAACACCATATCTGTCCTATAAAGGAAGTAGGCTCTAGGCTCTAGCTTCTATTGAGATGCATTATTTGCAATTACAAGATTTAGTTCCAGAAGAAAATGTTAAATGGATTGATATGATCAATGGACTAGTTGATGCTACAAGGGATTTTAGTAGTGAAGAATCAAGGTTTGAGAATTTATTAGTGTATATGTGAAAATATCCTCAAAATTGAGATCTGAATTAATAAACTAAATGCTACTACAAACTTGCAAATGAGATGTCTTTTCCAACAAGCAACCAAGATTTCTGATAGCGGAATGTTTTAACCTTTAGTTAGATTTGAAATAAGGTAAACATGAGGATAAAACTAGGGAATATATACGAATTTCACTTATTAATATGAAGTTTTCAACCCTGCAAATCAACCTTTTAATTATGTTTTAGACCATATTTAATCAGTGGTATAGAGCATATTTATAGAAGGTAGTTCCCAACCACAAACTGGGGAAAACCTACCATGTTATTTGATGTTTTATGGATGCGTTTAATACATGTAAATGACAGAAATTTTCAGATCTTATAAAAACAAAAAATGAAAGATGAATTAAGATTTAAAATGGCATAAAAGCTGTCATTAGTGCCTAACAAATCCAAGTTAGGAAGATGGGTTCAATTGAGGATCTTATGGATACCTTAGTGATTAAAGAGTAGATAGGGTTGAATGGTTCAGACCTAATCTGCTCCTTAATAACTATATCCACTTAAGAAATATTCAATAGGAAAATCCTAAGCTAGACATTAGATATTTGTCAAACAAGAGCCATGAGGTGGAAATGTAACCGCTATTCCTAAAAATTATTACTACAAGACAAATGATATAGAGTGGAAATATACCTTTGTTTCAACCCCAACAAAGATTCCCATGCCAAACCAAGAAATATATCATAATATGCTTGTAATAAAACCAAGGTTCGCCCAACAAGTCACAAGGCATTTAACCAAAAAAAAAAAAACAGCTAATGTTGTTTGGAAAATGTGTTGTTGGGGTAATTACACCAAAAGATGTGGTTCTGGAGTGACATTCCACATGTACTGTGAAGGAAATCAACAATCAATCTATCCAGTACACATTTTCCACCAGAATATCAACTCGCATTTAAACGCTATATTACAATATTGTTTCCTCACTAATGTGGAAACTTGTGTTTGTATTCGACAAGATTTCTTTAACCATTGCATTAAAACAAAAACAACACACAAATTTTAAAGTTTAAGACGGAAATATATTAAATACACATATAAATAGGTTTTAACTAGAAATGTAAGGACTATGTTAATACCACCATCCTGCCAAAACAATATAAAACAAAAAACAGAGGAAAGAGTCATGTTTTCTTACTATATGAATAAAATGTCACTAAATACTCTCGATAAATATTTTTTATCTATGATTGTTAACTTTTCAAGAAATAATATTTAGATATGGAAATATTTGTTCGAATAGAATGCACTTTGAGGAGCTCATGGAATGATTTTGTAACGCACAAATAAATACATTTTTGCTGACTTATAAAAAACTAAAGAAATAGTTTAGGGGAGGAAGTTCAAGGATGAACCTGCAGAGCTACGGGCATGGGCTTGTTGTGAGAATAATTGCATATGATGTTTCCAAAGTTTATTTGTTCTCCCATTGCATCTTCCACATAGACTTGGGGACCCGAGTGGATTTTTTTGCTAGAATAATCAACCCATAGTTTACCCACTTAGACATTAATTCCATTATTTTTGTCTTATTTGCCTAGTTCATGCGTCCCACCTTGTGCAAGTTGCTATTTGCCTATATATAATGGTCAAACTTGCCTTATTTGACTCATGGAGCGCATGGGAGAGCTAAAGGAATCAATTCTACTTTATTCCTGGCCTCCTAGGCACCCTTCTGATTTTTCTGCTTTATTGCCTGCTTTTTCAGTGTTTTAAGGCAAAAGGAAAAGCTAGACTAGGTGAGGTTGACTTGTTTTTTGTCCTACACATCCTCCTCTCTTTTCTCCATGCAAAAGCATGTATGAGCTGCCATTCTACCACTCTTTAGCTTTCCTATGCCTTTTTTCCAATTCGTGAGCTCCATTACAGATTTGGGATCAGCTTTTTACACCTATGGGGGATTTGCTTATTTTTGGTAAGCATGCTTTATGCTAGATTTGGATGCCTCCTCATGCATTCGATTTCTTGATGTATTCTATTTATTCAGCAACCTATGTTATTACAGGGTTGGCTTTTGTACACTCAGTTAATACAATTTAGTGTTACAGCTCCATATTCAATCTCTTTTGTGAGCAATTTTGCATGATCAATTGATAATTGTTGTGAGTAAAATTAATCTATTGCTGGCCTTAATTTCCAAATGGTATCAAAGCCATTGTAGGTTGTTTCTCTCCTTCAAAAATTGTTTTGCAGGTTCGACATCAAGACCCGGAGCCTTCTACTGACAGCCGGGACAGATTTTCTAGAGCTATGGATCAATCACAAGAAAACTATCTTGACTCCCTTCAATTTATTTGAATGGAAAGCAGAGATGGAGACACTGTTGAGAGTGAAAGGCCTCTATAGGGTGACTATGGCAACAGAAGCAGAGCCCAATGCAGCTGCAGAGAAGATAAAATGGCACAACAGGAGGGATGAGGCTTATGGCCTCCTGTGCCTGAGTATTTCAAGAGACCTCCTTTTCCATCTCGATGGATTGGCATCATTGAATGAAGTATTGGAGAAGCTTGCTGATATTTTTGGAAAGATAGATGAGATGAGGGGACATCAAATCGAGAATGAGCTGATTTCTTTGAGTCCAAAAAGCTTTGAATCCCTGCAGCTATATTTCTCCAAATTCAAAGCACTAGTTTTGCAGCTGAAATAGTGTGGTATTGAAAAGAAAGATGATCAGCTTGTATTGGCCATCCTCTCAAAGCTGGGCCCTGATTATTCAGTGTTTGTTTCGACCTTCAATGCCACAAAACTGATAGCTCGAACCTGGAAGATGCCTAGCCTTGCAGATTTCATGGAATCTCTCACACAAGAACAGGACAAGCTGGTGATAATGGGCACCATCAAACCATCCAAAGATCAAGCTTTGATTGCTGGAGATTCGAGGGTGGATTCAAAAAGAAAAAAGAAAGCTAAAAAGCCACCTGAGCAAAAGAGAGACAAGAAACAGTCTCTGGAGGATCAACAAGGTCCCAAGAAGAATAACCAAAAGAAGAAGAACAAAGGTGAAATGAACAAGTGTGCATACTGCAATAAGGGTAATCCCTCTGAAAGCTCTTGTATGAAAACACAGATAGACATGCTGACCAATCTCCTGGAGAAGAATAGCATCTCCCTTCCAGAAAGCTCAAAGAAGAGAGAAGGAGGGTCAAGTTCAGATGACAGAGAGAGAGTTCATGCTCTAGTTCCTGGCACATCAAGCTCACCCAGTTTTATCATCGATTCTGGAGCTTCAAGACACATGGTTTCGACTAAGGAGGCCTTCTCCTCACTGGATATGTCGAAAGGACCATCTATTGTACTGGGAGATGACTCTCTCACTGAAAGTAAAGGAAAAGGAAGGATAGATCTTGATCATGGTCAGTTCAGCAATGTGCTATATGTCCCTGGTCTCACCTCCAACCTCCTGTTAGTGTATCAGATGACCCACACTGGGTCTCCTAAGAAGGTCATATTCTCCCCCGATGAAGCTGAAATCACAGAGATTTCAACTGGTAGAGTCATTGCAAAAGGAGTTGTGAATCATGCTCAAAAGGTATACATGTTCTCACACTTCCTACCTTACTCAACCCCCTTTTCTCTTCTCATTAATGGTAATGAAGCCAGCAAGTTGTGGCATGAAAGACTTGGCCACCTTAACTACAAATATCTTTCTAATCTTAGTGAAAAAGAGATGGTCATAGGGTTGCCCAAGATAAAAATTTCCAAAGGAGTCTGCCAAGGTTGTATCCTAGGAAAACACCCAGAGCATAAGTTTGAGAGAGCTAGTCATGAGAGAATCTCTGCACCCCTCGAGCTGATCCATAGTGATGTTGCTGGCCCATTCCCTCATATTTCCATGAGTCAGGCCAAATATGCATTGACCTTCATTGATGACTTTTCCAGGTATTTCTCGGTTCACTTCCTGAAACACAAGTCTGAAGTTTTTGGCCTATTCAAAGTCTTTAAGGCTTTGGTTGAAAACCAGTCTGGAAGGAAACTCAAGGCCCTCATATCTGATAATGGTGGTGAGTATGTCAAGTCTGATTTTATTAACTATTGTGTAGATGCAGGTATTCAGATGCAACATTCTATCCCTTGCACACCACAGCAAAATGGTGTTGTTGAGAGGAAGAACATATCATTGAAGGAGATGGCAACATGCATGATGGAGGCCAAAAATTTGCCACCAAAGTACTGGGCCAAAGCTATCAACTCTGCAGCCTATATTCAAAATAGGGTGCCTCACAAACAACTTGATGGTATGACTCCCTTCGAAGCATGGAGTGGGCACAAGCCAGATGTGACCCATTTCAGGATTTTTGGCTCAAAGGCATGGGCTAGAATCCCGATAGAGAAGAGGAAGGCTTTGCAGCCCCAAAGCCAAGAGTGTATTTTTGTTGGATACTCTGAAGATTCAAAAGGGTACAAGTTGATAAATTTGAGCACAAATAAATCCTTCATCGAAAGGTGTGTTCAGTTTGAAGAAGAACCCCTTGAAGAAGTGGAAGTTGGTGAAGCCTCTTCACCACCTGAACCTCAAGAAGTAAGTAAAGAGTTTGTTGAAGATGATGATTCTGATTTGTCTGATGGAGATGAGTTTATTGTAGACCCTAAAATCCCCACAAGGCCAAAATGCGAAGCCAAGACACTACATGCAGCAGGTGAGCTAGCTGTGGATCCCAATGACCCAAGGAGGACTAGATCTCAATTTGAGAATGGTCTGTGGATGAAGGATCCTATGTTTGCTGAAAAATGCTATTTGATGGTGGATTCTGATTCTCAAACATATGAAGAAGCAACAAGAGATCCAAGATGGCAAACAGCCATGAAGGAGGAGTTCAACTCACTCCAGAAGAGCAACACATGGGAGCTAGTGGATCTTCCTCCAGGGAGAAAACTAGTACAGTGTAAGTGGGTCTATAAGACCAAATTTGCTACTGATGGTTCAACACTAAAGTACAAGGCTATATTGGTAGCCAAGGGCTACTCACAGGTTCATGGCATAGATTACAATGAGATCTTTTCCCCAGTGGCAAAGATGGACTCCATTAGGCTAGCTCTAGCCATTGCAGCCTCAAGGCAATGGGAGGTACATCACATGGATGTAAACTGTGCCTTCCTAAATGGAGGTCTCACTGAGAATATATATATTCAGCAGCCTCAAGGTTTTGCTACTAACCCTTCTCTTGTGTTCAAGTTGAGAAAGTCATTGTATGGGCTAAAGCAAGCCCCCAGGGCTTGGTATGCCAAGATTGATAGCTTCTTGCTATCACTGAATTTTGTTCGGTGCAAATTAGATCCAAATGTCTATTTGAATTTAGTTAATGGTTCATTAATGATCATTGTGTTATATGTTGATGACGTCCTCATTACAGGAAGCTCACAGGCTGAGATTGCTTCCTTAAAAGGAGCTATGAACCAAGCCTTCTCCATGACAGATTTGGGGCTCTTAAGTCAATTTTTGGGGCTTGAGATATCTCAAACCAAAGCTAGAATCAAGGTGCACCAGTCCAAATATGCCTTGGACTTGCTGAAAAATTCAGAATGAAGGCTTGCAAAGCAAGAAAAACTCCTTTCCTTTCAGGAGTGAAGCTGGAAGAAGCTGATTCTTCACCGATGGTAAACAATACACTGTATAGGCAATTGATTGGCTATTTGTTGTATCTGACACATAATAGACCTGATATTTGTTATGCAGTAAGTGTGGCTTCTATATTTATGGATCAGCCTCAAGAGATCCATTGGAAAGCAGCCAAAAGGATCCTTAACTTTGTTCAGGGAACAAGGACACATGGGATCTTCTATAAAGCAAAATCTGATCTTGAATTGATTGGATTTACTGACAGTGATGTCACGTCCCCGGTTTTGACCCCGTTTGCATGATGTATATATATTGTAATTAATCGTGGTGAGGAGCACAAGGAAAAATCCCCACCATCGATTTTGTTGTGTATGTTTCGGCAATGGGGATAATTGCCGATGGTATGTCGTGCTATCTGACACATTTTAATTTGGCATCATGTAAACCCACACATCAATTAAAATAAACCACAACCAGCTACGGCAGTGCAACGTTGAATGAAAAGGGCATGGTTCCGAAGGATAAGGGGTGGGGGATGTCAAACCTTGGTTATGAGAAAAACCCATTTTTTGTCACCTTGTTGATTTGCCACCTTTTTGTCTCACCCAACCTTGTCAACCTCTTTAATGCTTCAGAGCTGGTGGTTGAGGAGATATGGCTGAGTGGTTGAGGGCAGTTATTGCCTTTGGGAGTGGGGTGGCAGGGCTGTCAGCTCCATACCCACATCCACACTCCACCCACATCTGCCCATTCTTCTCCCTCACGCACTCTTCCCTGGTCAGTTCACTACTCTCACCACGAGTTGCTAAAAACACTCAGGCTTTGCATTTTCGTGTCCTTGCCATTGCTGCTCACCTTCACGGAGGGAATTGTTGCTGTTACTCACGCACAACCAATTTCGCGTCCTTTCAGCTGTTGTTGTTCACCTACGAGCCCAGGAAGATCTGTTCATTCCTCATGGGGTCTGATTGTTTCTCTCACGCACAGGAATTTCTGGGTTTTACCCACGTGATTTTCTTCTGCGGATTGGTGGACGGTGCAGCTGTATCTTTTCCTCACAAGTTGAGCTATGGATTTGGCATTGATTATTACCCACGCCCAGGCTAGGAGTCTGTAAATTTGTTTCCAGTGTGGTTTGTGTGAGTTTTTCCATGGCTCAATTCCTTTGGACGAGCTGTTGATTTCACCCATGTTTTGTGGGCGGTGGTGCTCAAATTCGTTTTGGGTCACGGGGCATTTGGGCTGAGTTGTTTTGGCCATGATAGGGCCAAAACCCACTCTGATTTGCCTTGAAAGCTGGAGCTGTGTCTCACCTTTTGTTGGGATTATCCCTGGTCGTCCTTATTTCTTCACAGAGCTGTGAAGGGTTGTTTTGCTGCTGGTATGCAGTGGTTAGTCTGTGGACTGTGCTGGCTTGGCTTGGTTGTTGAAAGCCTGTGAAATCCAGCTGTGTTGGTTTGCTATTGTGCCCCTTGGCTATGTATAAGGCTGCAATTGTCCCTTATCCTGAAGGAATCATGCCCAGCTCGGGGGTGGCAGCGTTGCTGAGAGATAGATGAGCAAGCTGGCCTATGGTTGGGTGGAACATTGCAGCGACGTAGCTGGTTGCGGGAGAATTCTTCATCAAGAGATAAGTGCTGCTGTTACTCCTCCTCTGCAACTATATACTGTATTATGTGAAAAGATGGACATGTTCAATGCTGGAAATGTATTTGTTTTGCTTCCGCTGTATGATTGAGTTGGCATCTGTGTATGCTTGTAAGCTTTAATTTCAGCATTTGATTTTCTGTTAATGTTCATGGGGTGGTTGCCCGGATGTGTATGATGTCCGTCGCGTTCTCTTCGTCTGTTGAGGGACGGGGATGTGACAAGTGATTGGGCAGGTGATAGCACAGACAGAAAGTCCATATCAGGATATGTGTTCATGCTTTTAGAAGGGCCAATCAGCTGGTCAAGCAAGAAACAGAGTGACATTGCACTCTCATCTACATAAGCAGAGTACAGAGGAGTTGTTAACGTAGCAACTCAATGTTTATGGTTGCAGGGTTTACTTGGAGAGTGTGGCTTTGAACCTGAGTACTCAACTACCATCTACTGTGATAACTAGAGTACCATTCGAATGTGCAAGGATCCAGTTCCGAAGCAGAGAACCAGACACATTGATATCCATATGCACTACATCAGAGAACTTGTGCATGATGGGACCATTCACCTACTCTTCTGTTCATCTTCAGAACAAGTAGCTGATATCTTCACCAAATAATTTTGTGAGAAGACTTTCAGAAATCTCAAATCACCGCTAGGGATTTTTGATCATGCTATGAAAACATGAGTGAAGACAAGATTCTACAATTTTGTTTTACAGTCCATGTTTAAGGGAGGATTTTCCCAAGTTGGTTTTGCCTCTTTCCTTGTTTAAATGGATTTGCAGTATGTAAAGGGTGACTAAGCCTTGCTGCTAGGCCCTATAATTTTTTGATATATTACTCATAATTCAGGCTTAAGGGGGGGTGTTAGAATAATCAACCCATAGTTTACCCACTTAGACATTAATTCCGTTATTTTTGTCTTATTTGCCTAGTTCATGTGTCCCACCTTGTGCAAGTTGCTATTTGCCTATCTATAATGGTCAAAATTGCCTTATTTGACTCATGGAGCACATGGGAGAGCTAAATAAATCAATTCTTCTTTATTCTTGGCCTCCTAGGCGCCCTTCTACTTTTTCTGCTTTATTGCCTGCTTTTTCAGTGTTTTAAGGCAAAAGGAAAAGCTAGACTAGGTGAGGTTGACTTGTTTTTTGTCCTACACATCCTCCTCTCTTTTCTCCATGTAAAAGCATGTATGAGATTCCATTCCACCACTCTTTAGCTTTCCTATGCCTTTTTTCTAATTCGTGAGCTCCATGACAGATTTGGGATCAGCTTTTTACACCTATGGGGGATTTGCTTATTTTTGGTAAGCCTGCTTTATGCTAGATTTGGATGCCTCCTCATGCATTCGATTTCTTGATGTATTCTATTTATTCAGCAACCTATGTTATTACAGGGTTGGCTATTTTACAATCAGTTAATACAATTTAGTGTTACAGCTCCATATTCAGTTTCTTTTGTGAGCAATTTTGCATGATCAATTGATAATTGTTGTGAGTAAAATTAATCTATTGTTGGCCTTAATTTCCACATTTTTTTGGACCCTTTTATATTATTTATTTCTTATCTTTTGTCCTAACATTCCTTACAAACTCAGCGTCATACATCTTTTCCACGACATCCTACAATTGCTGAGTTAAATTCAAACCATTAAGAAGAAAAACCTTGCACATGAATTTGTTCTCCTTAGGTTCAGGCTTGGGTTTCTTTTTAGGAAGCACTACAAGGTAGCCCTCATTGCTGCTTCTTTTCCTCCTAGAACTCTAAAACCCAGGGAAAAACAGGGAATGGTATAGCAAGAACACAACAAAGACAGATAATTATTATATTTTTATGTTTCTATACAAACATTGGATATGAAGCATGATGAAGAGGCTAGAAATGAAAATAGAAAAGTTATATTATACGACAGGTACAAGCAAGTTATGTATTATATTAATTCCTAGGGAGAATGTAGGCAACACAAGAACCCTTACCTTATCAATCGCCTTTCGCCAGGTCCATTGGCCCATACCGCTTGCAAAGAGTTGTCCTAATAAATGGAAAACCACTATGTTGGCTGGAAATTAAATTTATAAATTAAATAAATAATCCATTCCTAAACCTATACGCAAGTGGTCATTTTACTATGCATGGAAAATATCAAACTACTTTATTAAATAAAAAATGGGCATACAATTATATCAACTAATGGTGTCTGGAAAGTGTGTTCTTAGATTCCAGCAAGAGATGTGGGTTTGGAATCACATTCCACATGTACCGCAAAGGAAATCAATAATCAATCCATCCATCATGCATTTTCCTTCAGAATATCAACTCACATTTAAATAATGTATTACAATACCTGTTAGCAGGAATATTTCACCTTCTACAGACAGAAGTTGCTCCTCTGGTTTGAATGGTTCAGATCCAGAACAAATGAACGACAAAGGATGAAGACTCTCCATGGATATCGTAGATACCTGGAATGCCTGCTTTGATAGTAAACCTGTGTACCTGCAATTAGATTAAACACACAAACACATCAAAGCTACTCGAACATAATCTATTAATCCATGTCAGTGACTAAGGAATCCAACAACAGTAACGTGGGACGGAAATCAGCTTTGTATTAGGATTAAAATGGAGAAGTTTACAACCAATTAAGCCTTAGTGTTGACATGCATCTCCATGAAACCAAAATTTCCATCCCCATAAGCTCCAACTTTGCTCACTTATGCTCTCCAATGGCTTGGGCCAAGTGGTCAATCCAACAACATAACAACACTTCAATGGTTCTCTCCCTCAACCATGGATATGAGCTTGTGTTTATAAGGCTCAATGGATAGCAATGGTTGAGATATTTGTGGATGAGGTGGCCTATAAGATCCTAGGATGAGGGATATCAAGCTCAACTGACCCACTATGATAGGTATAAGGGAGGACACGAGGCTCGTGATCTAGAAGCCTCGAGAATCTTCTCTTTATCCCATTTTACCTAGGGTATTTCTTTTCTCCTTCTATGACAAAGCGGTTCAAATAAGAAATGCTTATGGACCAAGGGCTATAAGCGTTGGCACCGCTCATGGATAACAAGGCATAGGCGTTGCAAGCAAGGTACCACTCATGGATAAAACAAAATCGCGGTGCTGAGTATTTTTATGAAAGATTGACAATCAACATGGGTTTCCACTACAAGTGCTGGGATTAATGGAAAATAGGTATGTCAAAGGTCTTATCACATGTTGGATGATAGGATTTTGGTATAATAGGATGCCCCCCAAAGAATGAGTCTTATAGGGATATGATAAACGAGAGCTTCGAGAGAACAAATCAAATTTGCTACGAGGTGAAAATGTTAGCTTGATCGAAGCATGTAGTAAAGTAGGAATTTGTAGTACATCAATATTTTTGACTCATAGACACAAGTAACCAACTCATGGCTCCATACCAATACAAGGCTGATCCATGGAAGGAATAAACAAGCATGGCTACTAGGATACAGGGTAGATCCATGTGATAGAGGTCTCAAGCTTGGACATATCTACCAAACATACAATGTAGATCTATGTCATATAGACGCAAATTTGAGCATAGCCACAACCATACAAATGTGGATCCATGCTAGATATACAAAACTCTATCACATCCTGGGGGAAAAGCAATGTGCTCTTTAACGATCTACCCAGGTTCTTCATCTCGTCTTCCACAAAGTACGATTCTATCCATGTGATTACAATGATATGAAGTCGAACATGGTAGAAACCACTTGATTACCGTCCAATGATGTGAACCGTTAACAAGTGCCAGGGAGATCACCATTAATGTCAATGATTCTTAAGGTACCATAGTACAATATACTGAGTGTGAATAGATGCCCTGATGTCGAACACCCTATCGATTCTATCGATCAAGATTCAATGATGTGAACCTATGTTGAGAGCGAGAGAATATATCATTAAGGCATACAGATCTCAAGGTACTAAGTTTTTGTTTCTAATACTATTTTCTCGGATAATGACCTGGTGTCGATGGGAATAGTCTCATCCAAGGAGGGCCATGATGAGTCCCACATTGATGACATGAAACTTGGAACATAGTTATGGAATGTAGTAACCATAGGAATTACTCAAAAGTACTGACACACATACTATGTTGAATGCAAAAGTAAACTTCTTCAAATCCCCTTTTAACATTAGGCGGCACGACAAAATACTTGGCAGCATGACTCGATGAGACAAACACACAATGTGATAGTGGACAATGCATTCTTTTGAAAGAATCAAAGGAGTAGCATGACTCATGAAAGTGGATCGTCATGGAGATCAACTGAATATCTAATTGACCGACATGATGTGCAGACAAGTGCCATGTTCAAAGGTAACAACAAACTACTGCCATTTATTCACAAAAATGATTCCCTTCCCATTTCCCCATCATGATCGATAAGTGCCTCTTTTCGGTTTTATGAGTTCAAAGAGGGTAACAAAAACTCGGTATAGCTTGTAAGAAGACAAGTCCAGAATCATACAGTTTTATGAACCTGAGAGAGGAGGGGTTCGTTCCCAAAATGGGTCTCTCAATGTTTAATTTAAGGAGTCTAATGAAAGAAAACTCATTATTGTTCATGTTTAGAGAGTCTGAATGATTATGGAAGAAGACTTCAAAGGGGTCCTTTTTTGTATGATTTAGTATTTAAGCCCTGAAAAAGTGTAAAATTATACCTTAGAGAACTCTTCTAGTCATGATTGGCTGGAGTGTTCCGTTTTCATAAATAGTCCTATCCGAACCGAAAAAGAGATAACCTACCATCAGACGGACGACTCTTCAAATACTTTAATGAGCGTGAAGAAGACAATATCGCTTGACAGTCTTTTCATATTTAGGGAGGCTAAAAAGAGTTTAAAGAGGACTCCATGAGGTTTCTTTACACAATGTCACTTTTTACGAGCCTGGAAAGAATCATAAATGGACTCGACGATCTTTTCATGTTTAAGGAGCCTGAAAAAGAGGTGAAAAAAAGACTCCATGACGTTTCTTTACATAGTGTCAATTTTTTACGAGCCTGGGAAGAATCAGAAACAGAATCAGACCTTTGATACTGGGTTTAAGGTCCATGGCCAAAGTGTCATAACAAACGCTCGTCGACCTTTTCTGTTTTATGGAAGTGCGAAAAAGTCATAAACAAATTTCCAAAGCTTCTTACTATAGTTCTCTTATACTACAATCGACTCAGAAACAAGTGTTAAATGCATTCATAACTAGCATTACGGGATTACAATTGATAAATCTAGAGAAAAAAGTAATTTTACATCAAAACTATAGTATATTAGACCCAAAAATTCCTATATAAGTCATGTAAATAGTAAAAAATCAAATAATTTTACTATTTACTCATAGTGGAGAGCATTTGGAGCACTTTCTTAGCCAAATATTCAGCAGCTGATACCGAGAGTTCCCACTATCATATTTGAGCACTATCAGTTGCAGGTAACAGCTAAAACCTTAGTCTTTCTTTTAATAGCATTTATTTTGAGTTTTGATGGGGTTTTGGGCTTGTATGGCAAGCCCTAAAACCTTGAAAATGGGCACTATGCATACCCCTTATGGGATATGTGGTACCTCCTGAGAACCGCGCCTAAAACATAGATGAAAGGTGGTGCCGCTACCTGTCTCCAATGGTGCATAGGTGGTGCCGGAGATTTCAAACTAATATCACAAGCAATAACAAGTCATTCTCTTGATTTTAAATGATTAGAGATGATTCTAATGGGTGCTATGAATGTTTTTGGTAGGTTTTTGTTTCTCAAACATGGTGATATGGAAAGAAAGGCAACATGAAAACGATGATACTTTTGCTAAAAGTAATACAGGTTGTATTGCCGCATTACGGGACTGTGGGCTCCTGAAATTCTTCTGGACCGCAAGCATGGTGTCACACGAGCGGTTATTAGAGCACACACTGCGGATGTGGAATCCGGAGCAGCAGTACTTTGAGGTGGGGGCCCATATTCTGAGAGTGGAGGTAAAGGATATCTACTTCCTGACTAGTCTCGCAAGAATGGGTGCTCCCATCTCACTGACAGGTTCCCTTTGAGGGGATATTACCACTCAAGAGTTTATAGATTGTCACTGTGCTCCAGGGACGAGCACATTGGGGAGTAAAATCCCCATCAGAGCAGTGACGGATGGGCCCCTACGGACCGTCCTATTTACTATGTAGAGGGTATCCAAGAGTCAGGGTGTGCACCAGGCTTTTAGGGAACACATGTTATATGCCATAGAGTCCATGGCACCCATGGTATTCAACTGGGTAGAAGCCATGCTTCCAATATTCAACGACCAGCTGACTAAGTGTCGGTAGGTAGAGCTAAGGCAGTTTGGATTTGGCTCCATTTTAGCCTACTTCTTCTTCGAGTAGGTTCCACAGATGAGACCTCAGGTGGTCTTCAGAAGTATGAGAGCACGGGAACCCTGTATGCTGAGGAGGGTCCATATCATGGCTCGTATAGGAGAAGGTACAGGGAAGGTGAATTTTGGTAACCCATTCTTTATATGGATCCAAGATCAGATCCTCATGGTTGAGGATTATGCTTACGCAGGTATGGAATTCACCAGAGATCCTAACATACAACTTCCACCTGGCAGATAGTGGGGTGACATCGGTAAGAAGCAAGAAACCCTAAAATGGATAAAATGTCCTTTTATGTTTTTTAATGTTTTATACTTTTTATGTTAATTGACGAGACCAGTATATTCTCATGTAGATGTTGGAGTAGCGCAATGGAGAGGAGATTCTGCACTAGATAGGTGAGGTGGAGCTCACTTTGTACCACCGAGTGATGATATCACCAGGGAGTTAGAGGAAACCTGGAGAGGTTGACCTTGGATATCCCAGATGCTTCCATTGATGACCTCCTAATGAGGTATCAGAGACCTACAGCGGGAGTACTGAGTCAATTCAGTAGGCTACTGTGTAGAGTAGCTCGGGCAGTGATGTGCTACCACAAGCATCACTAGTGTATGAGATATGTACTAAAAGCTGACAGCTTTAGGATTTTATATAGTGATTTTTCCTGAAATCCTATGTGCTTCAGATGAGGTCTCGAGACCTATTTTTTGTAAACTTTTTCGTATATATATATATAGACTTTAGCCGGTGTTTATATGTCTCAAATGGTAAATTCATTTTGTGTCTTTATATGTTTATTTACAATGGACCATGTTTGACTTCAATGTTATGAATAGGCAATATGCCAATCTAGGATGTAATTAGCTAATGGGTCAGCAACTACATTATGTTCCCTAGGGATATGCCTATAAGTGATTGTTGCAAATGATCTTTCCAGCAAACATACTCTCCGGAAGAGGCAAAGAAGCACATGGTTCCTAATGGTGTAAACTTGGTTTAAATGGAAAACCACGAGTTGCGATTCCATCAAGACTACCATATTGTGAACATCCTGGGAGGCAGCTTCAGTCAAGAGACCGATGACTGCTTCATACTCGTCGATGTTATTAGTAGCGAGACCTATAAAAACCACTCCTGAACTGACCAAATCTTCAGCTGAGGAATAGAGGACCCAAGCAGCTAAGGCGAGATTCAAGGTGTGGTGGCAAGCACCATCAGTGAAGCCGTAGAAATCCATCTCGTGACCAAAACATGGTATACATAGATGCAGACACTAAACTCAAAACCGTGTTGAAAATACTAAAAGCACATTGAAATCCAAGCAATATACATATATACAAGATATTATCCAAGAAATACCTAGGCATAGTACCTTTTCAGGTACAACCCATTCTGAGGTTGCCCAAAAGGGATTCCATCATAATCAATGAACTCATAGGCTCCTTTCTCTAACACCTTAGAAATGACAAAAGGTCCATACCACATGGACTCAAACTTACCCTTCCCTAGTTTATCGTATCTATGATCATAAGTCAAAACTAGGTCACCCTCATTAAAGACACAAGGTCGGAAAGATTTATCATACTACACCTTGACGCATTTCTTATGTGCCTCATTAGCGAATGCAACATCTCTCCGAGTCTCATTCAAGTACAAAAATATTTCTTCCTCTGCGGAAGTGTCTGGGAAAAGTTTGATGACAAGTTGTAAGGATGGAAATTGGCATTGAATCAATAAGACAGCTTTGAGTCCATAGACAAGCGAGAATGGCATGAAACTAGTGGCTGTTTTCACAGAATTTCGATAATCCCAAAGAGCAAAGAAAATAATGTGGTGCCAGTTGGATTTATGATCTCCAACCATCTCATGAAGCATAGTTTTTAAAACTTTGTTAATGGCCTCTACCTGACCATTAGCTTGTGGATAATATGGTGTAGAGTTTTCATGGCGAAAACCTAGCTTGGCACTCGGTTCCTACATCATTTGATTATGGAAATGGGATTGGTGATCAGTAACAATGGACTGTGGGACTCCAAATATAGCTATGATATGATTGAACAGGAAGAGAGAGGCAATATTACCATCTTCCCCATATGTAGGCATCGCCTCAGCCCATTTTGTGAAATAGTCAACGGCTACGATGATGTAACCATGCCCCCCGACTGAGGTAGGCTTGCAATGCATGGAGTCAATCCCCCATTTGGTGAATGGGACAATGAAAATGAAGGGGTGTAGTGGATTAGGATGGGTGTGCTTTTTAGGATAAAAGTGTTGACAAGGTGGGCATTTCTTAATAGCCTCATGACAGTCTTTGAAGACAAAGGGCCAACAATAGCCAGCTCAAAGGATTTTCTAGGTTGTAGCCATCCTAGATAAATGACCGCCACATGCTCCAGATTGGCAATCATTCAACACATGTTCAGCCTCCTCATGGGTGATTAATCGCCAAAGAATAGAATCAATCCCACGTCTATATAAGGTATCATTCAAGATGAGGTAGCATTTCATGTCAGTGACGAATATGGCGGCGATCGTCATGGGATAAATGAGGCTGAAATCATTTTTTTTGGAGATAAATAAGTAAATCCCCATACCAAGGGTCGATAGTGCTAATCAGGAATAAGAATTCATCTGGAAATGAATCAATGGGCTCAGATTCCATCAAAGCACAGGTAAGATCACACATGATCTCGGCAAATACCAAGGATTTCTTTGATGTGGCTTTGGCAAATTCCAGATCAAACTCCTGTAGTATGACTATCCATCGAGAGTACTTGCCCCCAAGCATCTGAAAAGTCAGGATGTAATACATAGGGTTCTGGTCTTCCAGTACAGTGGTAGTACAGAGCAGAATGTAGTGACAAAAATTTTGTACAGCAATGACCGTGGCCAATGCTAACTTTTGCACACGTGAATAACAAGTTTCGAAATCCATAAGATTCTTACTAGCATAATAAATCACGTGCTCCTGACTGTGGATATTTTCCTACACTAAAACCATAGTGATGGTAGTAGCGAAGGTAGCAATATACAGAAGAAAGGCCTTTGAATAATTTGGGGGGTGTATCACGGGTGAATGAGTCAGAGCATGCTTAAGATTATCAAAGGAATGTTGGGCCTGGTCATCCTAGATAAATGGGGTGTTCTTATTGAGGAGACGCATATAACCGTGTGTTTTCTCTGCGAAATTGCACATGAAATGATGGAGAAATTTTGCTTTCCCTTGCAAAATTTGGAGTTCAAGGAGATTAGTTGGGGTTGGTAGAGCTAAAATGGTATAAATTTTCAAAGGATCAATCTGGATGCCATCTTTGGATACCACAAAACCTAGCACATGTCCCGTCTCAACGCAAAAAACACATTTATGTGGATTGAGCCATATATTATAATGACGAAATCTTAGGAATATCACACATTTATGCGGATTGAGTCATATATTATAATGACAGCATGTTAGGAATATCTCTCTAAGATGACTAGGATGGTCCTCCCATCGCTGTGAATGAGCAGGGAGATCGTCAAGGTATGGTTCAACAATATGTTTAATATCATGAAACGCATAGGATATTGCACGCTGAAACGTGGCTCCAGCATTTTTCAAGCCAAAAGGTAACTTCTTATATGCAAAGGTTCCCCATGGGAAAATGAATGTCATCTTATGCTGATCAGAGGGTAATATTTCAATCTAATTATAGCCAGAGAAGCCATCCATCACGGTTGTTGATAATCTGATCAATATGCGGAGTAGGAAAGTTGTGCTTGCAACAAGATTGATTCAAATCCCTAAAGTTGATATAGACTCTAATGGTTCCCTGCTTTTTATTGACAGGGACAACATTCAATATCCATTCTGTCAAGGGTACAGGATAAATAAACCCAGCTTTGAGAGGTTTCTCAATTTCAACTTTAGTAGCTGCGGCTTTTTGAGGATGGACTTGCCTTAGTTTTTTCCTGACATGTTTAGCCATGTGATAGGTTTTAATATCATGGGACACAATGGATGGGACAATCCCTGGCATCTCTTAATAGGACCAGGAAAAAAATATCACAGAATTCTTTGCAAAGTGCTTTGTATGCTTCAGATTCATCTGTCGAGCAGTTCTTCCCAACATGAACATGCTCGATATGATCAATCTTGGGTGATATGTCAATCGGACTCGTCTGGGTAATGTTGCAAAGGTTTCCTTCATAATCTATATCTTGCAACAATATGGCACTTTCGGGTATGTTGACAATATCAGTAGGAAACAAGGATGCATAATCATGGCTAACCGAAATGGTGTTGGGGAGGAACATGGATCTATGATGGTGATCCTCCCAAATGGACTCATCCATATTAGTGATCTCCATAATAGACTCATCGAAAGGAAGAGTCTTAGAGAGATAATCTAGAACGGGAAGAGAAGATTCTAACCAGTACGATAAGTGGTAAGGATCTGAAGCCACTAGATGGAGGTCATCAGTGTGATCATCGAAAAATGTTTGAATGGCGTCATACATTGCTTCGTGTGGACTCAACAAGGTGGAATCAACAAATTGTTTATCCTTAGGCTTGTAATCAAATGAGGAAATCATATGGACTGTCGTGGTATCCATGCTAGGAGGAGTGGATGGAAAAATCCCCATAAGCGATGAGTCCTTCAACATGCCTAACCCAATCGACTGGTAAGGAGGAGGGGAATGGCCTAATATGGGGATGTTATTAGCCATGGAGGTAGTAACATCCAATGTACATAAATCAAGTTGTTCAATGGCAACAATTATCCTTAGATGCAGAAATTGGACAGTTCAGAATACTGTTGAGGTGACAGTAGTCATGGCATAGAACCAATTTCTTCCTAAAAGGACGTTGTAATCTAAGGGGGCATCTACCACTTCTACTTAAATAGAAATGTTTTTTCCCCCGATCTTGATTGCTAGGGCTGATATGAGACCATGTGGTTGGAAACCCCATCCATCAAAGGCCTTAAGGGTCATAGGTGATGTTACAAGCTCAAGAGAGCCAAGAGCCTTCCAGCAAGATAGAGACAAAACCGAGGTCGAAGCTCCTTCATCTAGCACCATTCGAAAAAATTTATTTCCCACTACTTTTGTAATGATATAAAAAGATAGTTTATGAGGTAACTTAGACTTATAGTTCTCAACATTGAAATGAATCAAGTTAGTATTATCTGGGTCTAAAGCTCCTAATGCTGTCAACAAGTTTTTGTGCTGTGTAGGGAAACTTTGGAGTACCTCTAAGGTAGACATTGCACAAGGTGCCTGAGCGAGATTTTCAACTACATTATAAAATTGAGTAGCTCAGGAATTGGGATTAAAGATAGCCTTCTGAAGCTTACTCTTGGGTGGATGCAAAATCATGTCGAGAGTAGGCTTCTCAATAGATAGGGGGACAATAGACAAGGATTCAGGAGAACTAGTAGAGGGAGCTTTCCCGAAAGAAGAATGATCTTCTTTTGTATCTGCGGGTTTGTCATAATTATAACTTCGATTTTGTAGATTAATGGTATCTGAGGACATCATACAAATTTCCTCTGACATACTAGATTTTCCCTGATTAGACATGTGGTCTATCAGTTGTTGTTGAGAGGGAAAAGGATCCGTGAGTAGTGCTGGTGCGGGATTTGATTTCAGAAATTGGGAGATTTCAACCTAATGAGGACACTCCTTTGAGAAATGGTCACCTTCACATAGCAGACAAGGATATTTTTCCTTTCTTTTCCCTTTATCGTTATCACTATTGGTTGGTCTTGGATTCTCTTGTTGGTTTTCAGGTTTTTTATTTCTATTTTTACCCTTCTTTTTATTATTGCCCGAGGTTTGAGTACTTTGAATAGAATTGACCTCGGCGGAAACCTTAGGAGTAGAAGGAGTAGGGGTGGTAGTATGGGGTTGCTTGGAAGTTTTCTCTACTGACGGGGGCTAGATTGAACCAACAATCCCATCAACAAGTACTTCTGCTGGTGGCTTGGTAGGATCGGTGCTGGGGCGAGGAGATTGAGGAATCAGGTCATAAAGAGTTCCAAACTGGGAATAAAACAAGTCTAGGTACTGATCCTGACTAATAGCCTTCTCTTCAATAATGACACCGCCCATGGCCACATCTCGGGCAATAGGAGGCAACAAAGATTCAGTAAACCAATCAGCTAATAACTGATCTGGAATAGGGGCCTTAATAAGCCTTCTCCACCTTCTCCACTCATGGATATGATTAGATATGTGGGTGGAGCTGTTCTGTCGTAGAGAATTTAAGAGATGAGTACCTATTTCATAATGAATAGGGAGCTGAAAGTGTGTAAGAAACATGGTTTCCAACGAGCCAAAATCCACAAACGAATGTTGTCGGAGTTCAATGTACCACTTTGTGGCTGTACTGGTCAAAGTTCAATGAAAAAGTCATAACCGAACTGAATCATTGATGAGGGAGTTTGAATAACCCACAAATGGAATGTCATAACGTGGTTCTTCGGGTCATTTCCTTGTTTCTCATCGAATTTTGGGATGTCCTATGGTAACTTTACCGAAAGAGGAGGCCAGGAGGGAATGTGTCAAATGGGGTCATTAATCAACTTGGACAAGTCGGGTAAGTCCAAAGTTTCTAGGAAAGGTATATAATGGTTGGGTTGTACATACTTGTAATATTGATATGGCATATAATTACCAGTAGAACCATAAGTGGAGTGAAATATAGGTTTCTATGAAGAAGAACTAACGAAAAATATTCCTACAGGGGGTTGATTTCTGGGATAAGGACCGCTAGGACCTCTAGGGCCTCCAAGGAGAGGAATGCCAGGGCCTCCCAGACCACCAGGACCACCAGGACCACCAATACCACCAGGATGTAGACCACCAGCCCAGGAGGTAAACCGCTAAAGCCTCCAAAACCACTAGGAGGAGGGCCACCAGACCCTCCAGGGCTATTAGGAGAAAATCCACTAGGCCCCCTAGGACCATTAGGACCATTAGGACCATAAGGATGAAATTTTCCAGATCCTTCGGGACAATTAGACCCCCCCAGGACCATTAGGATTTGGAACAAAGATAACATGGGAGGTGATGGGGTTGGTAATTTTACCTAGGTTGTGTGGTGTTACTGCATGATCTATAATCGGTTCAATGGGTCTCATAGAATTGGTAAGTGAACAATATCCCACAGGGAGAGATGTGGAAGGTGATGGTGTCGAGCCTAATAGTTCATCTATATTCTTGTCAATCTCCTGTGCATAGAGAATGGCAGCACGATATTGCCTACGTTCTTCTTCATCTTCAAAAGAGTTTAAATGGGTGCCAAATGAGGCAATGGCTTGTCCTGTAGAGGTATCCCAAAATGGATCGTTTAGACCATAATCCGGACGAGTAGTATCATTAACATGACCTTCAGTGGGAGAATGGAACAAGGTATTTCCCTGAGAAGGTTGTTGGACCAAGGGAGGTGAGTGTGAAGAATATGGTCCTCCACTTTCTACAACCACATTATCTCCCACTTGGGAGGTGGTGGCAGCTCCTTGGTCGATAGCTTCCATTGTATTTCCTCCTAAACTAGGAATAAAATCGGGTGGAAAGCCCTTTACTCTTCTGGATTGTCTTGACTTAGCGAGTTTGTACAGTTCCTATCTAACCTAGGGTCTGAAAAACTAGAAAACACACAAAACATTTTTCCTACACAAGCTATAGGTCAAAACAAGCACATTTAAAATGATAGGAGGAGTTCAAATATTCAGGTCTCTCACCAGGATTGTCAAGAAGGTGCCGCTCATGATATACCTTGAGGGTACATGTGTATTAATCTCCTCGAATGATGTTTTTGGTGTATGGATCTAAGCAACATGCCCAAAGGGATTTTCTCAGATGGATAAGGTATCCTTGTGGGGTCTCCTGATATACTCAAGGAACATGGGAGCTCGAATCGGTAGTAGTGCTATCTAATGCATTACCGTACACAAGGGGCCTTCCGATATACAATCAAGTACATGAAGTACCTTTCTATATACCTCAAGGGTACGTGAAAGGCCGTTCGATATACCGACGGTATGTGGAAGAACTCCGCGAGTCCCGGGATGTAATGTAGACAAATAATGATAGCTCCTATGCTTAACGATGCCTGAACACGTCTCTAATGTATCACTCTAGTTACTACATAAATTTTAACCTATAAATACCATTAATTTTAAAGTGGATGGTTAGGTGAATGCATGGTGTTTTGACAGAAAAGTAAAACTATGCAGTATGCTTATGCAAAATATTTCACTTTACTGTTCAATATGCCTACTTTCGGGAGGGAAAGAGAGTATTTTCTTTTGTTTCAAAACCAAAAATATTTCCAAACAACAGTCTCGAACAAAAAATCAAAGACAAGCAACACTTTCCAAATTGATTTCACTTTTTTGAAAGCAATGAGAAGGGGAAGAATCTTTTTTCCTAAAAGAAAAACAAGAAACACACTACATGCAAATGCACTCTATCTTCAATTTCCTTAAAACATGGGCAAATCTAACTTAAAACTACCTTTTTTTTAATTTTAATGAGATAGTACTAAATGTATAAGAGACAAAAGAACATAAAAAGCTTGAAAGCCTGTAAATCCAATCATGGATATGATGTCTAATGCTCAATACTGATAAGCTAATCTCAGTAAAAAAAAATATTTTTTAAAGCAAGGAAAAATAAGTTCTCTATGTAAACAAGAAATGAAACCTAGAAGTTAATCCAATGTCTTTCTTTATGTCTATATCACAGAGATGAAAATAGATCTTACTAACACACCAAGATTTTCAAAAAATAAGAAATCCTTCACAATCACAATCAACAAGCACCAAAGTGAATGAACAATCAAAAGTCTAACCTAGATTTTAAATTTTTGAATCAAACCAATCTTTAACCATAAAATTCTAAACCACAAGCATCAGATTCGGACACACAAGCTTGACAATACAGGGCTGAAAGCAAATCAACTCAAATTTTTTCCAAAAAATGAGAAAAAGGAGGTATTGGAATGAAGCGTACCTGGCACTGCGCTTTTTGGGTATTGACAGTGTGGTTCTATCCCAGCACTGCTCCTTGCCAACAGAACTCAGGTGGTGGCATTGCTTCTCGCCCACTGCATAAGCATTGTTCCCTGTAAAATTCCAAAACACATAGAGAATGACAGATCAAGTTAGAAAAATACTAGATCAAGGTAATAACTGATAGATTGAGAGTGAGAAAGAGCATAAAAGGTCAAAAATAATTCAGATCTAGATAGATATGGAAGTTTCAAACCAAAATCCACTGAGTCAGATAGCAGATCTGACTGAAGAGATTTGGAGACAGAGCCTAGATTCAGACAAGGGTTGAAATACTGAGGAATATCAGATCAACTGATACATATTTTCATTCCCCAGCAGAGTCACCAGATTTGTTAGCAGGAATATTTCACATTCTGTGGACAGAAGTTGTTCCTCTGGTCTCAATGGTTCAGATCCAGAACAAATGAACGACAAAGGATGAAGACCCTCCCTAGATATCGTAGATACCTAGAATTCCTGCTTCGATAGTAAACCTGTGTACCTACAATTATATTAAACATGCAAACACATCAAAGCTACTAGAACATAATCTATTAATCACTGTTAGTGACTAAGGAATCCAACAACATTTACATGTGAAATCAAACAACAATAGTAAAGTGGGGCAGAAATCAACTTTGTATTAATATTAAAATGGATAAGTTTACAACCAATTAAGCCTTAGTGTTGACATGCGTCTCCATGAAACCAAAAATTTTATCCCCATAAGCTCCAACTTTTCTCTCTATGCTCTCCAATGGCTTGGGCAAAGTGGTCAATCCAACATCATAACAATACTTCAATGGTTATCTCCCTCAACCATGGATATGAGCTTGTATTTATAAGGCTCAATGGATAGGAATGGTTGAGAGATTTGTGGATGAGTTTGCCTCTAAGATCCTACAATGAGGGATCTCAAGCTCAACTGACCCACAATGATAGGGATAAGGGAGGACATGAGGCTCATGATCTAGAAGCCTCAAGAATCTTCTCTTTTTCCCATTTTACCTAGGGTGTTGCTTTTATCCTTCTATGACAGAGTGATTCAGATAAGAAACGCTTATGGACCAAGGGCTATAAGCAGTGGGACCACTCATGGATAACAAGGCATAAGCGGTGTGAGAAAGGTACCACTCATGGATAAAGGGGAAAGTGCGGTGCCGAGTCTTTTTGTGAAAGATTGACAATCAACATGGGTTTCCACGCCAAGTGCTGGGATTAATGGAAAATAGGTATGTCAAAGGTCTTATCACATGATGATGATAGGATTTTGGTATAACAATACTGTTGCCTCACTGATGTGGAAACTTTTGTTTGTATTCAACAAGATTTCTTTAACGATTGTATTAAAACAAAAACAGCACAAAAATTTTAAAGTTTAAGACATAAATACATTAAATATACATATAAATAGGTTTTTACTGAAAATGTTTGGACACTGTTAATACCATCATCATGTCAAACAATATAAAACAAAAAACAGAGGAAAGAGTCATTGTCCTACTATATGAATAAAATGTCACTAAATACTTTGGATAAATCTTTGTTATCTATGAAATGTTAACTTTCCAGTAAATAATATCCCACACGGGTGTGGCTCATTGGCGATTCAGTTTTTATGAAGTCACTTATTGTAAACTGGAGGTCAGAAGATCAAATCGTACTGGGGTTTACCTATGTTCCATGTCTTCCGAAGGGTGTGGGGCACCTAGGGGTATAGTGGTAGCGGGAATGGATCCACGGACCCTGTGTAACATGAGTACCAGCCCAGCTCCAGTTGCCGATTCCCCTAGTTCCTAGAAAAAAAAAATTTCCAGTAAATAATATTTAGATATGGAAATATTTGTTCTAACACAATGCACTTTGAGAAGATCGTGGAATACTCTTGTAGCACACATATTAATACATTTTTTTTTACTTAAGAGAATGCTTCAATTTCTTTTTGACTCTAAGACTCACCCCATCAACATGCATTCTACAACCATGTCTATATATGTCATATAAAGAGCGAGGAAGAGAGAGGCCTTTATGAAATAGTGCAAGCCCTTCAGATAGCTAAGAGGGTGAAAGATGGTGCATATTCGAAACAAGAGATATTTTCCTCATCACAAAACCGCAAGATTGACAACTCAGTTGAAGCATTCATTGCCACAGTATTCAAAACCAAATCCACCTCTGCTCTCCGACGATCAGAATGCAAAGAGCCACCCTGCAAGCATTATCAAAATATAAAGAGAGTTTTAGTAAACAAAAATTTCAATTCTCTGCAAGGAAATACAAAAAAAAAAAATTAATCGAAAAAAGTTTAAAAACACATGAACTAAAAGGAAATATATTGTATAAAAACAACTTTGCAAATTTAGCGACACAATTTTTTGCTCAGAATTTATTATGCATTCTTTAAAATATTTCCTTTTAAAGTTTGGTTTACGGTGATTAATTTCAAATTTCTCAGTGGTTTTCCATGATTTGGTTTTCATACTTCAGATTCCAACCATAGAACTATAAGGGGTTTCTAATTTTTATTTAAATTTGAAATCATGAAAGTTTTATAGAAATCTTAATCACCGAATTTTAGTATTCTGTAAGTTATGAAAGATAAATCATGTCATCTGAAAATACTATTCAGCTTTGTTCAACATCGAGATAACTGTTGTAAGCACATGCAATGTTGTTGCAACATTCAGTGGATCTTTCTTCACCCTTTTTCTATTATTTATTTCTCAGCATTTCTCCTAACAGTCCTTACAAACTAGGAGATCGACATCTTTTCAATGGCATCCTCCAACTGTAGAGTTAAATTCAAACCATTATGAAGCAAAAATATGAACATGAATTTGATCTCTCTAGGTTTAGGCTTGGGTTTCTTCTTATTAAGCACTCCAAATTAGCCCTCATTGTTGCTTCTTTTCCTCTTGGTAGAATATTTTTCCATCTTGGACACAAGAAACAGAAAGTCGCAGAGCAAATATTGTGTTCTTCTATCACAATGCTTGCCTAAACTTAGAATTTGCAAGAAGTGATGCATGTAACGGGATTTTGTTATTTTATACATATAATCCTATGGTTGGATTCGATGTCTCACTAATTACTCAAAGCGACTATGCATGTACAACTCAAGACAATCTCTGGCGTTCCACAATTGCTACAAAGCTCTGCTCAGTAGCCTCAAAACCAGTCTGAAAAAACAAAAATAATTTGCTATAGAACATTCTGGATTCAAACTCCAAAAAGTTGTCATTATCAAAGAAAAAATAACAACCGTACTATTAAAAACATTCATAATCTAGCTTTGAAATGTCAATTCATGGGAATTTTGACATGATCTCCAAAAGGAATGAACAAAACTAGAAACAAACCCACATTTTGTAGACATGCCAAGTAGATAAATACCCACAAAATCATATGAATCAAATCCATATTTTTTGGTGAGGATATGAACTTTCTTACCTTGATCATAATCCGTGATGTTTGCACAAATCAGAAGCACCATCGAGAAAGTAAAATCAGAATCCTCTTCATCTTTTTGATTCAGACCATACCCTGCAATCATATAGCTCCACAAAACAACCACATTCCATTCAAGCATATTGTCAAAATATATCACAATAAGCAAACACAAGAATGGAAGCATTAAAATATCTCATTCCCTTCCTCCTTTTCCTCGATAACTGTTGGTTTTATTTCTCACATTGAATTTCCCAAGTTCACCTCGACATCTCATGCTTCATGATTGCAAGGGGATTTGAGCCATTTCATCTCCACCACATCCACAACAATGAAAAAAACCATGAATAAAATAAAAACACGATAGGTAATCAAGAAAAACATAGAAGGAAACAAACTTTAAGGTCTAAACATCGCTGCCATTCTGCAAGTGGGGAAGGTGGTTCTAGAAGCATGGGCTTACATGTGAAGGGAGTGGATGATGCATTAATAGGAAAAGTCCTTCACCCACCATTCCTGTAAAAAAACATCATAACCTGTTCCAGATCCTTTAGTGAAAGTTCGAAATTGAAAACCCCCAAATGGGTGCCGGAGCAAATCCCACGTAGGTGTTTTTGAATGCTAATGATCTAGTGGATGGGTGTTTTTGAATTCTACTTTTTTTGTTTGATTATTTGCATATTTTATATTCAGTGTTTTGTTTTGTTTTTTTATTTTTCATATTTATCTTTGGTTTAGTTTATTTTGGGTTTTTTTTTATTTGCATATTTTATATTTTGTTGTATTTTAAATTAATTATAGTTAAACGACTCTATGTTTCTAATTTAGTGTAGTTTAGTTTAATTTAATTTAATTTAACCAGGATTTTTTCATAATTTGTATTGGTTGCATTGCTTACAGTGAGATCCTATACATAAGTCCCTTCAACGACGAACATGATAATGATTACGACGATGATGATGATGATGGCAATAAACATGGAAAAGATGATGGTGTTGATGAAAACAACAATGATGATCATCATCATCGTCCTCATCATCATTGTCATCATGATCTTCTTCATCACCGTCATCTTCCTAATCATCATCATCATCATAATCATCATATTCACCATTAACGTATTCATTGTCACCATCATCATCTTGATCATCATCATCATATCCGTCATCATCATCATCAACATCATCGTCATCCAATTAATCATCATCTCCATTATCATGATCATCATCTAAATCATCATCATCATCATCATGATCATCATGATCATCATCATTTTCATTATCATCATCATCATCTTCATCATCATCATCATATTTGTCATCATCATCATCATCATCATCATCTTCATCATCACAACTTTAGGGGGAGCTTAGTGAATGGAGACATCTACATGATAGGGGGAGCATCCAATTGAGTGAAAGATTAAGGATTGCTTCTAACACCCATTCCAAGGACTAATCTGACAATTCAATATGATCCAAGGAAGTAGCAAAAAAGAAAATACAAATTTTTGGGCCCTGTGAAGCCTCATGTTCTTAGTTTTTTGCACCTAAAGAATCAAGACTTATGGACCTAGTCTGGTGTCTTAAAATAGGAAGATCTAAACAGAGTAGTTTGGTAGTTTCATAAAGTGCATTCTTTATAGGAGTGAATAATCACTCATAACCATTCTATTATAATGTTGGCGAAGCTTAGAACAATTTATTAAATACCAAAGTAAAGATATTGTCATCACATCTTCATTATCATCATCATCGTCATCTCCCTCTTCCTAATCAACATCTACGGTCAATCCACGGAAAGCTATAGGGGCTGCGAAGATCTATGGTCGGAACAAGATGTTAGGTAGATCAATGGGGGAGAAGCATTCCATGATCATAAATTGTTCACTCATTCATATGAAAAAGGGTTAGCAGAATGTTAAAGTTCTCAAGGTTGAGCGGTCCAGATGAAGGTAGTTTAGAGATTGATGGTTGATATTGATCTCTCCAAATCAAGCTGTGTAGGTTGATAGTGTTGACCTCCCCTATTATGTCTCCCCTCCTCACTCGCCTCACCTTTTGACTTGAGTCCTCTTCTTCTTCCTCCTTTTCCTTCTATGGGCTCTTTGATTTATGCCCTAAGCACCCTCAAAACAAAGAATGATCTTTGAAAGTCTTCGGACACGTCAGAGACTATCCATAATCCACCTAAAATTGGGGTTTCTATTTGATCACTTTGAATTGAGCATCTCGGGAGGACATGATTCAATTCTAAAAATAGTTGTTGAATTTAGGGATGATAAAAAAACTTGCTGCCTGAAAGAATTAGGTTTACATTCTAGGGTTTTTCTTTTAGGTAGGCGCACCGAAGGCTACTTTTTTCAATGTGTTTGAATAATAGTTATATGCACCGAGTTTTGAAAAGAGAAATCAGAATACCAATTAATATGCATAAGATGAATCAGTAATTAGAGACAATGCTCAAACTGTTATTCTTCTAAGAGATTTTGAGAAATCTAAAAGAGGTGTTGATGGTTGGTGAGCTTGATTCCATGCTCATTTGTCTCCCTGGTTTTTCACACCAGGAAAGCGCCAACCATCGGGACCTGGATTTGAAGCACTTTGAATATTTCTTGATAGCTATACCTCTGGCTTCCCGATGCCTAGGTTTTCCTATCATAGGAGTGTCTCCCTAGAAACCCTTGAATAAATCATGGCTTCCAAAGTCCCGGTACATGCTGATTGTGTTTAGAAGCAACCAGTAGGAGCAAATGCTCGTGGTGGGGTGGCGGGTGTCGAAACTCTTCATCACATTGTTTGTAAACTCCATTTCCTAACTTTTTCTGAGGTAGTGAGGAGGTGGAAGACAACCCCCACTGTATGACCTGTAGGAAAACCCGTGCGATGGGAGGTGGGGAGTACAAAGCTTCCCTTTTCAAAGTTCCCTCATACAACATTATTAGACGGACATAGGGGGGTTGTAGAAAAGAGAAAGCACGGAAAGGATATAACACTTTTCTAGTCTGGAAACCATGCAAAAAGGTGCCTTTGAGCACGAAATTACACACACCTAGGGGAAGGACACATTGCTGATTCGATAGAAATACAACTGGTCGAGCCCAGTCAGCAGTGAGTCATCAAAATCATCCTTATCATCGTTTTCATGACCTGCGAGCTCAAAAACAGAAGCGACGTGCTACCATCCAGACTGAGCATGCACATTAGCTCCATATATAATGTCTGTTTTAATATATGTAAATCGTGGTAGTAGTACCACGCTCTAAGTTGTTAGTAGTTGATTATGACTGTAAATAGTTTCATGTCATGTTTCGAGGATTATCCTCAAGGAATGAGATAGTATAAATTTCTCCCCACAGAGGGGAGAAGGGTTGGCAGTTTTCAAGAGCAAAGGCTCTCCACTGTAACGTGTTTCAATATTTCCAAATATGTATGCAGAGATTCTAGAGGAATGATAATCCTTTCATGGTAGAGATTCCTGTGTTGTCTTTTTATTCAATAATTAACTTCTTTACATGAATGTTTATCTTGTTTTTCATTCCAGTTTGTATTTTCTTTTCATGTTTGATCATTAGTGTATATCATCTAGAATTCGTCTTGTATGCTCTCGGCCCATTGTTCAAGAATTTTTGAACATTTTCTTCTAAAGTCATGCAGAATTCACCCTAGTTAGGTTCTCTATGTGATGGAATGTTTTATCCTATTTTCTAAGAGAATTGGTCCCAATGGCCTTAAGAGAATATGTCCTAGCAGCCTTAGTAAAAAATGGTCCTAGCAGCCTTAAGAGAATACCTACCACAATTGATGGTTTGAGAAGAACCCATCCATCATGGTACCTTCCTATAGCTAGTTGGTTTAGCTACCTATTCATGATTTGAGTTTGCTTTAATATTTCTTGAGTAGAAAGATACAAGCCTACCAAAACAGGGTTTTTCACCAACGGATGCAAAAATGGATAAGTAGGCTCAGAGAGATGCCCGCCCTAAATTATGGGTTAGAGTAAATGCATGCAGCACATGGGGGTCTTGTAGATTGGTCTTTGGCCTACCTGAACATTTCTTTATCTTTTCTTGGAAGTGGATGAAGAAAATGTTATGGACCTACCAAGAGGGCATTTTAGGCATATTATACCAAATTGAGAAACAGGTCTAAGTATGAAATTGGAGTTAAATCTGCCCAAGTGGCCTTAAGGATATGACCTCCATGTCTCATAGGATTATGTGAAAAATGTATTGAGAATGTGAGTTTCTAGAGTGCTGTATGGAGCATACAACCATATTACTTGCCTCACCAAACTACGACATATATTTAAGGAAGAATTGGTCCCAGCAGCCTTAGTCAAAATTGGTCTCGACAGTCTTTAGAGAATGCCTGCCATAATTCATGGTTTGAGAAGAATTCCAACATCATGGTACCATCCTATGGCTAGTTGGTTTGGATAACTATTCATGATTTTAGTTTTCTTTAATATTTCTTGAGGACAAAGATACAAGCCTGCCAAAACTCCATGTTTCACCGGTGGATGCAAAAATGGCTAAGTAGCCTCAAAAATATGCCTGCCATAAATAATGGGTTAGAGGAAATGCCCACAACACATGGGGGTATTTTATATTGGTCTTCGGCCTACCTGAACATGTCTTCATATTGTCCTATAAGTGGATGAAGAAAAATTTATGGACCTGACAAAAGGGTGTTTTAGGGAGATTAGTCCAAATTGAGAAATTTGTCCAAGTATGGAATTGGTGTTAAATCTTCCCATGTTGCCTTAAGGAAATCCCCTCCATGCCTCATATGATGATGTGAAAACTGTATTGAGAATGTGAGTCTCTAGAGTGTTGTATTGAGCATGCCACCATGTCACTTCCCTCACTAGAGAGTCTCTAAGGAGGAACATGTCAACCTGCCAACTTTGTGAAACTTTGGAAATTAACTAAGTATGAAAAAGTAGTCAAAACTACTCTAAGAGAATTTTGTCCATAATTCATGGTTTGAATAGAATGTTCGTACCACCATATTAGGCTATAGCTTGTTGAACTGGCTATCTAGCCATGGTCTTAGTTTGCCTTAATCCTTTCTATGGAGAAAGTTATAAGCTTGCCAAAATAGGGTTTTAGGATAAACCTTGGAGAAATTCTTGGACATGGCTAAGTGTTGGAAAAATGGTCCAGGTGGCCTCTGAGCCATGGCATTTGATAAATTTGTTTTCACAAGGACAACCCTTAGTGGGAATTTCCAAACGACCTTTCAAAATCCTATTCTCAACACTTAGGCAATTTCCTTGTGTTTCTCAATATGCAAAATAGTATTTTTCCTACTTTTGGCAGACTGATATTTTGAATATGTGACCATTGTAAGTCAGCCTGAAAGTATGGTTGGATAGACATTTCAACAAAGAACAAATCCATACCAATTGATGAAACTATTTACATACACCCAACATGTGGAAGGCATTTGAAAGTGGTCTTCCAAACTGCTTATTGACACTTTGACAAATCTCTTCAAACCCTAAGTCACCAAGGTGATTTTATTTTTTTCATCAAAATTGGAGAGTGAGACATCCAAAATGTGATGAATATCATACTGACTCAACCATGCCAATCTTCTCTCCTGCAACCTCATCATCTAACCTTGGCAGGCATTTTACTGGGATAGTGCAAATGAAGGTGAGAGGTACTTCTGGCAGATTGATATCTTCCTCCTCAGAGTCTCTTTGGGAAATATGAAACCATGGTTGGATGCACCAACCAACATAGTAGAGCCTATCATTTTCAAATAATTTTTCTCATCATCCTCTAAGCCTGTCATGTTGGTAATAGAAATTCACCTAACAATCTACAAAATTCAAAAGAATAAGTCAATGTAAGCAATATTAATCAACAACATCACATCCATACTTTACAAATTATATAACAATAGCAATATGGGAAAAAATTCAACCCTTTATATACATGTGAACATGCAGACATAAATAATTAACAAATTACATACCTTAGTATCTGTGTGAGACAGGTGTTTGATAACCATTCAAAACATTCAAGTTCACTAACAAGATTATAGCAAATAGAAAATTTGTTTTTGAGCCTTCATAAAGAGGTTGACGTGAATTCTTGAGTAGAGGATCAACATCATGACTATCATCCTAGTTGTCCTTATCTATTGGAGCAAATGTGTCTTGGATCAATCTATGTATCTCATCTTCTTGATTTGTATCACTAATGTTATCTCAATCCATATCATCATTAAGAACTTGATCAGCTTCAATATTCTGACCTAGATGTTCATCACCCTGTAAATGAGTAATTTTGCTAGTACTTGGCAAATAACTCTCTAGAAGGCGACATTTTGGGGCCATTGTGTATATATTTACAAACAATGTAGTAAAATTATTGTGTATGAAATATATAACAAAACGATAAGACATTTTACTGAAATTCATGACCTGATGACTATTACATAGAATACACTAAAAATTGAATAACCTCTTACCAAGGGACGATATTCATAACCCCCTTTGGTGTGCCCCTTCTCCCAAAAATTTCTTTTAGTTATCATTATTAAAATTCTTCTTGTTTGCAAGCACCTGGAATCAGAGCAAGGGAAATAATATTTTCCATCTCCGCTCACCTCTAATGTTTCTCTAAACTAAGCAAGCTCCCTTGCATTTTCATTCATAGTGAAAAATCCTTGTAGTGACAAGTACTTGTCTTACCTACACCATACCAAATAGTAACTTGTCAAATACATTAGATATAAGTATATTTCTAAATGTAGTATATTATATCCAAATTTCTATAAAGAAAAACATGAAGACTATGATGAATAGGATTGTCATTGATGACAACATTAATGACAATCATTTTGGAAAAATATGGTAATTTGGTGAAATTTTCTCTAGGAAAATGACTAAGTATGGGGAAATTAGTAAAACTTTCCTTACGGAAATGCATGCCATACTTTATAGGAGAATAAAACTACCCACACCACATGGGGGTCCTATAGATTGTTGTTTTTCCTACCTGACCATGTTTTCAGTTTGTCCTAAAAGTGCCCTAGGGAGAATTTATGGACCTGCTAAAACAGGGGTTTGTGCTAGAGCAAGAAAAAAATGGCTAAGTAGCCTCAGAAAGATGTCTGCCCTAAATTATGGGTTAGATTAAATTCTCGCAGCACATGGGGGTCTTGTAGTGTGTTGGTTTTTGTACCTAACCATTGTATTATTTCTCATTAAGCATGTCTAAAGACAAAGTTATGAATTTGCCAAAATGAGGTTTCAAAATTAATTTTGGAGAAAGTCCTGAAAATGACCATGTGTTGGAAAACTGGCTCAGGTATCCTTAAGAAAATGCCTACCACAAATTGTGTGTTGAAGAAAATGCTCGCACCATATGGGGGTCTTGTAGATGGATATTTGTCCTAACTGACCATGTCTTCAGATTGTCTTGGAAGTAGCTGAGGAAGAAGTTATGAACCTATAAAAATAGTGTTTTAAGCAGATTGGACCAAACTAAGAAAATTGTTTGTGTTGGGAAAACTGGCTCACGTTGCCTTGGGAAAATGCCCACTGTACCTTATAGCTATATGATAAAAATTATCTGAAGCTATCATCCTACATCTTATTGAAGATGATATCTCACCATGGTCCTCGTTCTAAATGAAGATGTTTGATGACAAAGATAATGGTCTTCCAAAACAGAGTTTTAGGTTGTTTTGCACTATTCTAGTACTAAAAAAATTGCCTCAGTGGCCTAAGGGAAATGCCCACCCTATCTCATAGGATGATGAGAAAAATAATATGTAAGTGTTAGGCTATATCTTGTTGATGGGCGCATACAACCCTAGTCTCAGTTATCATGTGGCGTGTTTTATGACAAAGATATAAATATGCCAAACATAAGAAAAATATTATTTTGCAGTTTAAGAACACAAGAAAATTGGTTAAGTGTTAGATTCAGGAAATTGAAAAGGAATTTTTTAAATGCCCTCAAGGAGGGGTTATTTTGACAATAAAACTTATGAAGTAGCATAGCCAATTTTCTTAGTGAACTGACTATCCATCCATACCTTTAGGTTGTCTTATGATGGTCTCATATGCAAAATATCAATCTGCCAAAAATAGGAAAAATAATATTTTGCATAGTGAGAACAAAAGAAAATTGAATGTGTTAAAAAAAGGAGTTTGAGAGGTCAGTCGGAAATGCCATCCAAGGGCTGTCTTTGTGCAAGTAAATTGATCAAATGTCATGGATCCATTATTTGGTATTCTTTCCATCTGCTCATGACTTCAAGTCTCCATAGAGTGTTCACATGTGTGAAATAGGAGTCTGCCAAAATGGGAAGAAATATGTTTTGATGTTCAAGATAGGTTGAGAAGCTATTTTGAAATGCTTGCTAGAGGTTGTGTGTGTTAACAGATTTATCTTGTGATATGGGCTTGTTCATTGTTTAAGTGGCTATCTAGCCATGCTTGTAGGTTTTCTTACAGTGATCACATGAGGGAGAAATCAATCTTCCAAAGTAGAAGAAGAAATGTTTTTACAAGTTAAAAACAATTTTGTCCAAGTGTTAAATTAAACAGTTTGGAAACCTATTTTCAAATGATCTCTAGATAATCCATGTGTATCAAAAAGTTCAAAAGGTAACATGGATCTAATCCTTGTTGAGGTGGCTATCCGACCATACTTGCAGTTTGCATCATGATGGGTCATATATGAAAAATATGGACCTGCAAAGTTAGTGAAAATTAATAAACAAAGTTTATTAAATAAGAAGCTATAGGAATATATTTAGAAAAATAAACATATATTTAATAAAAAAATTAAGACAGAGTTTTGAAGAAACGCATCTTACTACTGGAGAGATGCAATGTTTAGAAGAAGTTTTAATTGATTATTTCATTAAAACAATGAATAAAAAACAGATATTCGAAGAGTTGTCTAAGCATGATGAAATGGAAAGGTGTAACTAGAACAAGACATGAAGGACAAAGATTACTAAGGACATGCATAATGACATTGGAAAGCAAGCATGACAGGCATGGAACATCCAGAGAGTCAATTGACCCATTTTCTGGTCATTTGAAGATGATTTGGGAGAGACAAAGATGTTGGTGCAAAGATGACAAGGATATGGTGACATGACAATAGACAAGAAAAATTGATGATAGAGATGGCTGTGGGCATGATAAAATAGTGGACGAGGAAAATATTGTGGGCATCTCCAGAAGATCATGCAAGCATGCTAAATGAGGAAAATTGCGAGCATGATAGAAACTATTTCGGGCATAAGGTATTTCCTATTGTGGGCATCTTCTTAGCACCACCTACAGGAATCCATTATGGCCACCTGCGGGAATCCTGGTGTGATCTATGGGCATATAGATAGCCCTTGTAGGCATCTGAATACATCACCTACTGGCACCTTGAAGATGGACAGTGCAGGCATACTTATTAGAAGATCAAAGACCCCCATACAGGTAGTTGAAGAAGGGTATGCAGGCATAAGAGAAGGCCAATTATTGCCATAAAAAATAAAATTAAAATGATGATGATGTGGAAAATTAAATAAATTTTGGTTAATGATAACAAAAATAAATTGGTGATGAGGTTGGGCTCCTAAGACATGGAAATAAAAAACTATTTACGGCCAAAAAAGGATGCATGCTTACTGACCTGCGCATAAACAGCCAAGAGTCATTGAAAGCTGGCATTGGTTTGGTGGGTGTGATTTCTACTAGTAGTTTGAAGGATTAATTGTATTATTTTTCCCTAGGTGCATTCATTATATATGAGATTATGCTAAATATTTTGTGGAATTCTTGTCCAAGTGACTCCTTTTCTTAATTTCTTTCTCCAATCTGTGTCCAAAAAAATTAGATCTCCTGTCATCATATAACCTTCCCTACTCTACCATTAATCCAATAATTTGAATATTTTCTTCTTACATTTGAAGGCTTCTGCCAAAGGTACTATGCTCGACAAGTCAAAGTGATCCTGTCGAATCTATAGAGAGTACCTCAAGTGGAAATATGTAAGTCAAAATAAGTTAATTTATTTCCCGCGATGAGGTCCCAACTGTACCCCTTTTCAAATAATTCGATTTAAATAACTAAGAATGTTAAATTAAATATAGCCATATAGCGTCGATATAGAGACGAAAGTTGGTAAAAAATTAAAAACGTCGATATTGCCACGATTTTTCCGCCAAGATAAAAAAAATGAAGTATTAATCCACAAATGTTCAAAACGTGGAAATATTTCATGGAAAAATCCACCCAAATGTATTAGTGCCCTTTCATAGAGTTTGTTGAGCCTTTGATTGAGGACTTAATACTATTCTCAGATTTTGTGAATCCTTCGATGGGAGTTGTATCCATTTTTATAGTCTACAAAACCTTTGCTCAACAACTTCAAATCATTTTCATGGACTGTCAAGATTTCGATTGACGATATAAAAACATTTCTACAGTCTATTAATCCTTTCATGAGAGACTTAAAATTGTTTTTAGCGACTGTGAATTTTCTCAATGATTTCACATCGTTTCAGCTGTTAAAGAATATGAATCCCTCAATTGACGAGATAAAATCATCTCTATTGTTTACAAGACATTTGATTAGGGACTTAGAATTGTTCTTAAGGGTTGTATGCCATTTAATTGATGAGATAATTATGATTATAGGATGCCTGATAAATACTTTGAATAATGATGGGGATAACATTAGAGATAGCAGAGCAAGAGCTATAGTGAACACCTAAGAAACACACTATAATATTGCTTGGAATGAAATGTCAATTGAGTCATTTAATTTTATGAAGATGTTTGGAGGTATCTTGGTCTTTATCCATCACTGCCTCTTCTAGCGGCCCCCCGTGCGGTACGAGTTGAAGAATAAGGATAGGGTCTCCAAAGAACAGGATTGATTTGAGTTGGATTTTGTATTCCATAAATATTGAAGAATGATCCTATATATCTATATGTATGTGCCCAAGGAATAGACATTTCTTTTGGTTCTTTGACTAAACTATTAACCATCAAGAAACAAAATAAATCCTATGGAGCCTTTGCATATAGTAATGAATAGTCATTTTTAAATAGAGATCTCTCGTAGTGAATATTTTTTTTTTCATTGTCAATTTTTATAATGAAATAAATTATAATGTAAAAAATATAGCATTACAAGTGAGAGGTGGTAGGTTTTATTATGGAAACTGTGGGGTGTGGTACGGAACAAGGTGGAGTGGTATTTTGTTTGTACCGCATTAGCCAAACCTCTGAAAAATATAAACTAAAGATAATGACAAAAAATGAATATCTTGTGTTCAACGAAGGAATGCACAAAATCCAAAACCTAATTAATAGACACGGAATAGGTCATCTACAGGTATGAAATACATATAAGTTAGTGCATTGTATTTGTTACTTTTCTCTTTTGTTTCCAAGTGTTGGGATGCATGGTTGTGTTAGATAGATATGCATATGCCAATATATGGAGTAGCGCCACACCACTATAAATAAAACTTGACTGCATAGGGAATGGTTAGAGTGACGGTGCAAAGGGGATACTGAGAGGTGGTAAGAAATTTATTCCTTCCTTATTCCCACATATTCCATGCATACAAGAGACATGGATATTGAATTCTTTCATTTGTATAATACACTTCCATCCGTGCTCATTCATAGTATTAGGAGTAATTTTGTGAAGTATTCATGGGTTCTCAAAACAATTGCTCATTATAGAATATTTATTGTGAGCTAGGAATATTTCAAAAGAATAAACCAACATCTATCCAGACCTATGCACTCAGATTTTGAAGCTTCTCTCATTGACTTCAAGAGGAATATCTTCCATCTAAAGAAGAATTTGTCAAGTACATTACCCATATTCTATTTTTTAGTATTTAGAAATAGTCATATTGGGCAATGAGGAGAGTTCACAGTTATTGATCACGTGACCCTCCCAACATGGATACAACATTGGTGAGGTACAACAACATGATTGTATGCGTTTGCAAGTAGAAGAAGAGGAAAATAACAGGAATTGCATTGAAAATAAAGGTCCCTGATCCTAATTTATGATGAGCACAAAGATGATGGCCCCTAGAAAGGATACTGGGATATTGAAAATATTGACGAATGTTAACAAGTGTTTTCAAATCGATGGAATGTTGGTGCTCAAAACCCTCACAGATGATAATTTCATTTTCTTGTTGTTGGATTTGTATATGGAAACAACAGTGCATACCACCATTGTTGTGGATAACATTGACAAGGGAAAAAAAAGGTTGGTTCCCATGTACGAAAAATATGTGAACGCTTGTATGGTACATTCTTTATGCTATGTGTATTATCCCATACTTTTCTTGAACAAATCATCTATGTGCTCCAAAACTAACACTCCGGTTCCATTAATAAATGTATGGTTCCTAGAAATAATTGAATTGAAATCCCACAACTAACAACAAAATATTTTTGTACATTTTAAAAGGTGTTTCCTAGAAAGCTATTTCAGACACAATTAATGCTTCAAAAATAATAAATTAAGAGTAGGCTCAACCTTGAGGATGAAGCAACTTTAAAATAATGGTCTATGGGATTTGTTATTGTAGGTTCCATGGGTATTTTTATTATAGTGGCTAGACGAGGAGGGAGGTAGAAGTTCAAGGCTGTGGGTGCTCAAGATAGTCAAGGCAATGGTTTCTCAATGTAGCCAAGGCGGCGAGTGCACTCTTTTGGATTTGTAGGATGAAGTATTCCAAATTCCCAAGGACACATCCGAGTGTTTGTTGAATGAAATGGAACTTGAATCCCTTCGTGAAAACTGACACTCGGAGGATGAATTTGTAACCTGTCAACAACTTGCATGGTGTGGAGATTCTTGTGATGCAAGCTAGCTACTGGATTATATGAACAATGAATTTTTCAACCAGGACCTTTATTTTGAAGGGGACTTTTATGCAGCATGGACAATCGAAACTATCAATTGCATTTAGTCATCTCGGTAGCTCAGAAGGAATGTGCAACAAAAAATCTATAATTGTCGTAGGATTGTGTCATATATTCATTGCAAGAGATATTTTAACACCATCTTTTTCCTGATTCGTGTGGGATCACCATTTCCTCGTTATTAATCTGACCACCAACAAGGTGCATTGGAAATAATATTAGTGTGTAAGATCTCGCCATGCATTGAGGGGAAAAAAAGGAAATGTTGGTCACAGTTCTCAGCCCATGGAAGAAAATTTATTGAACACTCATTTTTTCGAAGATGATAAAGATTTCGAGCTCTTGGAATACACCCAAATGTTTCGAATGACCAAAAGTACATCCCTAAATGTAACATCCAAATTTTCAGTTGTAAAAGCACCATATTATTTTTTATTGAAGGGGAACCATGGACATATAATTGATATATTTCAATATATAAATTGATTTGGGACATAGTGAAGTAAAGATATCTTTACTTTTACCGGGTCAGATGCTTTCTATGATAGTGATTCATTTGCTACGAATGCTTTAGGAAAAGGAACGGGCCATGGATTTGGAGTGTCTTTCCAACAATGGTTATGTGTTCTATTACTACTAACTTCGCCACTTTGTGGTTGTAGATGAAGATGTCTTCAAGTGATGAACAGGCGGTGGCGGAAGTCATTATGTGGTTGCGGATGAATAAATAGTTAAATTATGAAGAGGAGGTGGAGGTAAGTAGCAAATGGGATGTGTTTGTGAGTGGAAACTAGATTATCGCACTACATGCATAGACTATCAAACAATAATTGATGCTTTGAACATTAAAATTTTAATGTGTGGAACTAATTCTAACTAAGTTCATAGCATTATTCCAAAAGGATGTAATTTTAGAGCAAACCATTTCAACTATTATAATAGTGAAACCGAAAACCATAGTATTCAAATTAAAAACCTGCTCACTTGCCCCAATCTAAGGCCAAATAAGAGGAAAAATTCTATGATTGGTGGACAAAATGGTTTATCATGCGTCATTGCCAAGATATATTGTTAAAACTCGTATTTTTTTGTGCATAGTAACTAAAAAGGAAAAAATCTCTTGCATAGGACCTTGTCATCAAAGGTGTCCTGAAGGCATGCACTAATAATGTAGTAACAACTATATTTATTAGAATATAACATGGACTCAAAATTTTACCAATATCTACACATTTTGCCGTAACACCAAACATTTAATTTTTATGTAAGAATTATAGCGGATTCATGTTTTTTGTTTTCAAAACTATATAATCAATTAAATTTAATAATATATTTTAAATTTATAAGTAATAAATGTGAATTTGTAAGATAAAATTTATTTTTCCACACTGGTCAAGAAAATGCCCTCTATTTACCGCTATTTATGTGACATATTTTCTTAATTGTAATGAATTCATTCATTTTATTGAATTGATATAAATTATTTTCTTTTTTCATGATATATTTAAGATGAATTCTAAATGTGATAAAAATAAAGTTACAAAGAAATAGAAACATGAAGACAACGACGACATAATAATATTATGGGTGGAATAAAGTGCAAAAAATAAGTAGTAATAATGATGAAGAAAGCTAGACACCATAACCTTTTTTCTCTCTTTCTTCTCTATCCACACCAAAAAAAAATTTATTTATTGTGTTATATTTTAGCAAATTTATTTTGTGTTCAACCCTTCCTATCTATGTGGTTCATTTGTTCTGTAGACTCTTGTAAGCCTAAATTGGTTGCAAACCCAAAGGTCAACCTTTATCTTCTACATGTACAATGTCTTCTATTACTTTCCCCACTTCTTCAAATTTTAAGACCTCATTTTCAATTTTTTCATTGCTTAAGAAATTGCAAAATTGGAATAGCTAAATGATTTCCTGGTAGGATTTGATCGTATTGCTATTTTTTATGAGCATCAAATTTGTCCTTCTTTATAATCATTGTCGTGTCGGAACTTTCATTCGATGTCTGCTATGGGAAAACACAGAAAATGGTAAGGGGATGTATTCATCGAACACACTATATATGGATGTCTAAACCTTGTTAGCATTCGATAGGTAAGGGGATAAAAAGGCCAATTTGTTTGTTGAATTTTACAAGTGTCTCAGTCATGTTTCTAACACCATATTCATTAAGAATTTGCACTATTTGAATTAAATGGGAACCAAAACTAATTTCTGAAGCAAGTCGAAGAAAATCATCATAAGGATCCTATCCATTAATTATAAACAAAGGCCCCTTAAGAAATGGAATCCCATCAAACCAAAAAAAACAAGTCTTGCCTTATATTCAAATCATATATAAAAAACATATTTATCAACCTTATTTATTATTCAACCTTATTTATTATTCCTTTCCCTTTAAGAATTATGGTGCCTTAATTTTTCTTCAATTATATGAATTTAGTAAGTCTACAAATATAAAATCTAAGAAATTCTAAGGAAAATTATTTTCCTTCATTTATATGTGTCTTAGTTTTCCTCCTCGTCATATTTTTTGCATTATTTGTAGTTTGATAGGTAAAATTGTTATCAGCACAATGGTTGAGTAATATGATATTTTAAGAAAGGCATATTTTATTGATGTCATTTTGCACCTTTATGAGGAATTGCTAGTTTATTTATTAATATATAATATATTTTTATTTTTATTTTATCTCAATTTATAAGGAAGTGCACTAGCTAGGATCATATGAACTAGATTAATAGGCTCTAACAAAACATTTTAGATTCTATTATGCCTTTCTTCTTTATGGGGTGTGACCAACTTATAAACTTTTCATATCCTTTCATAGAAATGAGTCTCTTTTCGATTGAGATAATGGCTATAACTAGTTATCTAATGTACATGAACATGATAAACAAAATGGGAGACACAAAGCTTCCCAAGGTTGCTTCATACTCTAGTCAAAACCAAATGTCGGCTAGCGAGGTTGGTGCTAATATGCTATGTCTTGGAAAAATCATTGAGGAATCGAGGAAGATGTCACTTTCTAGAATATTGATAATATTAATAGAAATATTATATCCAAATTTAAGGAGAAGTTGTCATGCAATAAAGAATTAGAGGATAAAAGAAAATTAAAATATTATAAGCATCTTATCGATCATAATTTAGAATATCAAAAGTATCTCTATGTTTTGACTAACTTATAGAAGAAAATCAACATTCCTAAACTAAGAACAAACTCTCTTGAGATCTATAGTTAAATAGGGCACTTGACAATTCCTAAAAAGCCATGGGATAAAAGAATTTGTTGTTTTTGTAACAGTAAGAATGTTTCAAATAAAAATCACTTTCTCAAATAATGTCATGAGTAGGGTGTACACTTAACTTATCCCAACTATATCATCTAAAAATACATATCTTATTTTCTAAATACTAAATTTTGGAAAGCTAACCTCTATCATAAACATTTTATTTGGCAACTACAATATTAATACAAATGAACATATATACCCAACACAAATATTTTTAAATTTATATAATCCTTACCTTAAAAAAAACTAAACTACTTACCATAAATAAGGGATTTATTCTTGGAAAATACAACCTCTTAGCAATATAAAAATACAAGGTTTTAGAGTGTAGGAAGATAATAATTCATATAATCAATATGGATTCATATTAATATTAAACTCGGATTAAAGTCAGATGTAATCTAATTTAAAGTGTAAATTTATACACTAACCCAACTAAACTATAAGTATATTATACCATGGCACTTCACTAAACTATGACATCACATATTTTTCCACTAATACCATAAAATCAACACTACCGACATAAAAGGTATGTATCTTGGCATGCGACTTTTATGGATACCTATACGACTAAATGACCCGGCCTTCCCTTCAATGCAAAGTTTGTTTTTTTATTTAAAAAAATAAAATAACTACGTATCGACCCGTTTAAGTAGGGGATGATTTTGACTTTCAAATTAATTTGTAATATTGTGTTTGAAATTTGATATGATTTTTACTTTTTAGCCCATTTCTACTTAAATTCTGTTAATATTGTGTGCTAAATTTACTATTCTGTTAATATTATGTGCTAAATTTACTATTTATGTTGTTTGTTTTGCCAATTTAAACGCATAAATAAAATCAGGCCACGAAATTAAACCACCTGTCTAACCACTCTTGGGCGGGATACAGCACCAGAACTACGTCGAGTCGGAATGTTGTCGCAATTCACCTCAAGAGAGTCTTTTATTGCTTTTTTTTTTATCGTACTTGAGTACAAAATCGGTCATCCGAAACGAGTGATTAATCCTTCATGTGTTTTGTAATAGAGAGCTTGGAACCATCATAAACGAATAATTAAAGTACACAGAAAGTCAGGTCATGTTTTTGGTGTCTTTTTTTTCAACTGAAAGCGACTGACCCTGGCCATGTTTTCGGTATGTTTGAGTATACCATTTTCATGAGCAGCATACAGTCACTACTCCCATAATTTATATAAACCGTCAATGATGTTTCGTACAGTCAATACTGCCATAATTTATATAAAGCGGATGATGTTCAGTGAGACTTCTAAGTCTTTTGAGAGTTGATTTGTGCTGCAAGGAGTTTGGCAATTGTATTCTTTCCATGCATGTGTTATCCATAAAATCATAACTCCTTTTAGTGTCGATTTGTCCTCTGATGAGTTTAAGGAAATAAAATCAGAACGATCTGTAATGGTGATAGTCATTGGAATGGGTAGAATTGAAAAGAAATTTAGGATGTTTAACGGGCAAGAAATAAAATCAGAACGAGTCTTTTGAGAGTTGATTTGTGCTGCAAGGAGTTTGGCAATTGTATTTTTTCTATGCATGTGTTCTCCATAAGATCATAACTCCTTTTAGTGTCAATTTGTCCTCTGATGAGTTTAAAGAAATAAAATCAGAACGATCTGTAATGGTGATAGTCATTGGAATGGGTAGAATTGAAAAGAAATTTAGGATGTTTAACGGGCAAGAAATAAAATCAGAACTAGTCTTTTGAGAGTTGATTTGTGCTGCAAGGAGTTTGACAATTGTATTCTTTCCATGCATGTGTTCTCCATAAGATCATAACTCCTTTTAGTGTCAATTTGTCCTCTGATGAGTTTAAAGAAATAAAATCAGAACGATCTGTAATGGTGATAGTCATTGGAATGGGTAGAATTGAAAAAAGAAATTTAGGATGTTTAACGAGCAAGAAGTAAAATCAGAACGAGTCTTTTGAGAGTTGATTTGTGCTGCAAGGAGTTTGGCAATTGTATTCTGTCCATGCATGTGTTCTCCATAAGATCATAACTCCTTTTAGTGTCAATTTGTACTCTGATGAGTTTAAAGAAATAAAATCAGAATGATCTGTAATGGTGATAGTCATTGGAATGGGTAGAATTTAAAAGAAATTTGGGATGTTTAATGGGCAAGAAATAAAATCAGAACGATCTGTTATGGTGATATCTGGTGATATAAAATCACAACGATATGTTATGGTGATATATGGTGATAGCTATTGGAATGGGTAGAATTGAAAAGAAATTTGGGATGTTGAACGGGCGCAGCTATTCAAAATAACACAACTTCATTTTTTTATTTTTAATGAAATTATTTATTTTATTAATTGATCAAAATGGTTAGGTTTAGGCTATACATTTTATATAATTTTTCAAAATGAAGGAAAAAAAGAACTGAAGTTTCTGCGGAATATAATCTTCTTCTACCATGTGATACTCATCCATTGTGGTTATCCATGTAATTCTCATCCATTGTGGTTATACTATTCATAAAATGGCCACAAAATTGAGAGATGGTAGTAAAGGGCTTGTTTGACCAAAGACACTTAATTATCATTGTTATTATTTATTGATGGGTTGCCTTTGAGATTACGTGGTCAGGAGTTTACCATTGCGACATAACCATGTCAATTTGCTAGTAGGGTGTTAAACATTTAGCAAGATTTCGTTGCCTAATTATAACCCATTTTTATTTAATGGAATAGTGAAAAGTGTGATCTCTTAGAAACCGAAAGCGTGCATCCAAAAATTTTGCAAGTTTTCAGAGTCAAACGTTATTGTTTTATAATCTCCTTAATTAAAGGAGACTTGTTTTCTATTCTCCTTCATTAACGGAAACGTTTTTGAAATCAATGGGCAGCCAGACAAAATTCCAATTACAAATGAGAAGACTGTAACACCGTGATAACTTTACATTAGTTCCTTGATGTTTTAGAATGATAAAAAACATTTTTAGATTCGTTTTTTTTTACAAACAAAATTTCAATTACAAATGAGAAGAGGTAACACCCTTACAATTTTAGACGTGTTCTTTCATGTTTTAGAATGATAAAAATAATGTTTTAGATTTATTTATTTTTTACAAAGAAAATTTCAATTATAAATAAGAAGACTGTAACACCGTCACAACTTTAGATGGGTTCCTTGATGTTTAATGTGTTTGATGTTTTCAAGATGATAAAACAATTTCTTAAGATTCATTTAACTTTTTTTTAAAAAGTTGAAAGAAATTAACTTTAAGTCTATGTATTATATGTTTGAGAAAATGATTTATGTTTGATGTTACATAATTTAAATGTTTCATGTTTGGTGGAAATCTATAAAGTTCATAATTAAATTATTTATTCACATTTATCAAAACAAGCATTTATAAATAAAAAAAAGAATGGTATTGTTGAATATGTATAGAATCTTACATTATATTTGTTATCATTATAATGTACAAATTATTGAAAAATATTGTAAGACTTGTTTCTTTTCAAAATCATTAAAATAAGTGTTAAATTGATTATTATATCAGTTATAAGTCATTATTACTTGTTTTTTGTTTTTTAGTAATGCATTAGTTATGTGTAAAGACAATAAATCTTAGTTTTCATTTTTTTTCATTCATTATCTAATAACATTGACATGCACATCTATCTTAGTTTTTATTCTCTTCATTTATGAGTCATCTTATTTAGAACGATATCAAGTTTATATATTGTAAAGTTAATTGAAAACAACATCAATTATTTGTTTACCTTTACCATATTTATTCACTATAAGAACTATCAAAGAACTAATGTATATGTCCAAGAATTCAATTTGCAATGGAAAGTTTATTGGATTTAGAAGTGACATTTCTTAATGCTTAATTTTATTATTATCTTTTAGGGTATTGAAAACTTTTAATAAAAAATTTACGGTGACATTTATTTGATACTTGTCTTACTTTGTTATTATTTTATAGTGTAGGTATTTTATTTCAGTTAGAAAATATGAAAGCTCAATCTGCATTTTATGTTTGATAATAGTGCTAGTTTTTAATGTTTTAGTGTCAATTGACAATACCTTAATGTTTGAGTGTTAGTTTTAATATTATGAAAGTAGACTTTTAATAATTTTAGTTTTATTAAATAGTAAATTAATTATTCAACATTATAATCTTTAGATTGATTTTATTATATATATATCATAAAAGTGCTAATTTTAATGTTTTTACTCACAATTGATAATAGCCTCCAGACATGCCTTTTGACTACGGTGTGGTTGTTATACAAGTTCCCAACATATTCATAAATGTTTGAGATTAAAGTCTGAGATAACTATTAACTTCTACTCCACTATTATGAGCAAAATAGGTGATAGTTCAAGCTTCCAAAAGTCTCTTTTGAAAATAGACTCACCTAAGCATTGGTTTAACTGCGAATTTGGTAAAACAAAATTTGGAGAACCCTCCACAACAATGAAAATGATGATACCAACAACTATATATTTTAGATGATTTTAATCATATAGAATATGTTTTCATTTTGTATTTATGTTTATAAGGGATTCTCTACCATCTATGGACATAAGAAAATATGAAAAGAAATTTACATTCACAATTTTGATCTTATTTATGTCTTTTATATCTCCATGTTTTCAATACAAGTGTTAAATTTCTATTTTTCCTTACTAACTAATATTATTTATAATTGAATTATATTGTTTTAGATCTTCATGTTTTTATTTTCTAAAATAACTTATTTTGGATCTTCTTGTTTTCATTGTCATTGAAATAACTTCTTTTGGATCTTCCTCTTTCCATTATCACATGATAATAATTTAATATGATTAGTGTAATAAATGAATATCATATAATATTATTTTTATTGCTTCACTTAATCTTTTAATGACCATCCATTGATTGATTGGATATCATATGATACTACTTTAATTGTTTCACTCAACCTTTTCAATAACCATGAATTGGTGTGTAATAGAATAAAAAGTAAGTCTTACAATACTTTAACACATTTACAATCCCAATAAAATGTATGTATTTAAATGCATTTGGACAAAGACTAACCTTGATCATATTTCCAAGAGGAGTAATGACACAAAAACATTCAACAGAAACTAATCAGAATAGGATTTTTATCGAAAATTGCACAAGGTTCTGAATATCGAGATAAATTTCCATTTCAATTCATACTTTATGTCGAGTACTAACAAAATTTTCTAGCAATCTCATATGAAATATACTAAATATTTAAAGGTACATCATAACTCTGAAGCAATGAAGCAAACTTTTGATTTAGGAAATCCAATAAAGTTGAAAAATCGGAGGGAGAATTGATCTAACATCTGCATCACTTGCATATGAAAAACATTATTGGACACAATTCGAAAAAATCCAGCTAAACACATTTGGACAACAAATGAAGTCTTCAAATTGCATAAAATTCCAGCTTCTTCAGTTATGAGATGTTTCAAAACCTGTAACAAACTCATCACAACAATCAGAGTACAACAGCCAATAAAACATGGAAAAAAAAAACAATAAAGGGGAATGATTTATCATATAACTCGCGCCATATTTGGCAAGATTTCTGACGATATCTAGGAAGGATTCATAAATGTCGATATAAAACACAATATATTGAAGCATAGTTTTGACGCGAGATATAGCATCTTTCAGTTTCATATTTGAAGCGTAGTTCAGTTTATTGATACAACAGTCTAGTCGAGGGTGCCTATTAGCCGTTTTCTAGTTAGGTAGACATCACTAAGGTGCCCTGTCATTGATACCAAACAAATTTGTGGATATTACACTATAGATCCTGAATGCAATACAGAAGTTAATGCTGCCTATCCTGGATTTTAAACACCCTATTACTTTAGACATTATAAATTTCGATCGTTAAGCTTTTAAAAATATATATATGTTTTAAATTAACAGTGAATCTTACCCATTCTGTATTAGACATATGAAACCAACTTACTGCAACAATATGGAACAATTTTACCATGGCATGATCATTCATGATTGCCCACTATTCCTAAGACATCCGTGTAACCTGGATTTTGAAAACACAACTGTTTCAAACTTTACAAATTTTCATTTTAAAGCTTTTAAGAAAATACATATAAAATTAATAAGCAATTGAACCTCAGCCATTCTGGATTCGACATCTGAAACTTGGAGACCGCAACAATATACCGCAAAACCTGTGGTGTGATTAGAGATCGAAACCTACCATTCGGAACATTATGTTGTAAATGAAGATGAAATTTGGCACCGTTACTAATTTGGCATTAATGTTGAAGGTGAAATACCCATCCTCGGTAGCTGGTTGTGGATTGAATGTCTTTTCCTCATCACTCTGTACAGATTGTAAAATATGTTCTAGTAGTGAATTCAATTGTTGGGTAGTGGATTCGTGCTCCAAATCTGTGGGGCTTCAGTCGTTGGCACCAAATACATACTTGCGCTCACATATCATTCAGAGCTCATACTCGACATCGGTAATTTGTATTCAGATCTAACTATGTTCTCTCCGTGGTGCCTCCTCTTTCTAACACATGGAAAATGAATAGTTTTCTGCATGACTCTCTATACATATCTTGAGGTGGAGGGGAGATTATTAACTTTAAAGATGTTATAGTTATTCATTGTTTGTGATAACGATGAACTTCATCAGTTATTGTAATTAAAAGCAACACCGGATCGCTAACCCTTTACATACATTGACTAGATGGAAATAAATTATAGTGGAGCTATGGGAACGGTAGATTATAACGAAAATAATCCTAAACTGTTTGGAATAGCTCTGACACTTAATTGATTGAAATAATCTTGAGTTTTTTTTAATAATCTTGTTATTCTAAAAGTTACTTATAATTATAAAAAACTTGGATACTAATTAATTGTTTAAATTTAAATAGTTAAGTTTTCAACATAATTAAGAATATTTGAATATGGTTAAAATCTAACCACTTATTTATAAAACAAATTGAAAATTATAGCACCCACCCCATTGCATTGAAATAGAGATATCGGGTTTAAGTAAAAATTATGTTCCTACCATTCAATCCCTAGCTTTACTTTTAGATCATAGGAGACTACGCATTTCAATGCAATAAGCACTTTGCATGCACACAATTCTAGCTTAACATTTAGATCATAGGAGACTATGCATTCCAATGTAATAACCACTTTGTATGTACACAATTTTTTTATTCATTTTAAACTTAGTGAATAGTAAAAAGAGAAGCGTGTTCCTTTATGACTCAATCAACTAGATGATTCACAACATCTAGCCAAAAAACAAAAGTTCAATGGAATTTGTGAGCTATTAATGTGGAAAGCAAAAATAGAGTCATGGAGAAATTTCCAATGAAGGGGGAAAATTATATGGCAAGCCACAATCCATCCATGTGTATAACACTTATTTTTATTGTATTTATCATTTCTTGTCGAGATCCATCAAACTTATGTTGTGTGGATACTATTATATGTGGAATCAAATTTTGCATCCAACGAGTGGTCATGTTCGAAATTTGGGTAAAACCTTAGGGAGATAAGTTGAAAATACTAAAACAAAAACTAGTTTGTCTCTTTCTCTTCAAAATTTATAATTGTATTTTATTATTTTCCTTAGGAGACCATTTTAGACATTGTATGGGAATTGCGTCAATCAGACAGTCACTTCGTGCCCGATCCGAACATTTTCCATCCACCTAAAAACTTCAATGACAAAGTGTCTAGAACACAGTCACCATTTTCTTCTTTTTCTTCCCTAGTTTCATTGGTTGGTAATTTCCATCATTTTCAAAAAGGGGAACTATCTTGATGATGGCGAGTGTCTATAATCAATCATAACTAACTTCAACCTCATCTGAAATCATTATAATTCTCGATCATAAAGATGATGATTACATCGAATTTGTGTTGTTTGGTGTATTAAGAATCTATAGCTACAATTGTAAATTTATGTCTTGCTACCTTCGAATAGTGCCAAACATTGAGTGCAATATTAAACATTCGAAGAATGTATGTTTCTCTTTGTTTCACTTGGAGTCAAAATGTTTGTGCATCAACAATCCTTTAATAAGTATCTATATCAACTTTCAACAAAATCATTTGTCTAAGTTTTAATGCCTTTAATCTATGAAAGGGAAAAATAAGTATGTGATCTACAACACCTATAAAAGTCTTTTGGATGTCCATTTATACTGAAGGCATTAAACAAATTAGGTGCCTTACCTATGAGGACTAATTGATTTATCAAAGCAATGGAATCATTGTTTCACCATTCTCTTATCAATAACATTATTTCTTTTAATCAATATTGACTATTAAAACTCATAAGACATGCAAATGTTTGTGTATTGAATCTCATGGCATCCCATCACCTATATCATAATTTCTACACAAGGTTTACCTATAAATAAAACAAATAGGTTTGGAATGTATGCTAATTTCTACACAGAGTTTACCTATAAATAAAACAAATAGGTTTGGAATGTATGCTAGCAACGAGTATTGTACAAAATACCAACACAATAATGGGAAATTTTTGCGAAGTACGACATTCCACAAAATCAAGGTTTGGCTCCACTTCAAAAAGGCATCCTTAAAACAATCATAGAAATCAAACAAAAGAAAAACTCAAAAGAATATTGCGGAGCACGAAGAACCTTTTGGTGCATTGTAAGTTTGGATTTTGGTATATATACATGTGGCTTTGGTTTCTCGTTTGGCAATAAGTTTAACTTGCTTGGTTCCGTGTAGTGGTTGTTATTTTATTGATTTGATATTTGGAACCTGTCAATTTTCTTTTTTAAAAGTTTTTATTAAAAGTTTTCCATTTGGACTACGAAAAAAGGTTAGGCTTTCAATTCTTTTATTATCTTTACAATTATGGCTTAGAAATTTAACATATAAAAATGAAAATGATCTATATGCTGACATGAACTGATCACCACAAGTTAGAAAAAGAAATGATCAAGCAAATTACTAAAAAACCATCAAAGTAAATCATGAAATCTGAATCATGCAATAACTATAACCTTGTAAACCTTTGTATGTGCATGAATTCAATTGTATCTAGCAAAAACAATTGTGTATATGCATTCTCAAAAAAATTATTGATTTGAAACTTAGTGAATAGGAAAATTTCAAGATTTAAAAATTGTTTGAGTAAAATGATGAAATCAAAATCCAAGCAAGTCAATAGTGGCTACTTGAAACACATTTATTCTAAAGCTGAAAGATACAATTGTGGATATGCATTATCAAATTTTTTATCAATTTGGATCTTAGTGAATATGAAAATTTCAATATTTAAAAATTGTCTTTGCAAATCCATAATGTTGGAATCTAGGCAATGCAATTGTGGTGTCTCAAAATCTATTTGTTTTAGATATTATAGAGAAAGTATGTTTTAAAACGGGTGATACCCAACATCAATATACACATCATGAAGATGTAAAAGAGACCACTATAGGAAAACTAGAGTTTGGAAGAAAGGTAGAGCCCTGTATTTACTTGTTGGTTGTTTTTCCAAGCACTCCATTAGGGTTTAACAACACAAACTAAAATGCTACACATCACAACTATAGCACAAGATACCACTTCCACTAATCATGTTATCACCTGAAACAACAATGAAATGAACCTTCAAATAAAAATAAAACTAAAAAATGTGAGGCAACACACGAAGCATATCAATTTGGAACTCTCAAATATTGACTTATGAAGACTTGTTGCCTGCGTCATTCAACATTTAGGATTGGAAATATGCATAATATTGGTTAATCATGAGAATTTTAGTGGAATTTTGACCATTGCAATTGACTCTAATAAGTTGATTTTTCTCCACCCTACAACATTGTGAAGACATTCTCCCAAATTAATCATGGTGATTTCACCAAGGGGGAATGATCCATTCATCCATGGGAAATGGCCATGTTGATTTAACTAGTGGTGAATGTCCTAGGTAGAGGCATATGATATGTCATTATCTTGATTCATATGGTGTGGGGTGATTGGCCCCAAGATTACCCCACATTTCCTACTTGATGATGGAGTGGTCTATTTTATATTAGATATTTGACTAGTTTATTTGATAAGGGATTTAATCCTCTTATGCAATACATAAGTCTAGTATGATGTTGAATTGATTTTGAATCTAAGTGTTTGAGAATTCTTAGTGGATATATTCAACATTAGAGCTCTATGGATGAATATAGATGGATGTGACGATATAATCATCATGTACAACATTTTTAGTGAATAAATAACCATGAAGACAAGTGAAACATTGAGGAATTCCTATATAGAATTGAAGAAGCCTCGAGAAAGATCGAAGATAAGAAGACATGTTGTCCCTAGAAGAAATAAGAAGTTGGCACCATAAAAAAAGTAAAATTCAGCCTTATAGTGAAATTAAAAGTGAATAAAATTTTATAAATGAGTGGTAAAAAATTTCATTTGTATCATCAACACATCTCTTCTATTCTCTTCTAATGAACACTTCTAGATAGTTGGTGATAAGGTAGTTGGTGATGCATAGTCCTCATATATCATCATCATATATGCACAATCGTCATATATGATGATGATAAGGTAGTTGGTGATGCTATTTTTGGTTTCTTTCTCATGTTAATGCATGCATCAGGAGTGGGCACTAGAAGAACTAATTAGTGATTAGAATAATTTTAATCACTGGAATCAGTCATATACTCTTCCTTCCTCTTCTTCATATTTGTCCATCAAAATTATGAAAATTTCTAATGTCTAGGTCTAAAATAATGCGATCATGCTCCTAATAAAGTCCCTGTACATTATTGGAATGGCCTATTCTTGAGAAGACCTGATAAATCCAACTATGTGGAGTTTTCAAACAAAGTAATGAAGTTATCCTACATGTTAATGTATGGTGTAAATCCTCCTAGGACGATGCATGAAGGTAAAGACTTGTTACAAAGCAATCCAAACATGAAGGAGATTGTTTTTTATAGGAGGATCCCGCATTCATTAGGGTATATGGTTTTGAAGAAGAACCATAGAAGCTCCCAGTAATCCTCACAAGCATGATGTTGGCTATGGGATACATCAGACATAGGTTTATTTCATGTCAAATGCATTTTAGGTATTTCATCCAACACAAGAATTTTCTTCTTCCTAGAGATATATGACCTTTCCAAGGTGGAGAATTGGATGCACTCAAATATATAGAAGTGTTTTTTAGTCAATTGATCCTTGAAAGGGTTGAAATGGGATCTCTTGATATGCATAAGGCCATATCATATAAGAGGCTGGAAAACAAAAATTCTCCATACAAATGTGTGCCTATCCCGGACCTTGAACATATCTTATAAAATACATTTCCTATATAAGAACTTTGAGCTAGGACTTGAAATTCCTAAAAAATTCACTCAAATATGATATTGTAATATTTTCTGAAATTTATAAGAAGGCTATTTGAAAAATCTTCAGAGTCGTCATATGTTAATATTATTAGGTACTTGATGATACTAGTTTAGGTTTCTTGCTCAATTTATCCCCCACATCAGGAGTGGGCACTAGAAATATTGATATGTGTGGTTTTATATACCACAAGATTAATGAATAATTAAATGAATTCTTATCAATGGAACTATTGAGAAACCCATCCATCCTATTCTTCATGTTTGTCCATTCAAATTATGAACATTTTCAATGTTGAGGTCTAAAAATATATGATGATGCTGGAAATGATGTCCCTATACATTACTAGAATTTCTTATTCTTGAGAAGACTTGATAATTCCAACTATGTGGAGTTTACGACCAAATAAATGAAGTTAGACTACGTGTTAATATATGGTGTAATACTCCTTGGATGGTGAAAGAACTTAAAGACTTGTTAAACTTTAGTTTATACATGAAATTAGTTTATGGATTTTTAGATTACGAACACACAATCATTAGGGTATATGTTTTTTAAGAAGAACCATAAAAACTCCCAATATTCCTTACAGTCATGATGTTGGCTATGGAATACATCAGACAAGTGTTTATTTTAGATGAAATGTATTTCATGAAGCATAGTAATTTTATGTTTCCTAGAGATATATGACCTTTATAAGTTGAGCATTGAATGCACTCGAAAATATAGAATGGTTTTTGAGTCAATTGAACTTTGAGAAGTCTAAAATTGGAGCTTATGATCCACATAAGTTCATATAATATAAGAGGGTGAAAAAAAATTCGCCATACAAATGTGTGCAAAGAACAAAGTAGGAGAAAATAGAAAATAAGGAAACATGGGAAGACGTCCAAGAAATATAGGAGGTTATGGAAGACCAGAGGGTTCAAGAGCATATGCCAGGTCATAAAAGAGAAATAGAGGAAATTTTCGATATGGATGTAGATCTATTTGAATAAGGTCCTGTTGTGCCCCTACCCAACATCCTTTAAAAACTATTATTTCATCAAACAAAATTGTATTTTGTTTTGATGAAATGTTTTAATTTCATATAGCAAACCTAAAGAATTGATAGCTACTGAAATGGTGACATTCCAGAAGCTACTGAAACATGAAATTCAATGTTTTTAAAGAAACCTTTGTGAACTATGGATTAGTTGACAAAATCACTATTTTGAAATTATTATTTTGAGTGGATAAGTGTAAATAATTTGTCATAACCTAGTAGCGATTTCTTATCCAATTATTTATCTTTCGATTATGTGATTTTGTTATCATAAATATTGATAAGGTTTTTGGGAGGTTGATTATGGTATTGATGACACCTTATAAATGGATAATTTTGATTTAATTATTCAACTTGGTAATTCTGATTCATTTAACTATGAATATTGAAAGATAAAACCATGCATTCAATTTAAGAGTTTGAAAAATATTTTACTAAGCCTATCTTATTATTATTTTTACATTATTAAAAGTGTTGAACAAATAAAGATCAAATAAGTATATTTATAATTAATAGACTTTATTTATTTTTTATTATTTATACAAGATAAATAAATCTTTTAATTATTTTGTATAAATATAATAAGTAAAGTTCTTTGATCTTTTAAATGTTTACCTAGAAAATTAGGTATAATTAACACTTTATTTTAATTTTATCATATTTACAAAAATACCAGGAATTAATGTGAATTTTATAAAGGTTTAGAAATGAGCATACTTTTCCTTTTATTGAAGATTATTGTCTAATTTATCCATTGGTTATTTCAATAACGTCACGTGGTTATCAATGAAGATTAAAGGAGCTATTAATTCAATGGAAAGATTTGTGAATTTTGTTTTATCCACAACGGGATTCTCATATTAAACCAGCTATCTGTTGTCCGATATTGTAGAGATTTGAGAGATGACAACCGAATCTATGGATTATTATATTGCTAATAATAATAAAACAAATATCCTGTAGATGCTGAAATGTTTTAATTGCACATATTGAAACAAATCGCAGATTTTGAAAATGCCAAAAGAGCTGGAAAGATCATTGGTTAAGCTATTTATTTTCTCATGATTGAATTCTGTTTACACTTCTTTTTTTTATTAGGTTTTTTGTTTTTCATGTGCAGATGCTAAGGAGATTGTTATGATTCTAGAAATTGCCACGAGACAAATTTTATTCTCTGTCAGTTATTAAAAACGCGTTTTCAAATAACAGGCGTTTTTCCAGGCCACGTTGTGAGCAAATGGAGACAGATCTTAAAAATCCGCCACATGGGTTTTTCTCAGAACGGACCCATTTAGTTATACTCAAAAAGGATTTTGCCAAAAAGTGATGGATTCTGGGAGATTTCGGGGGTTTTCTGGACGCGATTTTTGCAGTTACAGCCGACAAAATTTCACCTGTGTAAAACCTAATTTGGATTCCGTTTTTAGTTATTTAAGCAGACTGGAATTTGCTGGAATGGTGTGGACATGGGGCATTCCAAAGCTGAAGATATTTCTCTCTTATTAGCTCAGAAAACACTACTGCCTGAGGTCGATAGTTGATGGAGAGGAGACAACAAGACTGTGGTTTGATTTATCTACAATTTTAGACAGCTATCTGTCTTCAGCTACGATATGTTAAACTGGTGATATTTTTAATATATGTTTATAGTTTGTATACTTGGCATATAGTTTTGATATCTATCAGTCTTGTCATTTCTTTTCTACTTTATCTATGTTTGTTATAATTCTCTAAAGAATTTTGCAAATATACATGTCTTATATGATTATCGATTTTTAATGTTTTTGATCTTGCTGATATGTCATGTTGTTTAATTAATGATCAATATCATTGTTTATATAATATGTAACGATTACTATATGGTTTTGTTAATATTTAAATTTCTTTAAATATTATCAAGTGTATTCATGCAGTATTCCTATCTGCATAATTCGATTCCAGGTTTAATATTCTTTTCACTTTTGATGAGGATAGATTAATATGTTGTTTCTTTAAACTATTTTATGGAAAACAGCCAGTGAATCACATTCAGGATTAAACTTACAGTAAAATAACACAATTTCTTTTTCTTTTCATTATGTTCATTAAATCAGAATTTAATATTTATACTGCTGTGAGATTAGTCTCTGATTTTTGTAATTAATGTGTATTTGTTAATAATACAATTTTGTAATTATTTAAACATGTTAATATTTGATCAATTTTGTGATTATTATATTATAAGTTAAGATTAATTGTATAGATTTAGTTCATAAATTAATTTAATTATATTAATAATTCATTAGTTATTAGATTAACTCATTTGATTTGTACATTTGTTAATAAGATTGTTGTGTATATTCGTAGGTATTTGGTAGATTTAACAATAGCTTTGTTTTAATTTTAGACTTTCAGGCTAACAGAGCCTTTAAACCTGTCGGAAACAACCATCCCAAACAGCTTGGAACCTGCTCTAAGGATCTCGGTCTGGGTTGTCTTCCCCGTTGCGTGCATATTCACATATGCCCGTCAACAGGTCCACAAAATAAAAAGTCTAGGACAGATCCTCAATATACAAGCTAAGCAATAGTAGATAAGTATAAGGAGGAAGAGCTCGCAAAAGTGATTGCAGAGTCAATTCCCTAGCAATCAACCATCTTGTAAAGACGTCCAATTAAATACAGCCATTATGCTTCCCTAGAATTTTTAATTCCCAAGGGATTGCAAGCATCACCTACAATAGGTCCTATATAAGGAAATATAGATGTTTAGTCAAGGTATAGGGGTTTAAGGGAAAACAATATAAACTAGGCAGAAGATACCAAACAACAAGTTCCATTGGAAAATAAAAGACTCATGATAGTGGAAGATCTAAAAGAAGATACTCTTAATTTATTTGTTGTAGAGCCAAGGGTTCCCAATCCATCAAATACCAATGAAGGGAAGGAAGTAGAGCATACAATAGATTGTGAGAAGTTTGAAAAACTAGATAAAGTGCATTTTTATAAGCAAACAAGTGGCATGATTTTCATTGAGGTAGTTACATGATCCAAAACATAAAGGAAATGAAGAGAAGCCTTAAACAAATTTGAATAGCTATGGAAAGTGGAGAAATTTTGTGCCAATGCTAAACATATTCAATTTAAAGAGATTGAAAACAAAATATTAGCTTTGGGATTCAACCTTTTAGATGGATAAAAAATTAAAGCCATGATAGATAAAATATAAATTGAGATAACTGTGTTAAAAAAGCAGCTCAAAATTCCCACCGTGCAACTAGTTCATATTGCTGAAATAATACAAGAGAAAATAGAGAAAGAGAATATTTTTGCTAGCCTATGTACACTATAAGGACTTAGAAAACAAGAGAGGGAAGACAATAAGTTATTTGCAGGAGAAAATATCATCACTCAATCTTCAAATGACATGTATTAGTACTAGTATCCCTATTGAGACATCAATTTCAGAAGTGTAAGAAGAGATCCATCCTGCAACATAGATTGAGTAGAGTCAATAAGAGCATGAGAGGTAGCCACTAGAGAAGTAAATGATTTATGTAATGGATGAGGATGTTCCAACTCAATAGAAAACAAAATCACCAACTTAGGATCCTCATGAAAAAAAGATAAAAAGATCTGAGATATAAAGGATGATATCAGTAGAAAGGATGACCAAATAATGGGTTTAGAAGGATAAATAAACAGAAAAGAGGATGATATTGAATATGGAGAAAAATAAATTAATGGGATCAAGACTTAGATGACAAATATTTAATCTGATAATGAATGGGAGGAATTAATCATAAGAACAACATGGGATTTGTAGGATGAAAATTCCCAATTATTTTTAAGAAAGGGGGATTATTATGAATTTATAAAAAATGAACTTGAAATATACAAAATAGATAAATATGAAGCAAAGAGAGTGAAGAAAAAACTAAGGAAGATACTAGAACAATAAAATAAAATTTTTAATTATTTGAACAACATCCTAGTAGACAAAAAATTCCACAACCACTGCATCAATTCGTAGGTCAACCGACTAATCGCTTGTCGTTATCTTTATTGCGGAAATACTGTGACGGATTTACCCCTTTCATCGAAAAATCAAGTGATTTGAGAAATTTGGTCGATCATAATTGGTACCTTTTCATCTAACCAAAGATAGCCTCCATGGAAGAAGGATAATAGCTGCCTCACACATGCATTTTCTTCTATCAAATGAATGAAATGCGTCATGTGGATGATTCCGAGCAAACCTAATCGCTGCAACTCCAAAGCACATTGCAGTGCTACTCTAACAACCAAACCTCTGTCGCCATGCACCTTCTTTTCGTAGGGTTCTGCTGTGCATTTTGGATATGCAAGAATATTCTAGTTGCTTTAAGTCGACTTCATCAAATGCAACACAATATTCATTATGACATGCACCCCTTTCAGTGTTCGATACATCTTGATGGGATACCACTGGTTCTTTGAAATCTTAACTTACGGTGTTCCTACCTATTGTGGTGGTACATATACAAGAATATCATCAACAATCACCCCCTTATGTGTTGTGGATTCCTTTTCACCTATCATCGATGGACCAGCCATTGCCTTGGCTTCTGAAGACCTCAGGGCACTTCGTGTGGACCTAATATTTCATGGTGGAGACCTTGGGTGGTTGGATCCCTCTTCTTATTCGACATTCTAGGTAAAAACTCCTATCTTCCTTCACTCTCCTCAACAATTTTCAAACTCACTATTGGTGAATCCTGTGTGATACCACTCGAAATGTATTGGTCCATTGTCATTAATATATCGAACTCTCACTCTTCATTGTTCTCAATTAATATCCTTCATTCTCACTTCTCTTCTCAATGGCCGCAATGGTTCATCTAATACCCCTCTGGCTGATTCTTATATCCTTGGGAGTGCTTGTGCTAATGATCTTAATCATCATACCTGAATCCATTGTCGATCAACCAAATCCATCATCGATTCTACAAATCCAGCAGTTCAATTCCTCACAAATACTCATCTTTTCCACTTATGTTGTCACCCTTCTAGTTTAACAACTTCATTTATTTCCTAGATTGACCCTATCTCACCTCATCGTGTATCTCCAAACTCCCTTCTTGCAGTGGTACATGTTGTTTCCCTCAGTCGACTCCTTTTTATTGTGCTTTCCTACTCGTTACGACTTATTCCCCCCTTTCACTTGATTTTATTTTTACATGTGTGGTGTCTCACTTGTGGTGCTTCACTTGGATATATCGATAAAGTTTTAGCCAACTTCAATTCACTAATTTTTTTAGCAACACCTGATCTAACTGCTATAATTTCATCGTACGTCTGTCGGTGATGAAATGAATTACATAAGGTCCTAGCCAATGCATTTTTAACTTACTTTAATGCTTCATGAACTTGTTGTTGTAGAGTAGCACCATATCTCCTTGCTAGAAGTACTTCACTTTCACGTGGCAGTCATGCCATTCCTTTTGTTGATCGCTTTTAACATGCTGGTGAAATCTGATGATGAACCAATCTTCCTCTAGTTGCACCAATTACATCAAGCATTCTTCAAGCACTCCTTCATTACTCATGCCTATCATTGCTTCTATATGTAGGATGGGAACAATGTATTCCATTGGCATCGCCACCTCTTAGACATAGACAATATTGAATGGTGTTTTCCCTGTCAATTTCTTGCATGTATTCCTATAAGCCCAAAAAATCATAGGGATTTTAAATCTTAGTCGTCCTGATTTGCATTACATAACTTTTTTAGTGCATGCTCTAGTACTTTATTGAATGCCTCTACCACACCATTCTCTTGTGGGTGATATGGGTACTTTTCTTGTGTTGTATCTTAAATGTTTTATTCATCACACTAATCATCCAATTGAAAAAATGACTTCCTTGGTCACCCATCAGTAAATTGGGGAATCCAAGCCGAGTGACCACATTATCGAATAAGAACCCTGGTGTTGTCATAGTTGTACAATCCTTCACTAGTGTTGCTTCTTACCATTTTGTTAAATAATCTATCGCAAGTATGATATAACATGTTTTCATCCTTTTCCTTGAAGGATTGATGGGTCGTATAAAGTCCACGATCCATTTATAGAATGGTTGCAGTATGATTTGAGGTAGCAGTGGCATCTTGTCTTGTCGCGATGGCTTCTCAGTCCTCTAAGAGACGTCACAAGTTTTAGTATAGTCTACGACATCATTATGAATCTCTGGCCACCATAACCTAGCTTGGAGTATATTTTTAGTGGTTTCACATCCTCCATAATGTCCTCCTGTGACTCCTTCATGCGCCTTAGCCAATATTCTCTCTTGCTCATGTGGTAGGACATATTGATGTAAAATCTCATCCATCCACGTATTGTAGAGATGGCCCAAAATCAATTTAAAATACGCATCCCATATGGCCATTTGCTTCTTCTGGCTCATCATGTAGTCCTCTGGTGTTGTGTCGATTGTCAAAAAATGAATAATTTGTTCATAATGGTCATCCACCATTCCGATCTTAAACAACTGCGCATATGGTAAGACATATTCAATGTTACTCGACTCCTCACCTGATTCTATTCTTGACAAGTGATTAGGTCCTACATTCAAACAACCTTTCTTCACAATTATCTCAAAATCAATTATTGAAATAGTAATAGGAATCAACAGATTCCCCCCCCAAACATAGGCTTGTTGACAAGGTACTTTAGCGTCGAATGTTTCATAAAATTTTTGAAATGGCCTCCACCCAGATAGCGATAGACTTTTTGCAGCGCATAAACCATTTCAAATCCTTACCTCTCTGTTGTTGTGTAATTTCGATCCGCAGTAGAAAATTTTTGAATGGTTAATCTGATTGGGTGATCAATCACTCCTTCTCTTGCTTGTGCCAAAATAACTCCCAGTGCGGTTGATGAAGAATCGACATGGACATGAAACTCGTTCGTCCAATCGGGAAATATCAATATGAATAGCGTGACCATATTTTTATTTAGAAATTTGAGACTCTTTTGACACTCGTCACTCCATTAGAATTTCACATCCTTTTTTAGCAATTTCTCCATAGGTGTAGTGATTGATGTCTATCCTCGTATGAACTTCCAATGATATCTTATGTTACCCAATGTCACCCTGAGTTGTTACACTATTGTTGGTGTGAGTAAGTCGACTACTATCATGATCTTGGCTGAATCTACCAACATACCTTCTTTACAGACAATATGGCCTAACAAAATCCCAAACGAAGAAAAAAATATGCACTTCTTCAAAGTTAGCGAGATTTGATGTTGTTGACATATTTCCAACATAATATGCAGCTTCACTGTGTGGTCCTTTACCAATCCATGAATGTTCTAGTCATCCATATAGACTACCACAAACTTATGAATGAAGTCCTTAAATGCAGTGATAGCTATCCTCGACAAAATCATAGGTGTATTTTTTAGCTTGAATGGCATCACCATATACTGCAAACATCCCCACTCTATGAAGAAAGCGGTCTTATTCCTATATTCCTTTGCAATCCTTATCTGGTGCTAGCATGAGAATCCATTTATAAATGAATATATTTATTTCCCTCAGACGCCCTCCAATACTTTGTCAATGAATGGTGTCGGGAATGGATCATGAATACTCGCATTGTTCAACTTCCTTGAATCGACATAGATCCTGATTTCCCCTCTTTTCTTGTCCTGAATGACCATCGAAATGATCCACTATGATTCTTCAACTGGTTTGATAATTCCATCATCGATCATGTGCTCGAGTTCAACATTGAATTGTTCCTTGTACCGCGGGTCCATCCTATAAGGTGACTTCTTCACTTGTTTCACATCTGGATTTAAGGGAATTTTCATTTCACCCAAATCACCTGAAATCCCTTTCATCTCCATGAAATTTATCAGAACCAAATCCTGTAATTTGTGCAGTATACTAGTGATCTTCGCTATTATTGCTTCATTCTAATAATCCCCAACATTAGCAAATTTTGGGTTCTCCGTCGTCCCAATATTGACCTTCCATACCTTTAGTGGTCGTTTAAGTTTGTCGAATGGTATTTTAGGTACCATGGTATCCCAAATTCCTTCTGATTCTGGGATATTGATAGCTCTTGGATCAACCTCATCATCAGGCTCATCGATTATGTTGTGACATTTTGTTATTAACTATGTGGAAGGGACCGCCTGTGCCTCTGTCGACATCTCCACTTGATCTGGTTCTAAAAGCATAATGTGGATGCGTTGAAGTGCGTTATGAATGATCAGATCGAGATTTGCAAAGTTGAATGTATAACTTAAACTGATAGTCAATTCTTCCCATGATGTAATCTCCCTTCGTAATTAAGCTAAAACATACCATATTCTTGGAATTTCGTCCAATATATGGAAAAAGGTATATACCCATTTATTCTTTGGTCTTGACACCTAGGTGGTTTGACATGCAATCATATCCTCATGTGTATCATTCCTTCCATCATACTTCTTCCCTTGGTGGTGATATGTTTCTCCAAAGCAAACTTCCATTAGTCTAAGACAGATCGATCGCCTATCAATCGAGATCTTATGGGTATCCAACCATCTCATGGATGTGGCCTTCAATGCTCCCTCAAATGCCAATAGTCATTGGGGAGATGACACTTTCTCTTCGAATTCATCAATAAAACTAGCCAAGTTGGGAAGTACTTCATACGTCAGTAATTCAGTGACTTCTTTCATGACCAATCAGAATGACTGATTAAATCTTCCACATTTTTGGATTGACACCTCATGTAATCGGTTTTGCTAATTCTCAAGCACATCGTGCGATTCTGATGATGTGGAGATAGTACTTTGCTAGTCTAGCTATTCTCTTGCACTGGGACTGATATAGTCTTTGAAAATATTGTAAGCATGATCCCATCCTCTTGCAACTTCTACTTTTATTGCTTCGACATATCTTCGTCCTTCAATGGGATCCAACAGAGAAATGATCTGCATGTCATGATTCTCAAATGGCATTACTCGTTTATTGAAGTTGATGAGTTCCATGTTGTCACTTTTCCACCAAATCCACAATAGTACAAGATAGGAGATACTTTCATTGAATATCTAAATGATGTTGAAATTCACAAAGGTCTTTAATCTCTCTACTTCAATGAGTAGATGGGGTACTATGCCAATTTGTGACACCTTGTCCTAGTTCTCCAATCACAATTGTACCAGGGACCAAACAAACTATGGTTTTCCCATTCTCTCCCTGGTTAGCTTTGTTAATACATTAACATCGGATCCTAGATCCAAAATGACTGAATCTACATCAAAGTCACTAATATGGAAATTCATTTGCTTCTCCTTCCTCGTTTTATTCTTATGTAATGAATTCAACGCATGCTGCTGTCGTCATCTTTCTTACCGATCCAACAATATTTCTATTTCTTCTAATGCATCAGGGTCTTTTGCTATCAAAAAACAACTTTCTAGAAAATGTTGTAAGGTACTAAATTTCTGTGAAAACCTTGGTATAGAGTTTATATCAAATATAGGTGGCATCTCATAGATAGGAAAATTATTAGTGTTTCTGTTTATGATGTCCCTTGCGTCGAAGAAGGTTTCCTTCTTAGTGATGACATTGAATTGCAGCTCCTTCTAGGCTGCTGGTTGGATATCCAGTAATGGTCCATCATCTTCCATGGTTGCTCATCCTTGGGTTATCAATACAACATCGGATGTTTGATTTCGAGGTCATGTTGATATTTTTCCTACAATTGGTCCTTCATTTGGATTTTTAGGTTGGTTCGCATTCTGGTTCACATTTTGGTTTCCATTCTAATTTAGATTATGGTTCTAGGTCTATATCTGTGAGGGTGGAACATTATTTTCCTGCCACTTCACAATCAACTAAGGAAAATATTTAGTAGTATTGTACATGACGCTCCAATAGGTACATTGACACTGTAGATTTTGACAATCCCTTTTATAATGCCCCAATACTTCGTAATTATAGCATTGCACTAGTCCCCAACCTCATCCCATACCTCCTCTTTGACTGAAGTCTCCATTTCATCCCCCTCAGAATCCTCTGTCAAATCCTCCTTATGGTTGGTACTAATGTTGATTAAAATGTTTTGGTGGATTGGGATGTGGTGAACTTTACTGAGGTTGATTATACTATGGTTTTTGTTGCATCTGGTTGTACTACGGCTATTGTGGAAAAAAATGTGGTTGCTATGGTTGAATAATTATGGTTGCTGCAGAATGCACTGTGGTTACAGTTGAACAAAATGGGGCTGCGGCAGCAGTCTCCATGCTGGTGCCTTCTCTTATCCCTTCATAAAGTACGTATCCATGGTTCTCTCTTGGATAAAGTCGTATGCTCTGCAGTCCTTTTCCTCATGGCCAACAAAGCAAAAAAAATTACAAAACAAATTTGTAGGTTTTGATACTACCTTTGGGAGATATACACATTCCTCATGCTTATGTCCTCTAGTTTGACAGATCTGACACCATGGTATTCCTTATTGGATCAGTGGATTTGGGGCTCCTTCCTGTAGGTACTTGCAAAATTTTGAATATTGATCCATATGATGCCCTTTTGTTTGACATCAATTGAACCAAACTTATTCTCAAAAGTCTATCCCCTTCTTAATATCCTATAATTCAATAGTGAGGTTGGTCAAATGCGATTGGATGTGATTCATTCCAACCCCCGTTTCTCCAACGGATGAGGCATCCAACTTCATTACAAACTCCAAAGCCTCGGTCTGTGTCGCAATCTTCTATTGCATTAATGGAAAACGAATGGGTGGTACCAATGCTATGATAAACCATTACTTATGATGGAAATCGCTCATTTTAAAGCTGAATCTGACCATGAGCATTTTAAACTTCCGATCAAAATCCCATACAGACTCATTCTAAAATTGTTTTATCTCCTTCAACTCATTAATGTACTGTGACTTGGACTTTGGATTTCTGAATTCCTCAATAAGTCATGTTCATATCCCTTGTAAGGTATTATAAGGTTTCCCTATCAGTACAACACAAATTTCATGTACCAATCTAGTGCGCAACCTCAAAAGTTTGTCTCTAGTTGACATTTCTTGATGTCCTCATCTTGCACTTGCTTGATAGTCCATACTGCTTCACATAAAAACCAGTATTGCTTTGGGTACTAGACCCCATTACCCCGAAACTGGGGTAACTTCACATCATCACCTTCCATTTTAGGTCTTCTTTCAGTATTCATTGATCCACTAATATTACCACTGTGTCGACATGCATGACGACTTTGCAATGAATTATTCTTTCTTCCTCATGAACTTGGCGTAGTGCATGGAGGTGTAAGTACGTTGTTGGTTTGGGTCGGTACTTCTTCAACCTTGGGAATAGGAAGGTCATTTCATTCTTCATTGTAGGTTCATTTAGTCCCTTGTGATCTCCTCTCGTAGTTTCTCGTTGAAGTCGCAACAAGAATCTCCTTAGTCCTTCACATCTTCTCTTACCAAAACCTCACCCCAATTTAGAGAATACCACAGTCTTCCTCAAATTCCCTCATAGTGTCATCATAACTTCCATTCATCTAACCTAGATCATGTAAACCAAACCTCATCTTGATAGTACCTGCAACCTCCACACACCGGATCTCCACTCGTCAGAGTTCATCTTCAGTGTTCCCCTTTTGCAAATGAGCATTTTAATCCATTGTTGCAGATATAGTGGAAATATCCCCCTTGGTCCTTTGAATAATTCCCTTACTACATCTCTATATGAATTGACTGTATCGATATCAAAATCAGTGATGTATCCTTCCAAAATGTTGTTGATCCACACCTTGATAACTCTTGATGCCATGTAGTCGACCCTTTGTAGCTCCTGAATCAGTTCATGGGTCAAATGATCGATTTCGCATCCTTATAAGTTCCTTTTTATGGAAGGTAAGTTGAAGCAACCATTTGTACAGAATAATTGGAAAATATTCATAGAATACTTCATGAATATCAAAATAAATGTACTTTGCCAACCACTCTTCTATTTAAAATATGGAACTTTTATTTTCTTTCACATCGAATTCTTTGGGCATCAGATTGAACCAGTTTTGGATCTTCAATTTCATCGAATTCCACAACTATCCACTTCTTCCTCACACTAAGGTCCTAGCAATAGAACAATTTGTTGACACACTTCATTCGACTAGGGTTCACTCACTCTCAACACCTTACAAAACAATCTCCCTAAACATCTGCTTGAATAGGCTTTACCATGTCCAATAACACCTGTGAAGCAGATGTATTCTCACCCAATATGTTTGAGGGAGGCATGCAGGAACCATGTTTCTGTAGAAAGGAAGGGGACTTGCGCATCTAAACCTACTCAACCTCAAGACGGTTCATAGATCCAAGAGGGTCGATCTATCATTTAAAACACCTATGTACCATAATTGACAATAGCATTGTGGATCGCAATAAACATATTTCAACTTTAACCCAACAAAAATGTCGATGTACAAGAATCCATTAAACACATAAATAATTCACATCATGAAATCATACAGATCGCATTGCAAAAANAAAATATCATAGAACATAGAACATTAAGAAACATCACATTACTCAAGAAAACATTCCCATCAACAATCATCTCCTATTTTCTTCACAAATCAAAATACATCACTTGGTTGAAATCCCTAGACCAAAATACAACCATCCATAGATTGCAAAACACAAATTATTATCTCCTTAGATTCTACTTCTAATACTATTTATAGGCTTTCTCCATTACAAAAAGCTCCACATGAACCGACTCTCTAACTAACTTTGACAACAATTACAATTAGCATGGCCATGTTGGCCACTTGTCCACATCTTCCTCTTGTGTGGGTCGACTTGAGCCTTGTCAACATCTCTCTTCCTGTTGTGGCTTGTGCACGTGAATCCCTTTCCATTAAGATGAATCCGTTGTGCATGGATATTTCATTTATTATGGTTCGTGTATATGTTATCCTGTCAAAAACTCTATTAGATTCATGAGATGTTTATGTTATTGTTATATACTGGTGAATTCTTTTAAAAAAATCTAAATGCATTTTTCTACCATTAAATACCATAGAATTGTCTTTTAGTCACCTCTAGCGTTTTAAATTGTTGTCCATCTTATAAGTCATATATATTTATATTCAATACTTGTTATGCTTTATGAAATTTCCCCGAAATCATGATACGTGTTTAAAACCATTTCATAATATTTCAATCCTTAAATAAATTCAAGAAGAAATCAATTCACCCCATATTATATTATATTTATCTCTAACATATTTAAATTTTGAGCCACATCATGCCTTGACACATATTATTCTTTAGCCTAGTATTCCTCAAGGACTAACATGAAAAATTCAAGGACTAACATAAAAAATGGAACCGTTTCCAGGAACAAAGAATTAAAATTTTGTTTCCCTCAGGTACAACAATTTTTTAAGTTATTATTTATGTATTTCGAAAGCAGAGCAGATGTAATTGGATAATTTTTTGGACTTAATGAATCCATTAAATCAAACTACGTCCTGGTAAAAGGCACACTAGAGAAATTTCAGAGTCAAAATAATTTTTGAGTCTCCACGATTCGAGAACACACTGGATAAATCTTCATACAACTCAGGGTTATTAAGAGAAATGCATTCCTCACATAAATTATCGTTTAATCTCTTGCTATTGAAAATGAATAAAGTATAGATCAGTTAAATAATTAATATAATACTCATAAGACTTTAAGAACTCCAATAAATCGTGGACTAGATCCTCAATTTTCTTCTTTAGAACCATTTCCACGCTCTTCTATCTCTTCAGAAGCCTTTGTTAAGCCTCAAGGAACTCTTGTCACTCTTCAAGATGAAAATATAATCCTACAACACCTAAATATGGCTAGTAGTGGAATTCCACCTCCGGCCCCACCTGTAAACCCTTAGGTAACTTCTAGTTATGGTCCTTTAATATTTCTAACAGTCTCCATAACTTACCTACTAGCTAGTTAAATATTTTGTGAAAATATGGAGAGAAAGCCACAACTGCTAAGGAACATGTGGCTATGTTTCATAATTTTACTTATAATCTTTATATAGAACATGACGATCTGTTTATGAGATTATTGGTCATGACATTATTGATGGTAGTGCTATGTAAAATAATCCTATACGGTAAGATAATTTTATTAATGTGTAATGATTAAGTAAAATAGTAGGTTAGTGGGACGTATAAGTACAACAAAAGTTTGCCATACTGCAAGAGTGGGAGATTCATTGCCCAAACAAATATGACTGTAGAGCATCCTAGGCACATTTTTTATATAATATATTTTTTACATACTATAATGCATTTATATTTTAAAACATGATGCACAATGCTAGATTATATGCAACATATATAAATGCATGTGTATTTGTGCTAATTATAGATGAATACAACATTATTAATAAGTTAAAAATGTTATCCATAGTATATTAATCATTAATGTTGAACCGTTCGAGTATCAGCCAAGAAATTAAAAACATACAAATTTTTAAAATAGATGACACGACCTAGACCATTAAATTATGGAATGAAATAGGTTATCCTTCAACTATCAACATGACTAGAGAGTTATATTTAGAAATTAGGTCATATGCATATGTTTTAAAGTGACAATTTAACTCAATTGTGAAGATTGAAAGGACCAAAACACTAATGTGTGCTAAATTCTATGACATATCGAGTAGTTAATATAAAATGGGCATCTACAAAAAACATTTTCCAATTATCTTTGGATGTAAATTATAAAACACAACTGTATGATCAAATTTTAAGCTTTATATACATCAGTTTTCTCATCGATGACAAAACAAAACCTTACATAATCCTATGTCGTATAATCCAAGTTCTTCATGGGTGTAAATAAAATGAATTTTTTTAATGTGTCAGCAAAGGAAGTGTTTTCCCAAGAAGTTTAGAAGTTGAAAATTCTTAGACCACTGATGTAAAATTATATAATATATTCTATTTAAGGGTGTTAGATGAATGGAAAAGGGTCTTCCTTAAAATAAGGACGCTGGTCATTCAATTCCTCCATTCCCTAATGATATTTCAATATTGGTTAAAACAACTAAATCAGGGACAAAAAATGACAGATAAGTGACCAAACAACATGACCAAATTTCGCATATAAAATGGCTAAAAATGACTAAATTAGTGACAAACAAATGTGATATAAGTGAACAAAAATGAGAGATAAGAAATCAGAATTCACATATAAAGGACCAAATGGTGGTTTTGGTGGATAATGTTTGGTTTGTTATCATGCGATAAAAAAATGTGGTCATATTTAGATTGATAATTTGTAGCGTATATTTTGGTCATTAATTTGGTTGCATTTTTTGACATTAAATTGGTCGTAAATTTGGTCTTTAATTGTGACATTTAATGATCAAATAGATGACAAAATTAATGACCACAATACAAGTCTTAAACAACCAAATTAGATATCACCATATTTTTTGTTGTTTGATAAGAGACTAGAAATTAGCCACCAGTGATCGCCAAATTAAAAGTGGTCATTTATATGTGATTTTTTTGTTGTCACTTATATCTCATTTGGTACTATTGCTGGTACCATTGAAGACTAGGCCATAGAAATATTGCAAGAAAGGAGGAGATGAATAAACTCTAAAATTTGACAATATATAAATTTCTCTGAACTTAAAATTGGAATTATATAAACTTGTATTTGTATAAAACATCTGTTTGTGATCGTTTTCATTTTTTCTATACTACTTAGAGTTAGGAAACTATCATTAATATTTTATTTATCAAAATTTTTAATGTATAGAAATGCAGGTGTAGGGGGTGGGTGGATAGTGGGATTCTCAAGCCAATGTAAGATCCAAGTTAAATGAAGTGTTTATGAGAATAACTAGGAGGTTCCATACAACATTCCCCTACCCTATCCTTAATTAATAGGTATATTGAGTATCTAAAGACCATCAATAAAATTTTATGAATCCTTGACAAGATCAGAAATGGTTAATTCTACCAGATCTATTTCACGGTATTATGATGGGATACAATCATATGAATGATTTGATGGATGAGTGGCAATTTGTGTATGTATTTAATATTAACATCATTTTTTAAGGAGCCATTTTTAGTTTTCTTTCATATATATTAGTGTTGTTTTTTATGCTAATGATGTGTACAAATATAAATCAACCATGTATTGGAAACACTTTATGTTGTTTCTATGATTCTTTTATTGGTGCCTCTTTCTTGTGTTCTTAGGGTGGTTCTTCAGGACATACTATCATAGCCACAATATGGTATTTTCTTTGTTTTAGTAGGCATAATGTCTTCTTTGAGATTAAATAAGTTCATCATGGAATATATAGGTCCTAAAAGGATGGCATAGAGGTTCACTATTATGTCACCAACACCAAGTTCAGGTGGCCTAAGTTGTAGGAAAAATGGGAAAGGAAATAATGATTAAAGAACAAACTAAAGGATCATTGTGCTATGGAAACTACATCATATGTAATGGAATTAAAAGAATTATAAAAAGAACTCGTGACCCTCATGATTGTCTCTCAAAACAATTATGTTGAGTTTTAATCCCAACATGTCTCTTCGAAATAATTGATTTCTTGGATCAACACAGATCTTCAATTGCCATTTGTTGTTCTATTTCTTCATATTCCCTCATTATCAATGGCAATTGTAATTCCCCATATTTTGGAATTCGGTATTTAAAATCTAATATGAATTAACTCAACATTTTATTTGCTAATTATATATTTTGACTCAGTTACATTTGTTAAGACTATTATTTTATGAACATATGGAATCCCTAGATATGTCGATAGTAAATCGGACTTATCATTTTGTTTTAGCAATGTTGATGAATATGTTCTATCATTTTAACATGAAACTAAAAGTGGGATATTGATATGTGAATGTTAGTTGAGGTGTACTCTAAGATAAAACAAGTACAGTATATGTTTCAAATATATTTACATAAGTATATTAAATTGTGGTTTAGTGACATGGATTAACACTCAAAAGAGTTGAGTATGTTTATACACATCAATTTTATGTGACTGGTGAACTAACCCACATGTTGATTGGATACGGGAGAGCCATACTCTTATAGTGTCAAGGGGCATGAGATGTCTTCAACATCATGAGTATAATGATGTTATATAAATTTTTATGTTGTTTAATTTTGAATACCAATATATCTATGACTTGTGGGTGAGTGTGAGTTTTGACAGGAACTACAACTTGCACAAAGTGGTTATTCAATGATGATACCCTTTAAAATAGTGATGGAAGAGTACAATTGGTGTAGGGTCTTGAAGGTAGTACTATCATGGGGTCGAGAAATTTCCAACCATCTATCCCATGAAACCTAGAGTCGTGGGAGGGCTTTGCTTAGCACACTCCCCTAGGAGTGTGATGACTACTAGTGGGTTTCTATTGAGGAATATTTCTCTATTTGTAGGACTCAACACTTTATATTATGGGTTCTATATGTTGTTAGATCGGCGTATCCAAATTCACATTATATTCCAGTAGAGGATGGGATGGTGAGTTTAAGAGATGGAAGTAGTCGTGATTAGGAAGTTTGAGTATTGATGTGGATGGATTGGATGGTGTTATTCATTGATAAAAATCATTATGTTTATATGCTTGATGCTTCATTATGTTTATGTAATTCAGTCTTATTACTTTTGTATGAATTATTATGAATGTGAAATGATGGATTGATTATGTTGGTATTCTGTATATTGATTGCATAAGTATAAAAATTATGCATTAAAGAATTAAAAGTGATTATTAGTACCTACGCTTAATATGTGGGCATTGGGAATGTATACGTCAATATAAGAGTACATTAGTATGATTGGTTAGTTAACGGATAAATTAGCATGGTTATATTTATTTTTAGTAACTTGGTCAATAAATTATTGTAGTGTTTCTTATGTATTGAAAGTATCAATAAGTGTTGTAATATATAGATATACATACATATGTTGGCTTGTTCGTTATAGTTTAGATTTAAATAAAATAATTAAATTATTGAATGATATACATAATTATATATATGATGTGCTATATATTATAATACACTATAGTATATGGAAATATCTTATTTGACTTATGCATCACAGGACAATCTAAATAAATGGAAAGATAGGGTTGCATAATTTTTAGAAAGGAATTGTCATAGTTGCATTTAAGATAGTAGCATGAAAAATGAGACTTTGCAACCATGCGTATTAATATTTTATTTATTTAAATTATTTTTTTATTTCTTTGATAAAATAAACATATCAAGTGTGAATATTATTATAGTATAATTTATTGATGGATAAGTAGGTGGATGAGGACTTTTGGGATATAAATACAAGACTTTAGGTTGGAAGAAGGGACTTCTTTTATTGAAGATATTTTGGGAGAGTTTTGGAAGGGATTAGGGAATTTACGATATTTTGGGATGAGAAGTTTGAAGAGTTGGAAGAGTTTGAGAACTATTGGAAGAATTAATAAATAAATTACATGAATCATTGTTCTATTCTATGTGAGTATCATGCATGGAGGTCCATGAGGCTATGTGGATGGCTCTTGGGTCTAGAGACTCGGCTATACCCCTATTTTCTTGGGAGGTAAAACTATGATCCCACTTTGGGCAAGGAAGAGGGAATCAAATTTATGAGAAAATGATAGTTTTATTTAGTTTAGGCATCTTCACCATTTTTCAATACAGGTATTTGTCTTGTTATTTTAAATTACTTACAAAATTGTTGTATGTTGTTTTAAAATGTTTATATGTGATAAATACTATTGTGGTTACATGATTTCATGAGATTCATGCTATTTTGAATGGAAAATGTGATATTAAAGTAATCATGAATTAGTTGATAAATAGGAAATCACCCTTGAGGGGTGTTAAAACAATAGGGAATTTTTATTCATGATTTCTCTTAGGGGGTGTGGATTCTTTGAGAACCCCTTCTCATGTTGTGAAGGTTCCATTAGAGACTGTTATACTAGAGATCGGATGAAAATATGGCATGCAAGGAACATGTAAAGCAATGGAAATCCAAATTACTTGACTATTGATTCCCCTCTTGTGCAAAATACTATCTCTATATATTTACATAAATATGTCGATATTTCTTTCTTTATGAAAAATCATCTCCATTTTCATTTATACCCATCAATCAAAAGATAGCATGTATTTTTTCATAGCACCAATCATAAACTACCTTGTATATCATTGTAGTTGGAGTGTAATAATTTCAACAAAATACTTATCATGTGTCTCATACTCTTATTCATCGCCCATATTTTTTTCTTCAACCATCTCTATATCCCATCCAAGTTTCGGATTTTCATTCTCAAGCCAACTTATGACCCATTCCAACAACATAATGTATGCTTAGTGTTGTCATTTTTTAACTGTCTAAATCGATCCAACAAACATTTTGAATTTTTGCAAAATTGAAATGGAAATTCCTTTGAACTCCGTTGATTAGAAAGCAATGTTGTCAGCATTTCCAACAAAGGGAGTTTTAATTTTAAATTTTACAAATTTATCGAGATTTGAGAAGAAATAAACAATATATAAGTTTGTTTGGACTGCAAATTTAATAGTTCCACGATTTTTAAGTTCTCCAAAAAATATGGAAATGGCTATAAATCATTACTTTTAGACAAGTCCAAATACTATAGATCATTAGTTTTAGACAGGTCCAAATACTGTTGTTTTATTAAGTTCTTGAAGGAATCCAACAATGATATAATTTTGTTTTTAACTTTCAAAGTGTTTCAAGGAGAAGATATCAAATAATTGTCATTTCAATGAATTAAAAAAATACCATCATTCTTTTATACAGTTTCAAGTGTTTCAAGGAGACTATATGAAAGAATTATTTTGTCAATCCTTTTATAGTACCTTTAATTTCAATATTTACTTTGGATTTCAATGTTTTTTGAAGTTATACAAAATTCCTATGAACTTAGGAACTTGGAGAAAATAATTTCAATATTTGGCTCTCTCAACAAGTGCTTTCAATTCACTAAAACTATATCTTAAAACTACCAAGCCACATAGTAAAAAATATTGCACATACCATACTCTTGCTCCCCCATTATGTTCCCAATTAGATTAATTTATAAAACATCTAAAAATGTTATTTTTTTATTGAAATCTAAGAATGCAAGGAAAAGCATACATCATTATCCCAATTCAACCAAAGAATATTCAACTAGCCCAGGAGTTTGGATATGCTTTCCAACCGAATCCCTTCAGACTTTATTACATGTAACTTATACATATTGATAAAATGATTAATAAGATCCATAAGGTTGTAAAAAGAGTGAATAAAGGTTTTTTGAAATAATATTTACACACTTTCGAAGTATTCACTAAAAAACATAAAAGGGTTAGATAAAATTGATTTGATATTGTATATTTTTATGCTATTGTTTTTTTAATAAATATGGGATGTTGTAATTCTATAATTTTACTAAGTGTTTTAAATATGGAACATGAGGATTTGTGAAATACAACAAGTTTTCTCCTTTAGAGAATGAATATATATGCAATTGTGTTTTGAAATTGAACATCTATGTAATAGTCATTTCCATTTGTGTTATTTTCTAGAAAATATATTGTGTTTTATGTTCAATAGACGAAGAATGCAAATGTTATCACATGTTCAATAGCTTTGGTATCAAGAACAAGTCACTCTCCTTCAATCATGGGAGAAGTTTCCATGATATTAATAAAAAATTCAAGGGATCAACACAACACTAACCATTGGAATTGAAATTGAAGTATACACACTAATGTTGTACCGAAACTCAAATTTTGTTTGTGATTAGTTAAATGAGCAATCTTGATACATTCATATTACAATCTCACATGTTGTAAACAAAGTAAAGGCAATGTTGCCCCTTGTAAATTGATTTTATCTTTAGCCACTTTTAAAATTTGCATGTTTTTTTCTCCTACATAACCATATGACAATTGTACATACTATCTCGTGAACAAGAACAAAGAAAAATTGGATCCATATATATGTTTTATGGATTTTCTAAATGGGCCATTATTTATAGTCTATGGACTTGCAATAAGTCTGTCATTGTTCCCTCCCACTTTTATTAGTTTACTATTTATTATATGAACATCAGGATCCTCTAGTTATTGAATTAACTAGTATAATAACAAGGGTATCTTAGAGTAGGGAAATCAACACCTCTATGAATTAGTGGAGCATGATGATGATAAATTGTTTATTGGAAAAATATAATGACATCCTTTTTAAATAATTAGAGCTTGTCAATACCTTGACATTTGTGCATAGAGAGATAGGAATTTTAAAGGGGATATAAGAAAATTCACATTACCACCAAAGTTGATGCTTGAATGTAGTTGAGGTAGGTTTGATTTTACTTGAATCTAGGTTTCAACTTCTCCCTAATCAATGATTTTAATAGTATTTGGCATGATTTTGATAATATATTTGAAATTTAGAATATTTTATAGAAAATATATCTATAGTATGCCAACGTTTTCATAATTGAAAGCTTCACTAACATATAATCATCCAACTGTTAATATTTGTCTTGTGATATTCACGTTAAGACATCCCTTTTCCTGCAACACCTTCAAAAATACCAATGTTTCCATATTTGGAAGCTCTTTTGATGATATTTCTTTAATTCTTGACACATGCTCGCTAAAGATAGACATAGGTCTTAAACAAGAAAAACAATTATGTACAAAAACTAATCATTTTGTGAATCATGTTGACAAGAAGCTTGAGGACATAAGGAAAAGGGATTGTTTATTGCAAGAGATCAATGATTGAGGAAATTACATAAAAAAACAAGTAATTTACTTTAGAAATGATGCAAGAGCATCCAACTCAGATTTATTGGGTTGATGGGTCAAGATTCAATGTAGTCACTTGTATATATATAGGGCTATTTGTTAAATGGATAGGACTAGTTTTAATTTTTAATGAGTGGCATATTGTCATTGTTCTCCTTCAACCATGCAACAAATTCTTCAAGGATAGATATTTGATTATAGGATTTATTTTATTAGGTATTTATATCCAAACTATCCATATATCATAGGGTAGTAGAACACTATAAAAAGAATTAAATGTAAAAGGTGAAAAAGGGAGTGGGAAAGGAGAACATAGAGCAGGAGAGTGTAAGACTGTGTGTCAATTATGATCTATTTAATTGAGTGAAGAACATTCTACATATAATTAGATATTTAATGTCTTCATTTTCAAAAGCCAAGAGCATGATTTTAAATCTCTATGTGTGTGTATGAGATTATATTCTAGTACAAATCTAAGAGTCAATGAATTATGAGATCTCCATGTAGAGCATAAAAGGAAGGAATTGATTGCTCCACTAATCAATTTAACCACAAAGTATTAGAGTTAAAGTTCTGTATATTGGATAGATCCATGACTGTCATCCAATTCTGCAATTAAAAGTTATGCCTGAGATAACCATAACCTAATTGTCCATATGACCGAATATCATAGGGTTTATATTATAGGTGCTCAAAGATCAACAAAGAAGGTGGATTCCGCTAGAGAAAGAGCATCGAAGATAAAGGAGGGGTCGGGTTGTAGAATTTAAAACTAATCGTTTTGAAGTGATTGGAGATCAACATATGAGATCGATCATTGAAGGAGATCTACGATAGTTAATAGTTTCTATGGGTAAAGTTGCGAGGACTTTCCACATTTTCATGGATGTGGTATTTTCATCAAATTTTAGTTAATATGTTTTACATCTAGCATCGATTCGAAGAAGGACAGATCCGACCATAAATAAATATTCTGCTGATTCAATTTGATTAACACTAGACAAAGGGAATGGAATTGTTATCCAAAATACTTTCTTTCATGCTTGAGTCTGCCTAAGTGAGTTGGATGACAGATCAATGAAAGAAATTTTGTTGATTAGATTGGGTTTTGTGTGGATTTCACCTGTAATCTCTTATCTAGCATCATGTTTGGTATCATAGCTTGGATCAATATGCCAGCAAGATGAGGAAAAACACATGGGGCTCCTATAGGACATGTCCGAGGAAGACACTCTGCAGAGACATACATGCAAAGAGACATGTGAAGACTAGAATAAATACTAGAAGATATGGAAAGAAAGAATCATTTAGATAATTCAGACAATAGTGATGAAGAATAAGAATTCATTGACGAAGAAGAAGATCCCAAAGAAGTCAAATTTTTAAAGATGCTAATGAAATCCAGTAGTAGACGTAGAGTGAAGGTACCTATGTATGAAGGTAACTTAAATGTTGAATAACTCATGGATGGGAGTAATTCTATGAATAAATATTTTGATATTGAAGAAATTGAAGACAAGAATAAAGTAAGATATGAAGCTACCAGAATTAAGGGACATGAAACTATCTGGTGGGATGAGCTCCAGATCCATTGTGAAAGAAGAGGTAACTCAAAAATAAACTCTTAGGATAAGATTCTTTTTAAGATTAAGAGTCAGTTTATGCATAAGGACTATCAATTGAATATTATTAGAGAATTACTGAAACTTAGACAGAAGGCTGTGACTGTAAAATAATATACAGAAGAATTTTTTAAACTAAGAATTAGAGTTGGACACACACAAGGAGGTCTATAAAGAGTAGCTAGGTATATAAATGGATTAAGATATGATTTACAGGAAGATCTAATTTTATTAAATATGAAAACTGTAGAAGATGCATATCAAGTAGCTTCAAAGGTAGAAGAGAAACTATTAAGAAAACAGAACCATAACAATAGAGGAAAGAATATAGTAAGAGGAAGAGGATATCCTAGTAGTAGAGGTAGGAATTCCAAATATGGAGCTGAAGGTTCTATCAGTACCTCAACCTAGAGAGGAGGATTCATAGGAGGACGAGGAAGAGGTAGCCACATACATGTAAAATTTTATGCTTGTGGAGTGATTGGACATATGTCTTGGAATTGTCCAAGAAATCAGTCTTCAAATCAAAGAAATGTGAATGTTAGAGAGGCTCAGGAAGTGTCAAAAGAAGAAATAGAGAGGAATAACCCTTCAGAGGAAGGAGAACCTCTTATGTTGAAGAAAGTATTGTTAAAAAAAGGAAAGAAGTACATGAACCATCTCAAAGGAAACGTTTGTTCAAAACAAGGTGTAAGTCACAAGGTAAGTGTTGTAAAATTGTTATTGACAGTGGTAGTACATATAATTTGGTTTCCACTGATATGGTAGAGACGTTGGGATTGAAGAGGATGAAGAATCCAACTCCCTACAAAGTGTCCTAGTTGCATAAAGGACATTAGCTCTTGGTGAATGACAAGTGTAATGTGGAATTCCATATCGACACTTACAAAGATGAAGTATTATGTGACATAATTCGTATGCATGTGTTCCATATATTGTTAGGGAGGCCATTGTAGTATGATAGGAAATCCATTCATGATGGGAGTAAAACTACTTCTTCTTTGGAGAAAGATGGGAAGAGACATACTTTTTCACCCTTGGAAGATGAAGTAGTTCAGGAAGATTCAAGTTCAAACATTTTGATGATGTCTAGAAAAGAACTATTGCAAGAACTTCAGAAAGAGGAGGATCTACATTTTTCCCTTGTCGGTAACCCAAAGGTAATTTTAACTTCTAAAAATTTAGATGATTTTCATGTTGAATTTAACATTGCTTGATGAACATGTTGACATTATTGTGGATGAGTTTCAAAACGATTTACCCCCTGTAAGAAGTATTAGTCATCAGATTGACTTAATAACTACTGCAAGTTTACCTAATAAAGCAGTATACAGACTAACTCCTCAAGAAAATGAAGAGATCAAACATGTATAGGAGTTGTTGGACAAAAGGATTGGTAAAACAAAGCTTGAGTCCTTACTCAATACCCACTGTGCTTAGTACAAATAAATATGGTGGGTGTAGGATGTGCACTGACTCCAGGGAAATCAACAAGATCACTATCAGGTATAGATTTCCTTTACCAAGAATTGATGATCTGATGGACTGTTTAACTAGTTCAAAATATTTTTCCAAAATAGATTTTAAAAGTGCATATCATGAGATTAGGATAAGGAAATGGGACAAATGGAAGACAACATTTAATACTAACGATGTATTTTATGAATGGTTAGTGATCCAATTTGGGCTTACTAATGCACCTAGTGCCTTCATGTGGTTGATGAATAAGGTTTTAAAAGAATTTACTAGAAAGGTTGTGATAATGTATGTACATGGTATTCTTATTTTATGTCAGAATATATAGGGGCATCTAAGACACCTTAAGTTGGTGTTGAGTACTTTGCATAAAGAGAAGTTGCTGATAAATTTGAAGAAATGTAGTTTCCTAAAGAAAGACTTAGTTTACTTGGGATTTGTAGTTTCAGAAGAAGGACTGAAGATGGATCCTGACAAGGTACAAGCGATTTTGAATTGGCTAGTTCTAAAGAATGATTATGAGGTAAGGATTTTCCATGGACTTGATAGTTTCTATGAGAATTTCATTAAGAATTTTAGTCATATTTTTGCACCTTTGATAGATACTTTCAAAGGAAGTAAACAACATTTCAAAAGGACAGAAGAAGCTGATACGAATTTTAAGATGTTGAAAAACAAGATAACTGAGAATCCTATTTTTTCTTTTGCCCACTTTTGGCAAAGTGTTTCAAGCAGAGACATATGCTAGTAGAACAACAATCACAGTAGTTTTATGTCAAGTAGAAGAGGCTAGTGGCATACTTCAATGAATAATTGAATGAAGCAAAACAACAATACTCTTCATATAATAAAGAATTATATGTCTTTGTGCAAGCTATTAAGAAGTGGAGACATTATTTTATTCCTAAGGAATTTGTGTTGTATTCTGACAATCATGCTTTGGAGTTCAGAAATAGTCAGCCTAAACTAAACCAGAGACATGTTAAATGGGTATAATTTTTGCAGAACTTTAACTTTGTTATCAAACATAGGAATGGTAAGTCTAATAAAGTTGCAAACGCATTGAGCATGATAAATATGGTATTTCAAGAATTTAAGGTCAGTGATTTAAGGTATATGCAGCCTTTGAAAATTGAGTTACCCATAACAAACGTTATTCACTACATATTATACTTCTTGTAATAGTATTGACAAATTTTTTTTTGTCATTTTAAATATATGTGTTGTATATTATACACTAATGTTATTGCACTATTTGTAAATATAAAGACATTCCCCCCAAGATGCCAACCAACAAAAATCTCTTCGCTACATAATAGTACAAAGACTACTTTACAAGACGACAAGCATGGATATCATGCCATTGAGTATTGAGTTCTTAATGATCCTATGGAAGAAAATGGCGTTATTGATACTAATGGTGAAGATGAGATAAATAGATTGCTGCAAGAAACATTTGCTCCATTGCATGAGGATAACCTCCATGATTTTCATGATGTTCCTCTTCTCGAGAAGTCCAAAGAGCCTCTTTATGAAGGCTCAACAACGAATATTCTATTTTCTATATTGTTGGTGGTGAACTTGAAGGTTTTGAATGGTTTATCAAACACTTGTTTCACACAGCTCCTAAGGTATGTAAAGTGGATTAATTTCCTCTATTTTTAGTGTTAATTAATTTGTAAATTAGGGATATGAAATATTTATAATGTATATTGTTTACATTTCATTTTTTTTCAATGTTTAGATTGGTGGGTGAAATTCTATTACCACCATCAAATAATTTACCACGCACCAGTCAAGAGGTATTCTTGATTATGAAATAAATTGGAGTGGAGTATCAATCAATTGGCGCATGTCCTAATGATCATATTATATATTATGGACACTATGCATCAAAAAACAATTCCCACAATGTGAAATTAGTAAATATAGAACTGATCAATTAACAAAAGAGGTCCCTCGCAAATTTCTTTGTTATATTCTGATAATTCCACATTTCCAACTGCTATTCAGGTGTCAAAGTATAGCATAGTTTATGGATTACCATGAGAATAATGGAAGTGAAGATGGTTTTCTTCGAATGCCTACATATGGTTCTGCATTGAAGAACATTGAAGAAAAATGTCCAGTTTTTAAAGATGAACCTCGAAATGTTAGACTTTCATTGGAAGCTGATGGTTTTAATCCATTTGGTGATATTCATTCTACTTACTCAGTGTGGCCTTTTTTCATCATAAACAATAACCTACCTCCTTGGATGATCATTAAGAGAGAGTAGGCAATGTTGGAAATGATTATTCTAGGTATTTTTTTAAAGCTGTATTTATATTATTTCATAAAGTTATTTGTTTAATTGCTGCATGAGAACACCTTTTATATATTTGGACAGATAACTAAATAGCAATATTCTATGTTTATTGATCAATTAGCTAAGTAACAATTTAAATATATGAATTTATATATTGAGACTCTTATCGATGAGTTATTGAAGTTATGTGTTGGAATGATTATGTAAGACATATCTAGACCAATAGGGCAGAAAAAATTCCAGTTCCATGGAATATTTGCATGAACAATTCATGACACTGCCTGATTAACAAATTTTTGTGGTATGTAACTTTATGTTGCACATCGTTAAAATTTTATGTTTTTAAGGTTAAAAAATGTAGTTTTTAAAAAATTATTAATATTTTGATGCTATAACATTAATACATATATTTCGCAGGTATTCAAAGAAAGGAAAAAGATGCATGTCGAGTATGTGGTCCTAGGATAAAATATCCTCATTCAAGAAGTTTACCAAAGGAGGTGTTCGATGAGTACATGCACTTCGTTCCTAAGGACCATAGGTACCAAACTATAGAAAAAAAAATTCAATGGTAAAGAAGAGAATGCAAAGAACCCATGAAGAATGACACCTCACCTATGGAGGTTGGAATATAATAGAAATCATCGAGGTATGCAAATTGTATATGCATCATACAATAGGTTCACGTAATATTATGATTTTCATATTTTTGCTGAATTTTCTCTACCATGGGTTTCATTAGTTATTGTTAATGTGTTTTCGTTTATGTTTAATGAATATATTTAAGGAATGAATGGGATTCTAGGAGGAATGAAGAGTTATCCCATACAATTTAGTAGTTTTCCTTACTACTAGCATCTACAGATATCCCATTGGTTTGATACAATGCATATCAGGAAGAATGTAATAGAAATGATATGGCGGGCATTAGATGGAAGGTGAGACAAAGATAAAATTTGAAACAAATTTAGAGACTTTGGAGAATCCAATCACAGATTGCAATGAAATAGTGCCCATGTACAACAAAACATTGCCATAGTGCAAGAGTGGGAGAATCATTGCCCAAACAAATATGACTGTGCAGCATCCTGGGCACATTTTTTATATAATATATATTTTTACATACTATAATGCATTTTATTTAAAAAATGATGCAGAATGCCAGATTACATGCAACATATATGAATGCATGTGTATTTGTGCTAATTATAGATGAACACAACAGTATTAATCAGTTAAAAATGTCATAAATAGTATATAAATCATTAATGTTGAACCATTCGAGCATCAACCGATAAATTACGAACATACAAATTTTAAAATAGATCATAGGACCTAGACCATTAAATTATGGAATGAAATGGGTTATCCTTCAACCATTAACATGACCAAAGAGTTATGTTTACAAATTAGGTCATATGCATATTTTTTAAAGTGACAATTTAATTGAATTGTGAATACTCAAAGGACAAAAACACTAATGTGTGCTAAAGTCTATGACATATAGAATAGTTAATATTAAATGAGCATCTACAAAAAAAAATTCTAATTATCTTTGGATGGTAATTATAAAACACAACTGTATGATCAAATTTTAAGCTTAATATAGATCAATTTGCTCATTGATGACAAAACAAAACCCTACATAATCCTATGTCCTATAATCCAGGTTCTTCATGGGTGTTAATAAAATGAAGTTTTTTAATGTGTTAGCAAAGGAAGTGTTTTCCCAAGATGTTTAGAAGTTGGAAATTCTTAGACCACTAATGCAAAATTATATAATATATTCTATTTAAGGGTGTTAGATGAATGGAAGAGAGTCTTCCTTAAAATAAGGAAGTCGGTCCTTCAATTCCTCCATTCCCTAATGATATTTCAGTATTGGCTAAAACAACTAAGTCATTGACCAAAAATGATAGATAAGTGACCAAACAAAATGACCCAATTTCACATATAAAATGGCTAAACACGACTAAATTAGGGGAAAAAAATGAGATATAAGTGACAAAAAATGAGAGATAAGAAATCAAAATTCGCATATAAAGGACGAAATGGTGGTTTTGGTGGATAATTTTTGGTTTGTTATCACACAATATAAAAATGTGGTCATATTTAGATTGGTAATTTGTAGCGTGTCTTTTGGTTATTAATTTGGTCGTATTTTTTGTCATTAAGTTGTTCGTAAATTTGGTCATTAATTGTGAAATTTAATGACCAAATAGATGACCAAATTAATTACCACAAGACAAGTGATAAACAACCAAACTAGATATGACCACATTTTTTGTTCCGTGATAAGAGACTAGAAATTAGCCACTAGTGATCGCCAAATTAAAAGTGGTCATTCATATGCGATTTTTTTGTTGTCACTTATCTCTCGTTGGGCACTAGTGCTGGTACCATTGAATAATAGGCCATACAAATATTGCAAGTAAGCAGGAGATGAGTAAACTCTAAAATTTGACAATAAATAAATTTTTGTCAACTTAGAATTGGCATTATATAAATTTGCATTTGTATAAAAAATGTGTTTGTGATCGTTTTCATTTTGATATAAACTTAGAGTTATGAAACAATCATTAATATTTTATCTATAAAAAATGACAATGTATAGAAAATGTAGGTGTAGGGGGTGGGTGGATAGTGGGATTCTCAAGCCAACCTAAGATCCATGTTAAATGAAGTGTTTATGAGAATAACTAGGAGGTTCCATACAACATTCCCCTACCCTATCCTCAATTAATAGGTATATCGAGTATCTAAATACCACCAAATAAAATGTTATGAATCCTTGACAAGATAAGAAATGGTTATTCCTACCACATCTATTTCACGGGATTATGATGGCATGCAATTATATGAATGGTTTGATGCATGAATGGCAATTTGCATATGTATTTAATATTACCATCATTTTTTAAGGAGCCATTTTTAGTTTTCTTTCATCTATATTAGTGGCGCTTTTTATGCTAATGTTGCTTACAAATATAAATCAACCATGTATTGGAAACACTTTATGTTTTTTCTATGATTCTTTTATTGGTGCCTCTCTTTTGTGTTCTTATGGTGGTTCTTAAAGATGTACTATCATAGCCAAAATATGGTGTTTTCTTTGTTTCAGTAGACATAATGTCTTCTTTGAGATTAAATAAGTTCATCATGGAAAATAGAGGTCCTAAAAGGATGGAATATAGGTTCACTATTGTGTCACCAATTCCAATTTTAGGTGGTCTAATTTGTAGGGAAAATGGGAAAGGAAATAATGATTAGAAGACAAACTAAAAGATCAATGTGCTATGGAAACTACATCCTATGTAATGGAATTAAAAGAATTATAAAAATAACTCACCACCCTCATGATTGTCTCTCAAAATGAGTATGTTGAGTTGTAATCCCAACATGGCTCTTCGGAATAATTATTTTCTTGGATCATCGCACACCTTCAGTTTCCATTTGAGGTTATATTTCCTCATATTCCCTCATTATCAATGGAAATTGTAATGCCCCTTATTTTGGCATTCGATATTTAAAATCTAATATCAATTAACTCAACATTTTATTTTCTAATTATCTATTTTAACTCAGCTACATTTGTTAAGAATATTATTTTATGAACATATGTAATCCCTAGATATGTCGATAGTAAATTGGACTTATCATTTTGTTTTTATCAATGTTAATGAATATGTTCTGTCATTTTAACATGAAACTGAAAATGGGATATTGATATGTGAATGCTAGTTGAGGTGTACTCTGAGATAGAACAAGTACAATATATGTTTCAAATATACTTACATAATTATATTAAATTGTGTTCTAGTGACATGGATTAACACTCCAAAGAGTTTAGTATGTTTATACATGGGTTTTATGTGAGTGGTGAACTAACCCAAATGTTGATTGCATACATGAGAGCTAGACTCTTATAGTGTCAAGGGGAACGATATGTCTTCGACATCAGGAGGATAATGATGCTATATAAATTTTTATGTTGTTTAATTTTCAATATCAATAGCTCTATGACTTGTGGGTGAGTGTGAGTTTTGACAAGAACTACGACTTGCACAATGTGGTTATTCAATGATGATACCCCTTAAAACAGTGATGGAAGAGTATTGGTGTAGGGTATTGAACCTAGTACTATCAGCGGGTGGAAAAATTTCCAACCATTTATCCCTCGAAACCTAGAGTCATGCGAGGGATATGTTGAGCACACTCCCCTAGGAGTGTGATGACTACTAGTGGGTTCCTGTTGGGGAATATTGCTCTATTTATAGGACTCAACACTTTATCTTATGGGTTCTATATGTGGTTATATCGGTGTAGCCAAGGCCACTTTATATTCCAACAGAGGATGGGATGGTGAGGTTAAGAGATGGAAGTAGTCGTTATTAGGAAGTTTGAGTATTGATGTGGATGGATGGGACCAATGATGGATTGTATGGTTTTCTTCATTGATAAAAATCATTATGTTTATGTAATTCAGTTTTATTACTTTTGTATGAATGATTGTGAATGTGAAATGATGCATTGATTATGTTGATCTTTTGTGTATTAATTGAAAGAGTATAATAATTATTCATTAAAGAATTAAAAGTGATTATTAGTACCCATGCTTAAGATGTGTGCTTTGGGAATGTATACGTCAATATAAGAGTACGTCTATTTAAGTTCCAATATCTAACGTATTTGAAGAAACAATGGAAAGATTGGAAAAACATGGGAAACACAAACTAGGCCAGGGTGGATATCAGAAGCTAAGGGCACGACTTGTAAGAATCATTTGATCATTATTTGTAGCCAATAATTAATTGATTTTTCTAACTATAGAGAACAATTAATTGATTTATAACAAGCACTTTACATGGTTTTATGCATTGAAGGGAAATTATTTTCAAGAGGAATCCACTCATGAAGACTTGAAGCTCAACTTCAAGTACAGTTTTCATCATGTGTTGGAACATCAAAAAAAATTGGGGAAAACCCTAGTTTCCCCATTGATTCAAGTAGAGGTAAATAAAATAAACAAGGACATTATTATAATGAACTTGCATAATCTATCCATGAATGATTACATCAAAAAATTAATGTGTTTTTTTTGTTCTCAGGGTGACACCTACAAAAGCAGCAAGTGTAGCAGTACCACACGATGGTGGTGAGCTTCCTAGCCATTTAGGTATGTAATGCTATAAAATGGATGTATTTAGTATGATTTTAAATACATAATTGATTACATTTAATAATTAATATTTTTCTATGAATGGCATAGCATGTACCTTCTTATGATAAGCTAGGAGAGGAACAAATCGAAGAGCCAATGAACACTCCAGTTGACTCTGCTAGTCAGCCAACTGGTAAATATCACTGTAATGAAATTGAAAATAATGAAAAGCGTACATAAATAAAAAATGTGCACTTGTACCTATATAATTGTCTTGGTTTTTGTAGATGATTCCCCTGTCCATCAACCTCCACCCCCTCCTAATCGACGTACTAGAAGTATGGTGCGGGGGTGCATATCCACATAATCAACAGAAAAATAGGGAACGACAACTCCAACAGGGAAAGACACCAAATATGAAGTCCCCCTCTTACAATATATGAGAAAAAAACAAAAAAATAAAAAAAATGTAGTTGTAAACATTTAAGATTTGTATTTGACTGAGTCAAGGCATGAACTATTTTCAGTTTTGTAACAAGTTTACTGAACTCATCATTTCATGGTGATATTTTAGAATTGAGGTTTCACACTTGTATATTATTGCTCATATCATATGTTTGAATACGTGTGACCTCTTTAGATGACTATGGTTATCCCCAAGGGACTATCCACCCCTTCTTGAGTTAACGTGAGGAATATGATATGACCATATAGTATATAATTGGTTTACTGCTATTACTTATTTTGTTTTCATTACTTTAATGATTTATGTACCTCTATGTTTGATAGTACTATGTTGATTAGAACATTTAACATAAGTATGTTTGTGATTTTTGAAATTTATATGCGTAATGTTTGTTCACTTTGTTTCATAACTTATTATTGAATATGTGTGACATCTTCATATGGTTATCATCAAGGGGCTGGTAACCCCTTGCTGAGTTAACCTGAGGAAGATGAGATGACCACATGACCTTCCTTATCCTGGGATGATAATTATGAGATTCCTGTCATTGCACGATACACATGAGATGTATGACCACATACAATTGAAAAGGCTGGGTAACCTACCTTTGACAATGACTTGATGTGCATGAGCCTAGTATGACGTCGTGTTTCCTTATTATGATATGTTGACTTGCATGTTTACTTTTATTTTATGTTTAGCCTTGCATGTTTACTTCACTTGCATGTTTATAATTCCATGTTTACTTATCCTTGCATGTTTATCCATGTTTACTTGTATGTGATGCTTAGCCTTGCATGGTTCATTCTGCTTGGTTCATAATGGTTACTTGACTTGCATGTTTGCGTTGAATTGCATTTTAGTTGTATGGGATGATATTTTTTAGGGTCTTTTCCAGTTCAACGTTCTCTCTATTAACCTGTATGTTGGTCTAGTTGAGTCTCATGCAACTAACCTAATGCTAAGAGGTTGAAGTCTGATGATAAGGGAGGTCTTCCCCAACATATGAATAAATTTTCTTTCTCCTTAGTCATTTCAGCATTGCAAATGATAATATGACATGTCCACAATAATGAATTTGTTTTTCTTCTTGACGTCAATGGGAATGATGTATTTTCCATATCCAAATGCAACTCAAAATAGCAGTGTAATTATTGAACTTCTATAATTCCTTATATTGATAATATGTTTATTTGTATATGATTAACTGACATCTTCTTACATTGCAAGCTATGCATGACTTTAATGGATGTGCATTTGTACAGTTTGGATACATTATGACTTCATGCTTATGAAATCAGAATCATGACTTCTTACAATTGGTTATCAATATTGTCTACAAGGATATTATTGGGAGGAATGAGATGTTTCAATGTTCGGCACATACTATGGTAAGATATTGTCTTCGAACCTATATTCTAAACCAAATTATTTTTATTTCTAATTGTAGTAGTTTTCTTGTTTAAACTATGGTGTGCACCCATACCACTACATGATTGGGAGTTAAACGGGTTGTTACTTGAGTTAAATGTAGATTCCCCTATGACATTGAAAAGATGTCAAGTTTCATTTTTCCAACAAGTGTTTGTAATATTGGGCTTTGGATTTACATAGAGATATAATTTATATGCTATAATGCTAGCCAGAAAAAATTTAGCAAAAAAACAAATTTAAGCATTGTACCTATAATGGTTTCTTGTGATGACCTTTACATCTTTCTAATTAACCAACCAAACATTTTTCTTAATATGGAACGCATTTACCAAATATATCTCCAATAATTAGTAGCTGAATAGTAACTTCCAAGGCTAAGCACATATTTTCATTTCTTTCAACATAATATTCTCATCTTCTTAAGTTCTCTCTTGATGTTCACCAAGGAAATGAACCCATCTAGAAAGCTCAAGGTGGATGCTAATACATGAAGTAACCTCCAAGTAATAAGGGATTTCCGCTTAGAAACCCAGAAGGATACATCAAGGTATGTGACATAGCTAAAATGTGCAATTAATTTCCCAAAAAGGTGGCTACTCCACCAGGATGTGCCCACAATGCAACCAAACCTAGATTAAAATGGAAAATTTCTTCTAAAATGATGGGAAGACTAGAAAAGGAGGGCTTGATGATCCCCCAAAATTCCTATTAATTCCAACAATCAATATCAAGAGTGATGAAAGAACTTTTGTTAGGGAAATGTTACAATGTGAGAGTGTCCACATGGAAACCAAACAACTCAAAATGCAAATAAATTCTAGAAGCCATGTCCACAAAACACTCCATTTGAACTCTAAGAGGGTATGCTTCCATAAAGTGACCTCTAAGCATGCAATGCCTCTCATCAATGGCATATAAAAGAGTGTTATCATTTCATAATAAAGTTGGATGTCCCAAGGCTAGCTAGGGCATGGAAATACGAGTCCAAAGTCCAATGATCGGTTCTAGACATGAGGTGAGGACTGAAATAAGGGTGTGTCCTACCAATGCTTCCTTTAGGGTTGAACATTGACTAAAATTTGTTGGTTTATTGCTTATTCCAGTCAAATTCATTCCCAGAACCTCCTTAAGGTTGTTGTACATGCTTAAAAAAAACACCCAAAACTTGTCAAATCTTGTTTTTGTTGTTTTCTATCACTGTCTAAACAACCCTTAGAAATTCCCATATTCAACTTTAATGCTTTTTATGCGGATCCAACATGCCCAAAATTGTCAATAAATGCTCAAAAAGTGCTAGAAAATGTGTTTTTACTATGCCTATGACTCAAAATGCCACCATATTTGACATTGGAGTTTGTACGAGGACTGAGAGGTTCCCAAAACTATTGCTCACTTGAAAATAAAACCTAAATTCATTTAAGTGCCCACACAACAAACTGCCAAATAATATGAGTTTATTGTTGTTTTTAGGTTGTTTGAGGATAATTTATACATGCACCTAATTTTAGGTTATTTTGTGCTTAAATGACTTCTCATAATTGCATTTCATACTTATTTAAGGCCCTTTTTATCACTAACCTACCTCCACCAACTGCCTGGATCTACTTTTTAGTTCTGTTTACACCTTTTTCTATGGTAAAAAGCACATAGAATTCATAATGATGATGTCAATTTTTGATTAGGATGTCATAACAACCACCATTTCTACCCATAAAGGAGGTTTGAGGCTATTGGAATGCACAGGTTTCCTAATGATGTCCGTTTACCACTGCTAAATGTGTTGCTCTTGATGTTATAGGGTCCAGAGCTGCCTAGAGATGAGGTACATAAAAAAATGTAGACATAAATGAGGAACAAATTGGACACATTCCATATGTCTTCACGTTGGACCGAAATGTTGTGGATGAGTATTATGAAACATATTACAATCCTATATATGCTTCTACAGTTATGCCACCATTGGAACAAATTATCCTTACTGCTGGATTTCATTACCATCTCTTGCGGATGCTTCCATGAATTTTTTCTTACTTTATAGTAGGATGTTGATGCTACAAATCTCCTTTTTTTCCTAGTTCATCCCTCTTTCATGATAGTTTTTCTTCATCCCCAACACTAGAACATTATGGTGTTGGGTTTCCTTCATTACCTTTGGTCCCCATAACTTCTCTTTTAAGGATGCAAAAGGGCCCAAAATGCTCTAAATAACCATAACAGTGTAAGGTACACCCATACCAAAATGGGGGTAAGAAAAATGAATACTAGAAGTCCATATTAGGGTGTTTTAGTTCTCAATGGGTGATAAGATTAACATAACAATAATAAAACAACATTTCCAACTATGGATATATTTGGATGATACAGATAGTATTCTTGAGAAACCTTTGCAAACATATGTGTAGATGCAATTTTGGTTGTAGCTGTTAAAAAGAATTTTATTTCAACATGAGGACATTTTGAACTCCTCCAAACAATTTTCATTCCACCGTAAGAAACATCAACCAAGCAAATTAAACAAGCTTCAACATAAAGGATTTTATCATAAAACAACATGGATTTTTCCCTCAAATATACTACATGAATGTGTATTGAATGGTAACTGAAAGAGACAAGGAATAATTTCATAAATATTCTTATCCTCCTAATTAGGTCATTCTCTGATCAAGTAACTATGTCCATTTGGTCATCATGTAAAATGTCATGAAAGATGTAAAGAGATCTCTAATTCCCTAGGGAAGACTATCATGTAAGAACTCAACTATGATTAAGAAACCAATGTGTAAGTCGTCTCCAATGTGCAAATCCATCACAAAATATCTATCATATGAAAACCCATCATGGAACATCTAGGGTTTGAAGTTTGAACATAAACCAAGTTTTCAATATCTCATGAAACACTGCTAAACATGGTGTAAAGACTTTTCAAGTAAACTTGAATATTAACATGGTTGCACTTGAATAAATAGGGGTTCTAGGAACATTGTAACAAGGTCAATTTTCTAAGATATGGTAATTTTTATGTGTTGGAATAGGTAGGGGACAATACCTACATACTCAATCTAAATCCATAAATGCGAATTTACTCTATATTTAGTGTGAAGAATCTCAAACATGAGTCATCCATGCTCGATGAGGAAAATGAAAACAAGTCTTTCCTATAACATAAGACTTCACACTATAAGCTCAATCATAGTTAATAGAAGATATAGGTTGATGAATAAGTCTAGAACAACTAGACAGGGGTAGTAGGAACTTTGTATGGTTGGGTTTGTTACCCCCGTGTGGGTGTCCAAATCTGATTCCATTCACACTCTTGAAAGTGGTGACACCATTCATAATGGTGATTATTGACATCACACTCTATATAAGGGAATTGGAATTCATGGCACTAAAATTTTTCCTCATCCCTCTAAATGTATGGAATTACAAGATGTTGAATCAAATTTACAATCTCTAATATAGAGTGCCATTCATATTCTACAAGAAAATATCATCAGTATAGAGGCCCAACTCCCAATACTCAATGTATGAAGAGAATTTTTGGGTAGAGATGGCATAAATCGGTTGTATTGGGACTTAAGTAGGAATAGTAAGCATCCTTTGCTAGTGGTTTGAGTTACACAAGCACATAATAAATGGATATCTCAAGTAGAAAATGAGAATGTTACAGGGAGTTGGACAAGGCCTTGTCATAGAGAATGTATGACTGTCTCATTTGATTGTGAGAAAGAGCTATTGAAAAATACCTTTGTAAACTCTAAGATTTCATCTGGGGATGGGATGGTGTTAGTTGAGAACAATAGCAAGGAACCCCAACAAAATTCTAGAGGAGGAAATGTGGTTGTTTCTGAAGCATGAAGCTTGAAGTTTCCCAAGAAGTATGAAGAATCATTTTACCTTATATTAGCTTCAAAATAAATTTTGGTCTTGTTAATGGCCTCAAAGCTCAGCTATGAGTCAGTTTGTTTGGTGAAACCATTAATAGGAGGTGTCATAGTCACATATGGGTCAGTTATGGTAAGTATGAATTATTGTTAAGGATTATTGAATCAGGTCTAGGTTAATTCATGAGATTGTTGGGCATGAATATGGACACAATTTAGGGACTGTCCCACACTCTCAACAATAGAAAACAATTATAAACCAACAAATAATAGTGGTAATTTAAAAATATGGGCAAATCAATCAACAGTAAAATAACTTTTGCACACATTACAGAGGTGTACACGTGTACACGTTTATTCTTAGGTTGATATTGTGAATGCTTCCCTTGGTTTTCTATCCAATTTTGAAGTGGTGTACATGATGTGGGTATTTGTTGTAAAGTACCTAAATATAAATCTTTTTAAGGTAGGGAGTATAAGTCAACTTCTCAACCTGGACAAAATCAAAGATAGGAAATTGGATTTGCATAATGTGAATAGTTGAACCTTTCATGATAAGCATTATTGTGTTGTCTCAAAGTCATGTAATTGGGTTCTTGCTAATGGATATATGCATGCTCATTCACACTGGATTAAAAATTGATTCTATTTGAATAAAACCAAACCTACAACTTGCATTTGATATGTGACTTACTTCCACACACCATTGTTTCAACATAGGGTACTTCCATAAATAAGAACTATGCTCATATATATAACCTATGGTAAATAATGTCCCAGGTATGGTGGTCTATTAAAGTACAATATTGCGTGGTATTTGGTGGTATCAGGTAAATAGGGGACTTCCATAAATAGTGTCATAAATAAATTATAGTTACAATGCTCATGTATATAACCTCTAGCAATAAGGAATTAAATTGAATAAAGGATTAGATTTGTTTGCTACTTGCTTTGACATGCCCTTTTTTCATGCAATTTTGACTCTTGAGTCCATGTGAAGTAATTTTTTACACATGTTCCATTTCCGGACTCTAGATCTATTGAGTAGTGCTTTGTAGTAGTTATAGTATATGATGAGGACTGATAAGTGTCATGGCATATATTGGTTACAGCTTACAATACATTTTTTTTATAGAATATCTTTAAATACTTGAATATATATTCTCTGTTTTCCAAATTGTCATGGCCAAAACAACTACCTTTTTAATATGTGTCTTCTTTGATCTTTTAGCAATCATCTTGACTTACAAATTACAAGCTATCATGAGTGTCTTCATTTCCAGAGGATATTATTTTGGAGATAGTTGAATTTTTTCAATCAAGGTCTTAAATTTTGTAGCAAGGATGGGTAGATTCAATTTCATCTCCTACGGAACAAACAATAGGAAAATGTTTAGTATCCAATTCCACAACCCAAACCAATAAAATGGTTGTTGGAATTCAAGGGTTCTTTTCTACTTTTCCATTCTGTTCAGACTTATTTTTTCTCTATGGAATAGGAAGTATACAATTCAGTTGATATTTCTTTGATGTTGAAAATGGTTAATTTTCTTTAAATGCTACCTTGCTGCATGGAATCATATCTTTCTATGCATTTTGAGTGGATGAAGTGAAACTGTTTTACTTTATTTTTTTCTCCTACTTAAATATTCATGGCTTTGTGAATGCACTTTAAATTTTACCTTGTTCATAATAACCTTGTTTCTATGCATTTTGTGTGGATGAAGTGTAATAGTTTTACTTTTATTCCTTTTCTCCTACTTTAATATTCATACCTTTGTGATAAGAGTCTTAGTGGCACATCTAAAAACTATTTTTTATATGCACTCTCGTAACATGTTTCAGATATAAAGTGCGGAGTGCAATTTTATCTGCGGCTTGGAGGCAATTCTTATTTTTAATGCATATGATATTATTTTTTTGAATCTTTTTCCTCTGTCACATTAATATTAGACCTGTTATCACTCCAGGAAACTCCTCTAGGTTGTAGCTCGAGGATGCATGGTAACTTAAATGTTTGTATGGTTTTTCTAACTGGATCAAGTCAGGTGACCTATAGGACCTCACACTCTCAAGAAATGAATGAAAATCAATCAAGGATAAGGCTTCTGACTACCACTGTTTAGAGGTTTGATAATATGGTGCATAGATGGAGAACTTATCATGCGGGCAGATTCATACATAAAATAGTTATATATAAATGCAGGCTAGTCATAACAAGGAAAGTACTTGCAATTCAAATAATCAATATGTAGATAAGATGACAGTTATCAAACATCAAATAACGTGAATAAACCTGAATAACACATTCAAGCGTAAGCATAGAATAGAAAAGAATTGGACAAAAGAGCTTATATTATGTCATGAGAAATATGATAATCTTGATAATGTCATGGTTTATTGGTCCTTGAAGTCGAACCTTTTCAATAACATAAGTTTTAGGCTTTATAGCCTTTACAAAAATATTCAGATCCTGAAAAATTGGATTTGATTTACTAAAAATAGACAAAATAATTGTGTTTACATAATTAGGTCAAAAAAACCTAATTTAACTATTAGTTTATCTAATTGTAGAACTTGTTCACTATTTGAACCTTTTGATGACTGCAGTGAGTACTAAGGGTAAAGCTATAACTGGTTCACTATTTTCTAAAACATGTAGGGTTTGTGACCATTTCCCCTTTCATGTGTCTTCAAAAACTGGACCAGATCTCATATGATGGTGCACTTCAACAATACTCACCTTTTACACTTCATCCTTGAGCTAGGTATATTTCCCAAAACTGGTCTTTTATGCAAAAAATTATTTTTGTGCCTCTTATGCTTTTGGTGGTTAAGGAGTCAAAATTTTGGGTTTGTTAGCTATCGAAAGCACATCTTTTGGTGGCTAATGAACCACTTCAGCATCTTCCTAAGCCACCGAAAGCCCTGTTCTTGCAAAATTTGTAGGAAACCTCCCAAATTACATCCTTTTCTAATTTGTTGTCGATATTCTGGTATTTCTTGATCTTTAATAATATCTGAAACATCATGGGCTACCTCTGGATCTTGAAATCTTGGTGCTTCCTCTGCTAGGGTTTCCAGAGAAAGCCGAGTTTGAGGGCGAGGGTCTACATTTTTCTTCTGTAATCTCACCAATATGATCATTCTATAAATTCTGGTGCTGTCCTTCATCAGCCTCAGATTGCTTATTTTCAATAGAGCATACACTCATCTCCAGATCATAATTGTGCAACTCCTTATTCCTCTTGGTCAAAATGTCGTTATTCCTCTTTATCTCCGTGTCCAAAAAATCTAGTTCCTGTATCTCCTCTAGCAGTTTGTTTACTCTTGGAGAACTAGGTTTGCATGAGGAGGTATCTACTCTTTGTTCATCCTGCTCATACCCAAGTGTTGGTGAATTAAACTCTTCATTTTTCTGCTGTAACCTTCCCTGTTAGGTCAACTATTGCCCTAAAAATTTGGCCAAACTGCTGAAAATGGGGGCTCAGAGATTCATTTTTTTCTCCAAATATGTGATACCTATGTATAAATCGAAAGAGGTTTTTGTATATTGGTATTCTTTGAGAAAAAACATCTCTCTATTTTTTGAATTTTTTTTCTATTTTCCAGATATCTGTATTTCAAAAACACATGTAAAACAGGGAAATTCTGAGATTCAAAAATTACGGCTCAGAGATGGATTCGATTCTCCCAATATGAAATACCTATAGGAAAATTGAGAGAGGTTATTGTTCTCTGACTTGTTAGGAAAAGAAAATCTGATAGTTTTGCAAAATGATTCTCCATTCGCTCAGAATCACCGTTTTAAAATGATGCCTTTTCAAAGTAAAACACCACTTTTGATGGCTTAGAGTGCCCTGAAATTTTGGTCTTAGCTGTAGAAAGTATACATTCAGTGGCTTAGAGACCATTTTGAAACCATGCTTAGCCATGGAAACCTGTGTGTTGAGTTTTTTGATTGGGTCCTCCTCCCTACACCTTTTAGGTGGTTAAGAGTATTTAGGGTTTTGTTTGCTAGCTGCCAAAAGCTCAGCTTTCAGTGGCTAACGAACCGCCAACACATTTTCCCAAGCCACCGAAACATTCTTTCTTCCACAATGTGTCTCATTCACTTTTGGTGGTCAACTTCCTTCAGAAAACCCTTGTTAAGCTTTCGAAACCAAATCTTTTCGGTGGCTAATGAGCTGTTCGAAAGCTCGCCTAAGCTATCGAAAGTCCTTTTACAAGAATTTTAACAAATAATGTAATGATTGAGATTTTGGTGGATGATCATGGTCTTGCATTAAACTGTTAGTTACCGGAAGCTAGGCTTTTTGGTGGCTAATGAGCTCTTGAAAATATCGCCTAAGCCACCGAAAGCTAAAACTTCAAAATCTATCAAATAATAGNCAATGTATTTCATAATATGACTTGAAATCTTCATCCTATCAAAAAATAAATTGTATGAGTGAACTTATTGAAAATAAATTTATTTTGGGAGATAACATCTAGCTCCTAATCAAGGATGGGAACCTCCTTGTGAGGTCCCAAGAACCCCAGACCAAAATGCATTTCCTGAAAAAGAATAATTAAATCTATATTCTAGTGTTCCATTGGGAAAGGAGTCATTTGTATTTTATAACTGATCCACTGCAGCCTGCCTATAGCCCGCTTTGCTTATTCATGAAAATAATTGAAAATGACCTAGCTTCTCATATTAAGAGCTTATTTTCCTATCTATTCCTACTCCTAATTCTAATAAGTAGAGGATTCTTATCACGTGACATCATGCTTCCAAAGAAGCCATGTCAGAAGTTTCTATGCTGAACTTATCCTTGATCTTGACCCAAAAAATAAATGAAACCCTAGCATGCAGCAATGTACTTTCAAAGGGTGACGGAACTAGCTATCATCTAACAAAAATATTTTGATATCTATGCTACTTATAAGTTCGAGATAGTTAGCAACATGGTCATAAAAACCATAAAGGGATACCTCTCTATGCTTCCATTCCAACTGAATGAAATGTTGTTGTTGGCTACTTTCAGTGATCTCCATGTCAACTGTAGATTGCTCAACCTATGACTGGGAAGGACGAGTTATGCCCTATTGTTCTGGAATTTTCAGATCATCGTCTTCCTCTTCATATCTATTGCATTATTCCTTTGTCTGCAAATCAGAAAACTGAGGGCTGACTTTAGTATTTGTTGCAGATCCAAATTTGTTACATGTTATTCCTTCAATCTGTGCATTATATGTCGGGTTTCCAAAGGGGAGAAACTAATCTTCTTGACACCCTAAGTCAGCAGATGCATTTGGTACAAAGTCAAAATCATCTATATTATGGTTAACATTCTGAATATCATTAATATCTCGATCAAAATGAGAGGTGTCCCCTATTGCAGCATACTATTCATAGCTATCATTAACCACAACATGCATATGTCTCTGATCATCTCTTTGCTGAAAAGTAGAACTAAAATAAATTCCAGAAGTGGACAAATCCTCAAAAAACTTAAAATCTTCTTCTTCATCATCAGCAGTCTTTCCATCAAAAGTTAAAATGAAAGGTACATAAGGAGAAAAACAATTTTCTTGTTGTTCTTCTTTATTACCTGATGACCTCTGTAAATTTATCTCCTCTTGTCTGTTGTTGTTTCTCCTAGTCTATAAAACTAAAAACTGTGGATAACTCTTACTAATTTCTATTGGATTTTGACCAACATAAAATTGATCCTCATGGTTCATAAATTAAAGATATTAACTCTTCATATTTATGGAAACCAGAAATAATAGTATTCAGAGAACCTTCAACTTCTTCATTACTCCCTTCTAATTTATGTTTATGGGAAAGCACCTCATCATGAAGATCATAAGAGAGACGAGGTAGCTCTTGAGGGATATATTCTTCTCTATTTACCTTTTCATCCTCAGAATGCAACTTATATTCTTCACAACAATTATCAAATGCAAACTCATCTGAATAGTACCTTTTACAATGCCCAATGAATGCTTTGTGAAAATCCTTCAATGATGAAATATTGGAAGGAGCTAAAAAAAATACCACTCACATGCATCACCATATAATGAATACATGAACATATTCATGCTGCTGATCTAATAGATCCATGCATTCGTGAAACTTGAGGAGGTGTTTTGCACGATTGTCTTCTTCCTCCTCTTTGAAGATAGGTAGAAAATCTCCCCATTTAGATATATCAGGTACTAGATGTGGGAAACCAGGAACTAAAGAGAATTCAAGAGGTGCAAACCTTCGAGCCAACAGAGCAACAAATGCTTCTGACATCTTAATATTTTGGAATTGCCACTGAATTCATCCTTCATGGAGTTGCCAAGGATGAGATCTTCATAAGCAATAGTTCTTGAAGATTCCTCAACCCTAAAAAATTTTGATGTATTTATAAATTCATGAGATTTGAATGTTTCAGCAGAAGAAATAATAGTAGAAATATCTCTTGAAATACCTCATGTAGCTTCCTTTGCAACTCTGGAGGTCTATCTTAGCGAAGCCCTAGCTCTTCTTAGGATCCCTTCTAGATCCGAAATAGGTGTTACTCGTGGCCATTTAGTGTTTCATCTGGTACATGCTCTTCTTGAAGCCACCTTATTCTAATGGAGTCACTAGATAGATGATTACAACTAAAATAGTGTCCAGACTTTGTCTATCATCAACGTAGGATGTATGTTGTCTCCCACCGAAGCTGAGCTTCAATCTCCTCTCCCTAGCAATGGTGCCAATTCTTTATCACTCCAGGAAACTCCTCTAGGCTGTAGCTCGGGGATGTCTGGTAACTTAAATATTTTTATTGTTTTTCTAACTGGATCAAGAAAGGTGACCTACAGGACCTCAAAATCTCAATACATACATGAAACTCAATCAAGGCTAAGGCTTCTAACTACCACTTTTCATAGGTTTGATAATATGGTACAGAGATGGAGAACTTATCATGCTGGCAGATTCATACATAAAGCAATTATATATAAATGGCTAATCATAACAAGGAAAGTACTTGCAATTCAAATCATCAACATGCAGATAGGATGACAGCTATCAGACATCAAATAACATGAATAAACCTTAATAACACATTCAAGCATAAGCACAGAATAGACAAGAAATGGAATCTAAACATATGATAGCAAAAGACCTTATATTAGGTCATGAGAAATATGAGAAGCTTGATAATAGTCATGGTCTACAGGTCCCTGAAGTCAAAGCTTTTCAATAACATAAGTATTAGGATTTATAGCCTTTACAAAAATATTCAGATACTGAAAAATTGGACCTGATTTACTAAAAATAGACAAAATAATTGTTTTTGCATACTTAAGTCAAAAAAACCTAATTTAACTACTAGTATATCTAACTCTAGAACTCGTTCACTATTTGAACCTTTTGATGACTGCGGTGAGTGCTAAGGGTAAAGTTGTAACTAGTTCACTGCTAGATAAGTCACTGTTTGCTAAAACATGTATGGGTTGTGACTTTTTCCCCTTTGATGTGTCTTCAAAAACATCAATACACCTACTTTGATGGTGCACTTCAGTAATATTCAGCTTTTACACTTCACCCCTCAGCTAGGTATATTTACCAAAACTAGTCTTTTATGCAAAAATTGCTTTTTGTGCCTCTTTTTTCTTTCAGTGATTAAGGAGTCAATACTTCAAGCCTGTTAGCTATCAAAAGCGCTGCTTTCAATGGCTAATGAACTGCTTCAGCGTTCGCCTAAGCCACCGAAAGCCCTGTTGTTGCAAAATTTGTAGGAAACCTCCCAAATTACATCCTTTTAAGTTTTTCTATTGATATTCTAGTATTTCTTCAACTTGCATAAGATTTGAAACATCATGGGCGACCTCTGGATCCTGAAAGCTTGTTGCTGCCTCTGCTTGGGTTTCCAGAGCAAGCTAAGTTTGAGGGCTAGGGTTTGCATTTTTCTTCTGTAATCTCATCAATATGATCATTCTAAAAAGTCTGTTGTTATCCTTCATCAGCCTTAGATTCCTTCTTTTTAATAGGACATATGCTCATCTCCATAATGAAATTGTTTAACTATGTATACCTCTTGGTCAAAATGTCATTATTCCTCTTTATCTCCCTGTCCAAACACTCTAGTTCTTGTATATCCTCTAGAAGTTTGTTTACTCTTTGAGACCTAGGTTTTCCTGAGGAGGTCTCTTCTCTTTGTTCATCCTACTCTTGCTCAGGTGTTGCTGAATTAAACTCTTCATTTTTCTGCTGTAACCTGCTCTGTTAGGTCAACTTTTTCCCTAAAAATTTGGCCAAACCACTGAATACTAGGGCTCAGAGATGCATTTCTTTCTCGAAATATGTGATACCTTTGTATAAACTGAAAGATGTTTTTTTATATTGGTTTTTTATTAGATAAACCCTCTCTCAATTTTTAGAAATTCATTTCCATTTTTTAAATATTTGTATTTCAAAAACACGTGTAAAACGGGGAAATTCTGAGATCCAAAAATTAGGGCTCAGAGGTGTATTTGATTCTCCCAATATGAAATACCTATAGGAAAAATAAGGAGGATATTTTTCTTTGACATGTTAGGAACAAAAACCTCTGAGTGTTTTTCAAAATGATTCTCTATTCGCTCAAAATCACCATTTTAAAATGATGAATTTTCATAGTAAAACGCCAATTTTGGTAGCTTAGAGTGCTCTGAAATTTTATTCTTAGCCGCCAAATGTCTACTTTCAATGGCTTAGAGACCATTTTGAAACCATTCTTAGCCATGAAAACTTGTGTTTTGATTTTTTTGAGCGGGTCCTCCTCCCTGTGCCTTTTACGTGGTGAAGGGTATTTAGGGTTTTGTTTGCTAGCTGTCGAAAGCTGAGATTTCGGTGGCTAATGAACCGCCAACATGTTTGTCCAAGCCACCAAAACATTATTTCTTCCACAACTTATATCATTCTCTTTCGGTGGTCAATATCCTTCGTAAAACCCTCATTAAGCTGCCGACACCAAAGCTTTTCGATGGCTAATGAGCAGTTGGAAAGCTCGCCTAAGCCACCAAAAGTCCTTTTACAAGAATTTTAACAAATAATGCAATGAGATAGCTTTCAGTAGATAATCATGGTCCTATGTTAAACTGTTAGCTACTGGAAGCTAGGATTTTTGGTGGCTAATGAGCTCTTCAAAATCTCACCTAAGCCACCGAAAGCTAAAACTTTAAACTTTATCAAATAACAGAACATCAGATATCCCAACTTTGTTAGTCACCCCAATGTCTTTCATAATATGACTTGAAATATTCATCCTATCAAAAAATAAAATTTATGAGTGAACTTATTGAAAATAAATTTATTTTGGGAGATAACAAGACCAAACCATGAAAATAAGTTATAACATTTCACCTTAAATATGCATTTCTCAATGATGCATATTTCCTTTTGTTAGTAAGCATAACTTACTATTAGAAGGAATAAATGATTTCCAGAGGTAATTTAGATAAGAATACATTAATTTTAGGTATTAAGGATCAATGACTCCTTGAGAAGTATGAGGACCTGAATTCCTGAAATGAAGATTCCTCTTTGGGGCAGATTTTGGAGGTCAAACTGAAACTTTTACTTCTTATCTTGGTATATTCCAGAATTAAGTTTCATATCATCAACCTAGATCAATATTGGACTAAACGACTGATTTTATTTCTTAATTCTGGAATATACCTCACCAGAAGTGCTTCTTTGTTTATATTGGTACAATTCCCATCTTCTATGTTGCATTCGTTTCCTGTAACATTGTACTATTGCCATATTTAACTTAATGTAATTCCCAATCTTGGCATCGATCGTGTTCTTAACCTAAAGACCTAACATGCACCTTCCTTACTTATTATGCGATATGCAAGTTTGGACCAACCTACAAATTTGATCAGTCCTTGGGACACACTTGATTTAGAGTCAGTCAAACTCTACCAATTGATATTGAATTGATCATCATCATATAGGATCTGTATTGGCTCATCTTCCTTCTGCTTCTGTATCTTTATACTTAGTAGTTGAATATGGTGGAGGAAAGTCTACAAAAGAGTATTCAACATTAGAATATCATTAGCAGCATTCTGGTGTTGAAAATTTATGAATAGATTTATAGGCTACCACTTCAAAAAGAAAAGTGGGATTTTACATATTTTCAAAGTTGATAGAGTCCACTAGTTTAAATCTGAATAATATTTCTATCATGTCAATTGGGTGCATAAACCAAGATAAAATTGGTTGTTCAGGACAAAGGTTATTGTCTTACTGAGTAGTAGATAATTTATTCCCAAGAGTTGTGGCTAGAGATGTTTTTAATTTCATGAACATTACGATAGTATTCAAACTTTGAAAGTCCCCAATTGGTGTAGATAAGGCTGGATGAATTTCATTCAACTATAAAATTTAAATCTCATTACCCTTTATTTCCTGCCATGAAAAGGAGATGCTCTTTCTTTGTTGATTTGGGTAGGCCTTTTTCTTTCTATTTCATCGGTAAACTTCTAAGTTCTTTATCTTTAATAACCATTGATTATGCCAGATCCTTGTGCAGTCTCAAGACTAGTGTTGCAAATATCTTTGATTTCTCTCGATTTTTTTATGTTTCCAATTTATCCCATATTTTTATAATTCTTCAAGTCTAAGTTAATTTTGCATACGTTTTCAGAGAATTCCTGATATTTTTGATAGTGTCTTTCTAGAAATTGGCTTGGAAAAGCTAATGATAGAGAGTGCAGTATGAATGTTTCCAGCATTATGGGAACTCCTAGATATATGGCACCAAAGTACATTATGTAGAATGAAAAATAAATGCAAAACAAAATGTATAGATATTTTTGTTTGTAATTTTTCATATTGATAGAGAATTACAGACCCTTTCTTACTTTTCCAATAGTTTGATGAATTTCCCTCTCACATAAAGTGAATAATAATAAGTAGAGACATAGGTTAGCATCTCACTTTTTCTAATTTACAATTTTTTTTCACAAGTATGAGTAGATATTTATAGAAAAAAACACCTAAGGCTAGGTGTCAATTAGTAGGAGATTACAAAATAACCTTGCATTTTTCTAATGTCATTTTTTTGTGGCTATTACAAAATACAGGGTGGTGATGTTGCTACTAAACCATCTTAAATTATTCAAAATGGAGCTATCTCTTCTGTTAGAGAAGTTTATTGGAGTTAAATCTTCATTCCGATGCCACTTTTGCTTCTGTGAGGTATGATATCTATCAAATCCACTCAATATTATCTAGTGAAAGGAATCTACAACAGTTTATATTTATTCATTGAAGTATTCCTATTTTTTGAAATACCAAGGAGAAATTTGAAGTCGTGGAGTACACATGTTTTCATTGTCGTTAATGCATCAAATTTTCTAGGCATGCATTCACCTTAATTTTGAGTAAAATCCAAATCTGGAAATTTGGCATTAAAAGTATGATTTATGCTTTATATTATTACTGTAACATTTTATTTTGAAAGCTTAAATGTTGTGGATGTTAAATGTTACATATGCTATAATAAATTCCTTCTAAACCATATAAGTACAATCATCATAAGGATTGAACAACTACTACTACATTCAACTATATACACTACAACTGTTTGTCAAAGTCACAGATCAAATTACTTACAGTCCATTACATCCCAATGTATGCAAAGTGTTTGTAAAAACATATACGCAATCTCTACAGTGAATAGGGAATAAATCAAACTTCTAGAGAGGGTGTAATCTACAATAGAGATATATCCATAGAGTTAAGAGTAATTTCATGAATCCTGAAACCATTTCAGACCACTTAAAAAGTCAATGTGATTACAGGACAACATGAACAGAGAAGTACATTAATTAGAAGAAAATTATCCAAACTTGTTGGTTAAAAGCCTTTGGTTATACTCTGGTTAGATAAGCTTATCTATGGTCTCTAGAATGTCACATTTCTCACCTTGGTCTTCAAAATATAGGATTTGGTTTTACTTTTACAAGTACATAGGTAGTTTTTTGTGGAAGGAGGAATTCACAATCTTTCCTTTGAAACATGAATATGATTTAGAATCTCTACATAAGTACAATCCCCAGAGAGGCCCCTTGAGAAGAAGAATGAGGTGAAATGCAACAAGAAGGGGGTATCTTTATAAGTTACTTAACATGGCCATCATGTTAAAATAATGACAACAATATTTGAATGTTTCAACATCTATGGAGTTCATTATTATCATTTTGGGTTAATGGTTTTGGTCATCAAAACACTTGTCATTTAAGTAATCATAATTTTATTGAAACATGTGTCTATTTCTACACCAAGTTCCCACCAAGTTGTTTGAACTAATGGGTTATAATAAAACTAGTTTCAGATCCCCTTTTTTATCCTTTTATGACCATTTGCATTTTGTATTCTGTTAATATGTTTTTTTTCCATTTTTAAGATAAATATTTTACACTACTAATAATATTTTCAATTACAGGAGGAAAAACTTAGGGACAAGCCAAGTTATGAGCATTTAAAAGAATATTCTCACTTCTTGATTGAGGCTAAATTACCTGCCAAGATAATTGATGCTAATCTAAAACAAGCTCATGATATTATAGAGGACATGCTGAAGCCCACGGTAGAATTGTTTGTCTTTCAAACTTGCATTTTATTTAGTGGTTTCTCTAATTGTTTATTTCCTTTATGGTCATTTCTAAATATATACTGATTCAATTTTACAGGATGAATCTCATAACTATAACAAGGATCAACAATGGAGTGAATTAGCCTTGTTGATTGGTGCATTGAGAGAAGAAACTCCTTGTATGAGTGGAAGTGTTTGTTCTTTCAACAACAATGAAATTAATCATGCAAACACAATGCATTAGTGGGTAAGATGTACTTCCTATATAAAATTTCATTCTGGTCCTTGGAACATTTTCACATAGCCTATTGGTTTGGGTATTGTAGCTTACAGAATATGACAATCAATGCATCAAAGTACAGTCAATTGAACTGCTTATTATTCTAATGTCGAATTATGTTTATCCCTTCCTTGGTTGATCATATAACTTAATTGAATGTTTGAAGTTGTATCTATTGATTTAAATATTGATGATAGAATCTAAGAAAATTCATCTATAATGCACTCTTTGTTAAGTTGTTTCAAGAGAATTAGGGCTTCTAAGTATGGGCAAAACTTTCATGGTATTTATGATTATCATATCAAGAGTTTCTAGTGGAGCGTAACAAACTAAAAATTTCAGTTTATGGAGTCCAAAAGCTTCTTGTGTATATCAAAAATCAAATCATTTCATTATTTCTTAGAATTGTTGACAAGCTAATGATTCATAACTTAGTAACTTTATTTAAGGAAGAAAACATTCTCATGTTAATTTGACTCTTGATTCAATTACATGTGGTAAATGGCCAAACCACTTTTCCCCAACATAAAATATAATCACAACCTAGAGTTATGCCAATGCTTTGAGCATATGTATAACTGTATCCTTTGGTACTTTTATGTAGTGGATTAAGTTTAATGCTTTCTATTTTATTGAAACGGAAACAAATCCAAAATATGGATTTTGGGTCTCTTTGAGGGCGAAGTGCTTCTACAAATAGAAATATATTGCAGAATTTATAGCGCAATGTGAGAGGCTAAAAATAAAATAAGTGTTACAGAACAAGATCAATAGTAGTTGGGAAATGGGAAAGCTTATAGGTGAACTGAGTATATTTATTGTGAGGGATAGGATTGGGTGAATAATGAAGTGATGGAAGAATTTGTAGAGGAAAGAACTTGGATGAAGTTTTGATTCAAAATTATTGGTTTCATCAAGGAAATATTTATGAAGCCTTGAGGAAAACTCTCTATCTTCAATGACAAACAAATAAGAAAAGGAAACATTGTTTACTTTTGCATTTACTTTTATTTTAATTATATTTAGGTTTGTGAGAAGAAAAATGATTGGCATACTATATTTTTTCACCAACGAAGAATATTAGGTGGTATTCTTGAAGGATTCTTGCATATCAATTATACTACTATTGAATAAGGATGATGAATCATTGATTGACTTAATTTAATCGCACTATATATTAAATTATATATCGTTTTCTCCTGAATTATATAGCACCAGTATTCACTTGATATTCAAATAACACTTCACTTTCCTTATACTTTGTCCATTTGTAAATTTTATGAAAAAAAATTGTGTTGTTGGTCAACATTTGTAGTTCTCAGCATAGCAATCTTCCAGGAACTTGATTTTCAAACAAGGATTGTTCAAGGAATCATCATTGAATAATGTTACCATGTATTATATTTATATGTCTTGGTTACATTCCCATTTTGTAGAAATTGGTCTTCAGTAATCACTCCTTCATGGATTAACATTCTTGATCCTTTTGTAACCTGTAATAACTAGCACTTATCTGAATAAAAGGTGAGGTTATGGAAGAAAAGAGGTGTACAAGATTCTTCTTCCAATAAGTATATAAAACCATAACCACTTAAGAGAAGAAAAGGCATAACAATTTATATGAATACATAGTCACCCCTAGCAGGAACATATACTATTAACTTAAAAACTAATACCGTGACTGTCCTATCTGACAGTAATTAGCATTAATTGAATTTCATTGATCATTTGTAATTTATAAATATAACTCAATTGTCATCTATTCTTGTATCTATTTTCCTAGGGTTATGCACTTCAATGGAAATCCATTCTATGAAAACCATGTTTTCGTCGTTGTTCATCACTTTTCATAGGGCTATTCATGCCCAAAACTATCTTTTAACCCTCCAACTTGGACTAGATTTAGAAGTATGCCTATTTGGTGGTGGATAAATGAAAAAGGGTGACCAATATACTAAAACAGGGATGCTTCATACCCTTTTTTACTGTCATTGGGGTGCATTATGAAACCCTAGACCCATATTTTATCTTATATTTGTTTGGTTGATTGAAATTTAGGGGCTTACTATAGGTGGATGCTTGTCCTTGGGATATGTGGTAGAGTTTCACCACTTAACAAGGATGGTCCCTTGGCACAATTTTTGTGTGGCTCTATTTTATGGAGGAGTGCTAGGAACTAGGAGGATGAGTTCCTAGTTCTGGGAGAATCAACATGACTCTAAGAGTTGAGTTGAGCTTGTGAGGATTATTGTTTGGAGGGTGCATCACTTGGAAAATGCAATGGATTTCAAGCATTATTTGGAACATTGTGTGGAAGGTAGAACATTATTATTATTTTTTTAAATAGATTGAGAAACCCACCCAAGATAGGGTATACCATTATTATTTTTTAAACAAACCCAATATTTACTTTTGACATTTATCATGACCAAGACTACTTTAATAACATCTTCATTATCATTGTTATAAAGTGGAATGATGCTTCAAATGTGCTAAGACTTGGAAATCAAGATTCTAAATGATACGATTTCCCAGACCTACTTCTTTGATTTTTTTGCATGGTCTACTGATTCAAGATGTACTATTATTACCTTGGGTGACGTAGATGTCCAGAAATTCCCAGAAATAGCCGAGATTTGGAATATTGTCGATCATTTCCACTGCTAATTTGACTTGATTGTTCACTAACCATGTTGAATTTACTCTTATCCCTATAGCCTTCATATATTGATTTCGTATCTCACATGGATATTCATACTGAGAGTAATTTATTTCTTTCTAGTGGTCCTAGGGTTACATGCACTTCAGTCACTGTGAGAGGTAAATATGGGCATGAATATTATCCAAAGGTTGAGGTAAATCATTCCAAAAAATTCATATGGAAAAAATAAAGCTGTAGCACTAACATGCTCTCAACCAACCATATATTTTTTCTAGACCACCATATGCTTTGAATTTCACCTATATTTGAAATTTATGGTTCTTAGTTCATGAATCACTGGTTGCGATTGCATATAGATCTTCCAAATAACTTATTTATTGTTAAGTGGAGGGTACAATACTGCAAATCTGAATTAAAACTGTTAATTCTGGAAATAAAGTATCTCACTGCTACTTCAAATATGACACCATGAATTGCTTACTAGGACATGATATTGCTAAGAGTTGATCCTCTCAATTGCCCAAAAACCATGTGAACTGTTGTAGCTAATTTCCTTAGTCCTAAATGATGCAAAAATAAGCCCTAACCTAAATTAGTATTTACTATACATCTGTGCAAAAAAGGATGTAACACATTGATAATACCATCACAAGGTTCAATGTACAATCCAATATTAATTTCCAGGAATAGTCCATTTGATAAACCTGAATGACATAATATAATATTCTATGCATATGTTGATATGTGATTTTGGAAAATATAGTCTCCATATTTTTCACCTACTTTATAATTGTTTGATGAATTCAAATACAAATTGAATATTTCAAGAACATTAAAAGATACGGATATACCTATGTTGAAACGTATCCCATATTTTATTGATCGAAAATCCCCAAGACACCATTAATGGAAGGGAATGGGAATATTTTTAATCTTTATTTATAATCTGATTTTCTAGGTATTCATAAATGGTTTGGCCTTACTAAACTCCTATACAACGTGTCAAACTCTTCAACTCACATAGGTAGAGTTAATTAGAAGGTGTTTAATGGTTTCATTGGATTTTTGGACAAAGTACAATTCATAAAATTAGCAGGTTATTGTTTAAGTGCTTATCTCAGTCACTTAGTTTATGGTGACATGTTATCCCATAAACAAATTCCTCTTCAAGTTTAGGAGCTTTACTGAATTTTGACCTTGCTTCATTTCCTTTACAACCATACCCTTATCTACCTTGACCTTGTTTTGAACCCTTTCACCTCCACCTTTTACCTCTATTTCTCTCAAAATTATTTCCTTTTGAATCAACACTTTTTGTCCTAAAATCTACAATGCAAGTTTCCAAAAAAACCCACCTCATCAACATTCATAACAACGGGTTTTGGAAATCCCTTCTTTCTACTTCAAAATCTTCTGAAAGTAAACTACAATGACTTACCCTTTGAGGGTATAACATTATTTGGAGGGTATACCATTATTTTTTTAAATTGACAACTCCATCGCTATAGCAACGGCAAGACCTAGAAAGTTCCGACGAACTTGCTATACTAGCAATGGACATTTTCATTGCTAGTATAGCAAGTTCATCGAAACTTGCTAGGTCTTGTTGTTGCAATAGCTACGGACCCACATCGTTACTGTGACGGAGTATTGGGGCATAATTTTCTTTAAACATGCAATTTCTTCACCCAACGAAATGTTTTTTTGGTTGCTATAGAGATGCAACTTCATCACTATATTTATAGAGGATAGTTGGCTTAAATTTCTTTAAACATGTCACTACGTCACTATAGAGACAAACATTTGAAAGTTTTTCTACATCGACAGAAGTTTTCCCATGGAAAGAAGGAGTCATGTTCGTCACTATAGAAATACAAAAGTGTTGAAATAGAAATGATTTTTCGTGGGAAAAATGTCCACGTGTACTAGTGGGTTGTTATTCAATTTTTGTTGTAGTAGATAGATTTTCCAAAATGGATCATTTTATTGCATGTAAGAAGACTAATGATGCAACTAATAATTCTAATGTATTCTTTTCTGAAATTGTAAAGTTCCATGGGTTTCATTTGAGTATTGTTTCTGACAGAGATACAAAACTTTATTGGTCATTTCTAGAGAAGTCTATGGAATAAATTGGGGACTAATCTTAGTTTTAGTTCTTCTTACCACCCTCAGACTGATCGCTAGACTGAAGTGGTAAGTAGTATCTTGGGGAACATATTGAGAAGTCTTGTGTATAATCATCCAAAATAGTGGGACTTGGATCTTGCTCAGGTTGGGTTCGGATACAATTATTCACCCAACAGAAGTATAGACATGTGTCATTTCCAAGTTGTCTATGGGATGCATATAAGAGGTGTAGATGAACTTAGAGATTTGGGAAGATAGGAAATAATAAGCAAATAATAAGCACAAAGGGTGAATAATTTGCAATTATCATGCATGAGCTACATGATAATATCAAGAGGAGATGACAGGAAAGTGCAGAAAAATATAAATAGAGAGAATACTTGAAGAGAAGAGAAGTAAAATTTCAGGTTGGAGATTTAGTGATGTGCTATATTAGAAAGGAAAGGTTCCCAAAAGGAACTTGTAATAAATTGAAGCTTAAAAGTATTGGACCTTGTAAAGTTTTAAGGAAGTTTTCTACAAATGCTTATGAGATTGAGCTTCCTTTTGACCTTCAGATTTCACCATTTTTTAATGTTGCATATTTGTATCCTTTTAGAAATGCACGTATCGAGACATACGATATAAATTCATGTGGAGATGATTCATCTATATATTGGCAAGGAAAAATTAAATAGATAGAACAAACTTATATTGAATCCATCCTTGAAAAAATAATTCTTAGGAAGAATAGGAACAAAAACTTCTTTCAAAACTTAGTCAAATGTAAGAATTAGCTTCCTGAAGATGTAGCCTAGATGATAGAACAAGAAATTTCCTAATACAATGTGAACCCTGAATACTTACTAAAGAATTATTTCCTTCCCCAAGAGTATGATGCAGGAGAATCCAGCTCATATTTCTTGGGTTGATGAGTCAACATGGCATCTAGTCACTTCTACATAGATAGGGTTCATTGTTAAATGGATAGGAATAGTTTTAATTTGTAATAAGTGGCAGATTGTCATTTTTATCCTTGAACCCTGTGAGGAATTATTCAAGGATAGATATTTTCTGATAGGATTTATTTTATTAGGTATTCATATCCAACCTATTCGGATCTGACTGGGTTGTAGAACACTATAAAAATAATTGAACGTAAAAGGTGAAGGAGGGAGTGTGAAAGGCGAGCATAGAGCAAGAGAGTGTAAGAGTGTCTGTGAATTATCATATGGTTTATTGAATGAAGAACAATTTTTTATTATACATATATTTTTATATTTAATGTATTTGTTTTCAATATCCAAGAACATGATTTTGACCCTTTGTGTGTGTGTGTATGAGATTATATTCTGGTATAAATCTAAGAGTTGATGAATTCCGAGATCTCTATGTGGAGCATCACTGGAAGGAATTGATTATTTCACTGATTGAATCATCTAGGAATTTGTCGAAATTGAACTCAAGTGATATAACAATTACACTCACAAAATTGCTAATCAAACATGCAAAACTCAAAAAAAAGGAGAGTTAAATTGGAGCATAAAACATTCTTTTATTGAATATGTGTACATCAGCTAACCTCATCAAGTAATAGGCTGTCCAAACATAGAATTAAATTAGATATTATAAAGCATAAGGATGCTATTTTAATAGGTCAAAAAGCAGACTCACTAAAACTAGTCAAATCCCCCATAGGTGCATAAAACACTTTCCAAATATATAAAGATGTTCATGAATTGGATAAATCAGATAGGCTAGATAATAAGTGATGGAAAGAGATTCGATCCATGCTTTTGTTTGGAGAAAAGGGAGGAGTATGATCTGGGCAAAAAACAAGCTAGTTACTCCTAGGCTAGCTTTTCCCTTTTTCCTTAAAACTGATGTAAAGCAAGGAAGGTTGCAGAAAAGGAATTAAATGTAAAAGGTGGAGGGAGTGTGAGAGGTGAGAATAGAGCATATTAGTGTAACATTTTCTATGAATTATGATATGGTTGATTTAATGAAGAACAAAGTTTTATTGTACATATATTTGTATATTTAATGTCTTCTTTTTCAATAGGCAGGAACATGATTTTAATCCTATGTGTGTGTGTATGAGATTATATTCTGGTAAAAATATAAGAGTTGATGAATTCCGATATCTCTATGTGGAGCCTCATAGGAAGGAATTGATTATTCCACTAATTAAATCAGCCATGAATTTGTGGAAATTGAACCCAAGTGATAGAACAATTACACTCACAAAATTGCTAATCAAACATGCAAAACTCAAACAAAAGGAGAGTTAAATTGGAGCATAAAACAATTTTTTATTCAATACATGTCCATAAGCTAACCTCATCAAGTAATAGGCTATCCCAACATATAATTACATCGGATATTATAAAGCATAAGGATTCTAGTTGAATTGGTCAAAAAGCAGACTCACTAAAACTAGTCAAATCCCCCATGGGTGCATAAAACACTTTCCAAATAAATAAAGAGGCTCATGAATTGGATAAATCAGATAGTATAGATAATAATTGATGGAAAGATATTCTATCCATGCTTTTTTTTGGAGAAAAGGAAGGAGTATGATCTGGGCAAAAAACAAGGCAGTTACTCCTAGACTAGCTTTTCCCTTTTTCCTTAAAATTGATGTAAAGAAAGGAAGGTTCCAGAAAAGGAATTGAATATAAAATGTGGAGGGAGTGTGAAAGGTGAGAATAGAGCAGGAGAGTGTAAGAGTGTCTGTGAATTATGATATGGTTGATTGAATGAAGAACAAAGTTTTATTATACATATATTTGTATATTTAATGTCTTCATTTTCAATAGGAAGGAACACAATTTTAACCCTCTGTGTGTGTGTATGAGATTATATTCTGGTATAAATATAAGAGTTGATGAATTCTTATATCTCTATGTGGAGCATCGCAGGAAGTAATTGATTATTCCACTGATTAAATCAGCCAGGAATTTGTGGAAATTGAACCCAACTCATAGAACAATTACACTCACAAAATTGCTAATCAAACATGCAAAATTCAAACAAAAGGAGAATTAAATTGGAACATAAAACAATATTTTATTGAATAAGTGTACATCAGCTAACCTCATCAAGTAATAATCTCTCCAAATATATAATTACATCAGATATTCTAAAGCATAAGGATGCTATTCGAATTGGTCAAAAAGGAGACTCACTAAAACTAGTCAAGTCCACCATAGGTGCATAAATCACTTTCCAAATATAGAAAGATGCTCATGAATTGGATAAATTAGATAGGCTAGCTAATAAGTGATGGAAATATATCTGATCCATGCTTTTGTTTGGAGAAAAGGAAGGAGTATGATCTGGGGAAAAATCAAGGCAGTTACTCCTAGACTAGCTTTTCCCTTTTTCCTTAAAACTGATCTAAAGCAAGGAAGGTTTTAGAAAACGTAGATCTGCAATTTTACAAACCAGGAATAAAATTAAAGTTGCTGCATGACCTAGTTTTAGCATGTGTTTACTTCTAGGTGCAAGTGGAATCGAACTACAATATTGAGGAATCTAGGAATCTAGGAATAAGACAATATCAAATATGGGTGTCTAGGGGTTGATTATTCTAACAACCCCTCATTAATCCTTAATTTATTAGTAAATATCACAAAAATATAGGGCCTATAAACAAGGCTTAGTCACCCTTTACATAATGCATGTCCATACAACCAAGGAAAGAGGCAAAAACCTAGTTGGAAAATCCTCCCTTAAACATTTACAAGAAAGAAAATTTTGGAAATATTGTTATCAATCATACTTCACCACATCATCAGAAATACCCAGTAGTGATTTGATATTATTGAAGTTATTCTCATAGAACACCTTGGTGAAGATGCCTACTACTTGCTCTAAAGATGGGAAGTAGAGTAGAGCAATGGTACCATCATGAACAAGCTCCTTGATATAGTGCATATACATCTCAATGTGCTTGGTTCGCTTTTTTTGAATTGGATCAATGGAGATTATAATGGTTCTTTGATTTTAACAATATATGATAGTGGAAAACTCTAATTTGAACCCGTATTCTCTAAGTATACCCTACAACCACAAGCATTGAGTAGTTGCAATCACAGCTCCTCTATACTCTACCTCTATATATGAGATTGGTATGGCACTCTGCTTCTTACTCGACCATTTGATTAGTCCATATGAAATCATGAACACATATCCTAAATTATACTTTTCATCTATGTTTTTAGCTACCCAATACTGTCAGTAAATCCAACTAGCTCTAAGTCAGATTTTGCTCTATAGAAAATCCCATGAGTTCTTGTTATCTGAACAAAGTTTAGGATCCTCTTGGATGCTCTCCAACGGATCTCATGAGTTTGATCCATTTATATTGAAGCCACACTAACTGCATAATATAATTCAGTTTGATTATGTGTAAGATAAAGAAAACACCCAATAAACTACCTACTATAGTGCCTTATTTACCAAAGGTGAAGAACCTGCTTCCTCAAGCTTAACTCATGAGAGGAATGGAGTATTTCTTGGCTTGCAATATTTCATGCTCAAATTGTTGAGAATATATGAAGCATAATTGGTTTGATGAAATTTGATTCCATTTTTTGATTGAGAAATTTCAAGACATAAGAATTGGCTCAACAATCCCAAATCTGTCATGGAAAATGCATGGTTCATTGCATCCTTCAAGGAGGCAATCTCTATCTTTGAACTTCCTATAATCAGTAGGTCATCCAGATATAAAACAATAATCATTAAATAACCATGAATCAACTTCAAATATACATTATGATCAGACTTACATACAAAACTCAGTGACAACAGAAATCCATCAATTTTGACATACCAAACCATGTGGGCTTGATTGAGCCCATACAATGATTTCCTTAACCTGCACACTAAAGATGGATTATAAAAAAACATTATGGTTTGTACAAATAATTCTATTCATTCATATCTCCATTTATAAAGGCACAACTCACATCCATGTGATGTACCTCCCATTTCCTTGAAGTTGCAATGGCTAGAGATAACCTTATGAAGTCCATCTTTTCCACTGGTGCAAAGGTATCATTGTAATAATTACCATGTACTTGTGAGTAGCCCTCGACTACCAATATTTCCTTTTAATTCAAAGGTGAACCATCCGCATAAAAATTACTTTTAAAGAATCCCTTACACTTTACTAGCGTTCTCCCTTAGGGGAGATCAACTAGTTTCCATGTGTTGTCACTTCTGGAGTGAGCTGAATTATTCCTTCATGGTTGTTTTACATATTGGATCATGTGATGCATATTCATATGTCTGAGGGTTAGATTCAACTATAAAATAATGCTTCTTAGCAAAGAGTGGCTCTTTTAGACAAAGGACACTCTCAAATTCAGATCTAGTCCTCCTAGTGTCACTGGGATTCCTAGCTAGATCCTGAGATGCATGGATGGTCCTTGATGCCCATTTTAGTATTATAGGAATGTTACTATTTGAAATTAAATTGTCATTATCAGACATATAAGAATCAGAAAACTCATTAGTCTCTTCAATTGCAATCAGTGGTTCTCGTGATGAAGATGACTCTCCAACTTCAAGTGCCGCTAAAGTCTCTTCTTCAAACTGAACACATTATTCAATGAATTATTTGTTAGTACTCAATTAGATAATATTCTACCATTTTGAATATTCAGAATACCCAACAAATAGGAACTCTTGGATTTGGGGTTGCAAAGCCTTCCTCTTTTCGGTTGGAATTCTAGAACAAGACTTTGAGCCAAAAATCATGAAATGGGTCACATCTAGCTTGTGCCGACTCCAAGATTTGGAAGGAGTAATACCATCAAGTTTATTATTTGGAACCATATTATAGACATAGGAAGTAGTGTTTATAACATCGAACTAAAACTTTGGTGTCAAATATTTAGCCTCGATCATGTAAGTTGCCATCTCCTTAAGTTATCTGTTCTTTCTCTCAACAACGCCATTTTGTTGTGGTTTGTAAGGAATAGAATGATCCATAAGGATACGTGCATATTTACAATAATGTATGAACTAATACTTGACATACTCACCACCATTTTCAAATTTGAGGATCTTGAGTTTCCTCCTAGACTGGTTCTAAACCAAGGCTCGAAAGATCTTGGATAGGTCAAAAAATTCAGACTTGTACTTTAGGAAATAGAACCAACAATACCTAGAAAAATAATCTATGGAGGTGAGTGCATATTTGGATTGACTCATGGAAATGTGAGGGGATAGAACAAAAATTCCACCATGGATTAACTCAAGGGGTGTCTAGGTTCTCTCATGTCTAGATATCTCATATTTGTGCTTTGGGTGTTTTCCTTGGATCCAACCTTGGCAGACTCCCTTAGAAAACTTAATCTTTGGTAACCTTATGACCATATCTTTGTCACTAAAATAAAAAAGATACTTATAGTTAAGATGGCCAAATATCTGATGCCAAATCTTTTTTTCCTCATTATCATGGGTGAGAAGAGAAGAGGGGTTTGAGTATGGTATAAAATGGGAAAACTTGTATACTTTCGAGGTGTGATCCACAACACCTTTTTCGATGAATTTACCATTCGAAATATATGATATTTCAACTTCACTAGGGGAGAATATGAATTTCTTTGGAGACCAAGTATGAGTCATCTGATACACTGACAAGAGACTAGAGGCAAGAGCAAGAACATACAACACATCTTTGTAAGAACCATGGTGAAGATAAATCCTACCCATCCCCATACTGTTAGTGAGAGATTCATCTCCCACAAAAAATTTTGGTCCTTCCAAAATTTCAAGAGAGGAGAAAGACTGCTTTGTCCAAACTATATGTCTAGAAGCTCCAGAATCAATGATGAAACTTGGTGAGCTTGAGGTGCTAGCAACCAAAGAATGTACTCTCTACTTGTCTTCTAAAATTGATCATCCTTCCCTTTTATTTGTGCAATCAAAAAGGGAGATGTTGTTCTTCTCCAAGAGTTGTGTCAACATGTCGATTTTCTTTTTCATACAAGAGATCTCAGGATGATATCCATTACTACAGTATGCACACTTGCTCATTTCTCCTTTGTTATTCCTCTTCTAGAAGTTCTTCTTGGATTATGAGGGATACTCTTGAGACTTTGATTTGTCTCTCTTTTGCTCTTGTGGATTTTTATCTTTTTTCTTTCTTTTTGAATCCACCTTTGAGTCTCCAACAACTAAATCTTGGTCATTGGAAGCTTTGATGGTGCTCATCATTCCCAAATTATCTTGCTCATGGGTGAGGGATTCCATGAACTCAGCGAAATTAGGCATCTTCCAGGATTGAGCTATCAATTTGGTGGCATGGAAGGTTGAAAAAAACACTGAGTATTCAGAACCAAGCTTTAATAGTATTGTCAAGACTAGTTTCTCTTCCTTCTTTTTGATCCCACACTTTTTTAGCTGCAAAATGAGGGCCTTAAACTTGGAAAAGTAGATTAGTAATGATTCGAAGCTAGTGGGACTCAAAGAGATCTATTCATTATCGATTCGATGCCCTATCATTTCATATATATTTTCAAAAAGATCTTCAATATTCTCCCAAACCTCATTAGTTGATTCCAACGCATCAAGATTAAAGAGGAGGTCTCTTGAAATGCTCAAGCACAAAAGACCATAGGTCTCATCCCTCTTGTTGTGCTATTTAATTTTCTCTACAACTACATTGGTCTCTAACTCAGTTTCCATGGTAACCCTATAGATACCTTTCTCTCTAAAAAATATCTCCATCTCACTTTCCTTTCAAATAAATTGAATGGATTCAAGATGATCCTTTGGGATTGGTCCATATCTCAGCAACTGCGCCCTCTAGTCAGTAGAATGCGCTCCCAATTAGTGATATTGAACCTGGAATAAAAATTTGGAAGCAGATAAATTGATCTACAAAGGCTCTGATACCATGTGGAAATTGAATCCAAGTGATAGAACAATTACACTCACAAAAATGCTAATCAAACATGCAAAGTTCACACAAAAGGAGACTGAAATTGGAGCATAACACAATCTTGTATTGAATAAGTGTATATCATCCAACCTCATAAACTAATAGGCTATCCAAATATATAATTACATCATAGATTTCAAACAATAAGGATTTTATTCGAATTGGTCGAAAAATAGGCTTACTAAAACTAGTCAAATCCCACATAGGTGCATAAAACACTTTCCAAATATATGAAGATGCTCACGAATTGAATAAATCAGATAGGAAAAATAATAAGTGTTGGAAAGAGATCATATCCATGCATTATTTGGAGAAAATTAAGGAGGATGACGTGGGGAAAAAACAAGGCAGATACTCCTAGACTAGCTTTTCTCTTTTTCCTTAAAACTGATGTAAAGAAGGAAAGCTTTTAGAAAAAAAAGAACTACACTTTTACAAACTAGGAATAAAACAAGAGTTGATAAAAATATTTCTAGGATGATTCAAAAGCACTCCATGACCTATTTTTAGCATGTGTTGACTTCTAGGTGCAAGTGAAATCCAACTAGCATAGTGAGGAATCTAGAAATCTAGGAATAAGAAAAAAATGATTAATTAATGTCAAATATGGGTAACTATGGTTTGGTTATTCTAACAGAAGTATCAAATTTAAATATATGTATCCTAGACAGATCCATGACTATAATCCAATTCCACAATTAAATGTTACACTCGAGATAACTATAAACTTATCATCCATATGACTGAAGATCATAGGGTTGAGATTAGAGGTGATCGAAGATCAACGGCTAAGGTGGATTCTACTGGAGAAAGAGCACCAGAAGATAAAGGAGGGGTCGGGTTGCAAAATTTAAAACTAATCGTTTTTAAGTTATTAGAGATCGACGAACGAGCTCAATCGTTGAAGGAGATCTACAAAAGTTAATAATTCCATTGGGTAAAGTTGAGATGACTTTCCACATTTTCATGGATGCATAATTTCATCAAATCCGCTTTAATATGTTTGAATTCCATTGTCGATTCGAAGGAGTCTAGATCCAATGGTCAATAAAGATCTGTTGATTCAGCTAGCAATTTGATTAACAACTGAGAGCGGGAAAGAAATGTTTCTCCAAAATAATTTGTTCTATGCTTGAGTCAGTCTGATTCAGTTGGATGAAAGATCGTCGAAATATTTTCGGCTGATTAGATCAAGTTTTTTGTGGATTGGACCTGCAATCTATTACCTCGAATCAGGAAAGAAAAAACATGTAGTTTCTCTAGTGTCTAAAGTGATCCATTCTCAAATGGATAAATAACTTAAGATCCATTCCGTTGGGAAGCTTGCTGTTAAAAAGTGATAGAAAAGGCATAAGAGGTTTTTGATGGTAAACAAATAATAACCAAAAAAGGTTGTTTTTATTTTAACAAACACACTAAGTAAGCTATTTTATTGGAGTAATTTCTTTTTTTGAAACAAACAATTTGGAAATCCAAAAGAAGGAAACATCTCAAGTTTTGAAAGCAACGAATATCTAATGGATAAAAATACCTAAAATAAATCACTTCAAGAAGAAAAACTACTTAAAGTAGATGAGTTCAAAAAGAAAAACTACTTAAAATAAATCACTTCAAGGAATTGAATGTTTTTGTGGAAACCAACATTTTGGAAATCCAAAAGGAAGAAATATCTCAAGTTTTCGAATCAACCAATCTCAAATGGATAAAAATTCCTAAAATAAATCACTTCATGAAGCAAAAATCCCTAAAATAAATCACTTCAATAAGCATATGATTAAGATGTTTGAGGGAAAAGGGAAAAGTGATCCTTGATGATAGAAACAAAAAATAAGAATATTTTGAAAGAAAATCACACTAAATAGTTGACTTAAAAAATTCCCTTCGTAAAGCCTAAAGATTAAAATCATGCACTTTGAAATCCTTGAAAATCCCAAAGCTTAAAAGCATGCACTTTAAAATCCTAAAGCACACAATTGAATGTATTTAAAGCATGCACTTTAAAATTCTAAAGAGCACAATGGAATGCATTTAATACAAAACTAATTATAATAGAAGTTATAAATAATAAGATATATTGGTGTAGGGTTTGAGTTCTAGTGTCCCATCCCTTTATTTACTCGAATTTATAAACTTTTATGTTGGCCCTATCATGTTATGTCTCAATCAGAAAGATGTTGAAAAGGCTCGTAAAGATGGACGATTGCCTGAAAATGCATTAGTCATTATGGAACCCACTAAGAGAAGAGAAAGTCGTGCATGCATACAATATACCATCATTTTATCTTTTTTCCTAACCGACTCAACCCGTCATATAAACGAACCCATGAAAGAATAAACTTAATAACTCATCCTTGATGGAGTGCTTTGACAAGCATTGAAAAACCTCTCTTGGAAGAATGAATCCATTGACTCCTAGACTAGAAATATTGAACTTTAAATGATCTCAGAAAAGAGTTCTGAGTGAGCACACTTGATGAAGTGATATTATAAAATATTTCTAAGTGAGCATAGTTGATGAAGCGAGCCTCCAAAGGAAGAACATGGAAACATCACTGTGATGTTCAATGGTAAAACCAATAAAAGGAAAACTATCTAAGTATCTAGTTAATTGCTAAATGTTCAGCTAAGAGATAATATAATATAAATTGCAAGTCCAATATAGATGCCGCATAATAAAAAACATTAAAAAATGTGCATTAACAATGTTTTAAATAACAATGTTATACGAAGACTCAATGAACAATTTTTCATTCTTTTTGCATAGATATCTGTATTAGTTAGAATGCATGACCCTTTGATAGAGTTTGTCGAGCCTTTGATCGAGGGCTTAATACTATTCTCAGAGGTTGTGAATCATTCAATGGGAGTTGTAGCCATTTTTGTAGTCTACAAAACCTTTGCTCCACGACTTGAAATAATTTTCATGGACTGTCAAGATTTCGATTGACGACATAGAAACATTTCTACAGTCTATTAATTTTTTCATTAGTCTTATAATCATTTTTGGCGAGCATGAATTTGCTCAACAATTTCACGTTGTTTTGGCTATTAAAGAATATGAATCCTTCAATTTACGAGATAAAATCATTTCCATTGTTTACGAGACGTTTGGTTAGGGAATTATAATTGTACTTAAGGGTTGTATGACATTTAATTGATGAGATAAATATGATTATAGGATCTTTGATAAAGGATTTGAATGATGATGGGGATAACATTAGAGATGGTAGAGAAAGAGATATAGTGAACAACTGACAAAAACACTGTAACGTTGGTTGTAATGAAATGTCAACTCATCCATTTAATTTTGTGTAATACCCCTAAAATTTATAAAAAAACATAGATAGTAAAATACTACATTTTAACAACATCTTTGTTTCTACTGCAGAATAAAACTTGTTTGTAGAACTGAACCTAAGTTCTATCGATTTCTTTCCTTATATGTGTTTCTTGTATGATGATGATGTCTTACATAATCTTGTTCTATTACTTCGACGTGTTTATAATTTTACTTTTCTTGTCTATACTGGTTGCTAACATTTGTTGATACTTATTTTGTCTTACGCTTTACTTTTGTTTTACATGTATTTATTTCGTTTATGGTTTATTATGAAGAGGCTGACTTACCTCTGTATGTCAAGGGGTGGAGTGAAGAGGTTCTGTCCGTTAAAGGTCCACTCGAAAAGTTACGGTTCCTATGTTACGAAGTTTTCTTAGGTCATTATGAGATAATGAATGTTTGTATTTACCTACATAGGTGATTTTCGTCAGTGAACTTAACCTTATGATTGTGGCGAAAACAACGTCCTAAGGTCCACAACAATATACACCTAACGACACTATTCATATGCTCAAAATTTAAAAGAGGAGAAGGGGTATTAAGCCTAGACTACACCGTATATCTATGGTAAGAAGGGGATTATGATATAAATATATTTTCATGTTATAAACTTTGTGCTTAAGGTTTAAAAGCCTTGGATGCAACACTTTATATCTTTGAACTATAGTGTGGAGGGGTTGGTGTTTATGGCATATGGTTATCCCATTGAAATTATGGCTTAAACCTTGTAATTCACAATAGTGGAGGGTTTAAGATGTAATGATGATAAATATGAACCAAAACTATGTGAAGGTGGGTTTGATTTGATTGGAGGTGGTAGGAAGGGTGGTGCATTGAATGTGCCTTGGAATTTGTGACAAAATTCCTTAGGTGTTTCATTAGGGTTTTACATTCATTCATTTGATCTTTGTTTCTAGTTCGAGAGAGGTTTCACGCTCCAAGTGGGAGCTACACATCCATGATGTGCAACCACCAATATTTGAGCTTGTAGAAGGTATTCTATATTAGTATGTTTTAACAATTGAGCTTTTAGTTTGGTTTACAGTTTAGAAATGGCAAACTTCTGATCAATTTCATGTCATTGTGCAAGATAGCAGAGCGTGGGTACTCTATGTGGTAGAAGGCAGAGATGTAGGTTGCTTGCATGACCAAAATCTAAGTAATCCCCATAATGGAAATGGGTACCTATTATGCTTCACACTAACTATAAATACTGACGGGCTTCTTGGTCTTTTACCTCACGCTTCAGTTGTCTCCTAATGATGATCCCATAGTAGGGATCGAAACATCGAGATTTGCGAAATCATCCAATGCAACTACTCCTTATTTACAATTCTCCACTGCGTAAATGACTACTTTCATAAATACTAGTTACTGGTAAGTTGTAATAGTAATAATTATGTAGTTTGTATATTGATATCTATCATAAATTTGTTTTAATATCATCATTTTCAAGCAATAAAAACTTCTTAAAGGGTGCTAGCTCAATGGTAGAGTGCCTACCTAATTATAGGCAGGAGGTTGGTGTTTCGATTCCTCCGTGCCCTATCATAAATTTGTGACTACAAAAATGACTAAATTCACATATATATGACTATTAGTAGCTAATTTCATGTATCTTAGTTGTATTTATCTTAGTCATTAATATGTTAACATCTAGTAGTTTATTTAGTCGTATATTTGGTCATTAAGGGTTACAATCAGTGACTAAATCAACGACTAACTCAATGACTAACTCAGTGATTAAATCAATGACTAAATCTGTGACTAAATCAATCACTAAATCATTAACTATCAATGACTAAAACAATGACTAAATCATTGACTATCAATGACTAAATCAATAACTACTAAGTCAAGCTATTAATGACTAGTGAAATACGACTAGCTATAAGATAGTGGTAATTTGCTACTATTAGTAACCGACTAAAAAATAGTCGTTTATAGCTTGATTTTAGTCATTTTTTTCTCATTAATTTCTCATTTTCTACTAGTGGGCCTTTACAAAATCGTTACACTTGTTGTATTATTTATCATAGGGTTGGAAACTTGGGTATGGGGAATGTATGGTTGAGAAATTCGATGTTAGGGGTTTATTAGATTTTTTGGGTATTTGGTAAATATGAATTTGTAAATCCTTTTCATGGCTCTATCATTCATAAATTTTGATGTTGTGACTGATTGAAGAATACTCGGTTTTGTGTATGGTTTACCATTTGTAATCAACTAGATTTTGGTTTTCAAATGACGTTTAATGGAATCTTTGTTTGGGTAATTTGGCTCTATATTTTAAATGATGTGTTTTCCTTTTCATATTGACAGTGCCATTGAAAATATGCCACGACTTGGTAAATGATACGTATGTTGAAAATGTGGTTTTGAAAGGGTGTGTGTGGTAGATGAGATGGTAGTCTATGTTTGTTTACTGTTCATTGTCTTTCTACAAGCAGTCGTAAGCTTACGTCTTGAAATTTAGAATCTATAATGCAACAAGTGTATTTTAATTTAATGTTTATGTGTAAATTGTGTCTGTGTATGAAAGCTTGCTAGGAACAAGTGTAGATCTATTCCGTAGTTGACATACATTTTTTTTAATCAAAATTTACATGAAACCTATGAGGTGAAACCCTTTGTTTGATGATACAGCTTGTAATGCATTTAAATTTTGTTTTATTCTTTAGAGGAATCAATCATGGGTTATTAAATGATTGGACTATGGTTTGAGAGTTGTAAACCCATTTTTCATTAATATGATTTTTAGGTATAGGTTATCGGAATTCCACTAACGCGATGCATGGGGAATAACTTTGTTTTAGTTTGGATGTTTATCTTGTTTATTTATTGGACTAGATTTGTTGATAATGAATTGTTTGTAAATAAATGAAATAAAGGCCTACAACAAATCCTTACAAGATTTGATGGCTAGGATGGGTGAAATAAAGCTTGGATGTGTGGGTATGTTTGGTTAATATGATTTGTAAAATGATTTATGTAATATTTATTTAATGTTTTAAGTAGAGTTTGGATAAGGTTTAATTTATAAATAAATTAATGTTTTTATTATTATTCTTACTTGTCTAGAAAAATAAATCGCTGGTGTAACTAGTCTATCTAGAAACTAGGGTTTTTTCTATCTAATTTAAACTGTTTGAAGTTAATATTTCAATACAGTTTAAATATAATCTAAGACTAAACCAACTTAAAAACCTACCTAGGAATTAAAGGTTTATTTTAAGTTTAAAATAGAATATCCTACAACCTAAAAATTAACCCAAAAGATTTATCTAAAACAATTCAGTGAGAGTTTTTTAATTTACCTACAACTTTTCAGATTTTAATGGATAAAACTTTGCACACTTATTAGGATTATAATCCTCCCTTGTCTAATTTGGTCAATTATGTCAAAATCTGGAGTCCTTTCAGTCTATATTTAGTCGCTACCACCATTGGGTTCACATGACCTAATTGGGGCAGATGTACGAGTCAATAAAGTGTGGGGAACACTAATTGAGGATAACTTCAACTGAATGCACTTGCGTGCATCAGTTTAGGAGCCTCCTAGACCAATCCCTACAAATTAGGATCCACTGTGAGTTCTGACACCAACCTCCATTATTTGAGTTTAGTTGATGACTAGTCAAGCTCAGTTAGAAGTCACTTGCATTCAGTTCTAGTCCATTACATTTAGTTCTACTCTTTTAGTGCCAGCTATGCATGGTTTCATGTGGGTGAGGCACATTTATTCACCTACCTCAGTCAGTTAGACTAGCTAACTGATAATTAATACTGAAGTAGACACTTGAGTTGGGTTTTGAACTCTAATAGTGATTTAGACAAGTTGGGTTTCCTTGCATTAAAGTAGAGTCAAGCCAATTCGAATTTAATAACATGGATTCGAGTTGCATGAGGCTTTTTAGCCATTATGCTACATTGTAATTAATTATCTAATTAATTTTGATTAATGAAAGCACTCATAGTTGCAAGTTATTTCATTCTTCAATTTCTAAATAAAATTGTAGGATCTCTCTTGTGAGTTGTGTGTTGGTGCACAGATCTATGTGCTCAATTTAATATGGTATTAGAGCCTCAGCACGACAAGGAACTTCTCCTACTACCGATTCATACTTGGAACCTTTTTTTTAACAAAATTTTTCCTTCAAGCACTACACAAGAAGCAGACAATTTACCACTTCATATCCCAAGTAGAGGAATTGTTGATAAATCTTGCTTGATCAACTACGGTGGGCATGAATAAAATTCCAAAAGTGCAGGATGTCAAACTTACTTTGTTTGATTGATTGTGTGATTTACAGTTTTTCAGTCTACTGCACTGCATTCACTACAACAGATCAGTATCCTTCACTGCATTCGCTACAAGCAGCACAATATCCCCTCTAATGGATATTCTCACTCCTTTCAACTACCACTGGTCTAAGGAGGTCATCAAGATGCATCTTCACTCCAAAAGACTCTTCATACTCACAATGGAGACAAAGGAAGAGTCGGTTCATTATGTTGACAAAGAAAAATATTGGAATAGGCTTGATGAAGCATATGGATGCTTACATGCTTCTCAATCTCTAGAGATATTCTCTTCCACATCAATGGATTGAAGACTCCCAAGGCATTTTGGCATAATCTTGCTTCCTTGTTTCATAAGAAGGATGACCTGAGGATCTATCAGCTCGAGAATTAGTTGATTTCTCTTCATCCACCCAACTTCAAAACAATGAATGATTTCTTCACCAAATTCAAGCACCTGGTGTTCTAGTTGAAGCTGTGCAAGGTTGAGAAGGAGGATAATCAAGTCATCCTTTCCATCCTATCAAAAAATAGTGCAGACTGATCATTATATGTATCAAGCTTTCATTCATGGAAGCTCACTACTCTAAATTGGAGGATTCCCACTCTTAATGTCTTCATTGAATCTCTCACCCATGAGTATGACAAGTTGATTGAAATGGGGATCATTCGATCTTCCAGAGATCAAGCACTGGTTGATGGAGGACGTTAGGTTACGAATGGTAAGGGGAAGAAAAAGGATGAGTCTTCTATGGAGAAAGAGCAGTCAAATTAGCCTTAAGATTCAAAGAGAATCAAGAATATTGGCAAAGGAAAGACCCTTTTTTCTTACTATGGAAGGGGTTTTCATCCAAAAAGATCCTATCTGAGAAGAACAATTGACGAAATGGCTCTTCTTCTGAAGAAACATAACATTACTGTACCTACTAGCATAAGGAAGGCTAACCATAGAGAAGAAACTGAATAACATGAAGAGACATGCCATGCATTGAAGGATAATTGTTCAATATCACATGGCTCCCTCATTGATTCTAGAGGCTCCAATCATATGGTTGTAGCCAGAGATTCATTCTCTTCTTTACAGTCCTCTGATGGCCCTAGTATTCAGATGATTAATAACAGTCAAATTCGACTTTTTAAAACTTGAATCCTCATTTGATCTTCTTAGTTAGAAGGGGGAGGGGTTTCCCAAGTGGTTTTTTTCCCATGTGGTTTTTTCCCCAACTCCTTGTATTGAGTAGTTACTTTACTTGCTGTAATGGGTGACCTATGGTATCAGTTACCGGGGCCCACAAATTGTCTAAGTTTGTAATCAATGGGGGTGTTAGGATCATAATCCTCCTTTGTCCAATTTGGTCAATTATCTCTAAATCTGGAGTCCTTTTACTCTATCATTAGAGGAAATTTGAACTCAAAATGGGCCTCCTAAGGAAAATTAATAAAATAATAAAATAATATTTATTAATTTTGGAGGAAGAAAAGAAAAAACTACTGTTTGTGTTCGTATTTTCGACATATCTCCCCGTGTTTTTACTCAAATGTCGATCAGGAGAGCTCATTGGATGAGAAATTAAATTCTCCATCTAACGAGTACCCACTAGGCATACTTTTGATGGGCCTTGCTACCCGAAAAATAAAAAATACATCAAAAAATGTCATCATCACGTTTTTTCATGTATTTCTTGTTTTTAGGGTAGCAAGTCCTGTCAAAAGTATGCTGAGTGGGTACTCTTTGGATGCAGAATTTAATTCCACATCCAATGACCTCTCTCGATCAAAATTTGATTAAAAAGGCAGGGAGATGTATCGAAAATACGAATACAAAAAGTAGTTTTTTTATGACACCTATCCCCAAATTTATATTAAAAAATTGTTTAAGAGGTGCTCCCTTTTATAATTTTAAAGAATTTTGATTGGCTAATACATGATGACATGGAATTTGTATTACTTTTGGAAGGCCATTTTTAAAATGAAATTTCCTTTAATGATTTAGTCACTAGAACCATTGGGTCCACTTGCCCTAATTGGGGCACATATACGAGTTACTAAAGTGTGGGCATCACTAATTGAGGCTAACTTCCACTGAATGCACTTGCATGCATCATTTTGGGAGCCTCCTAAATTAATCCCTACAAATTAGGAGAAAATGGGAGTGCTGACACCAACCTTCGTTAGTTGAGTTTAGTTGGTGACTAGTCAAGCTTAGTTAAGAGTTATTTACACTCAGTTATAGTGGGTTACATTCAGTTCTACTCAGTTAGCACTAGCTATGCATTGTTTTAGGTAGGTGAGGCACATTTACTCACCTACCTCAGTAAGTTAGACTAGTTAAATGACAATTAATACTTTATTAGAAACTTGAGTTGGGTTTTTGAACTCTGATAGTGATTTAGACAAGTTAAGTTGCCTTGTAGTTAAGTAGAGTCAAACCAATTCGAATTTCCCCACATGGATTCAAATTTATGATGTTATTTAGCCATTGTACTACATTGTAATTAATTATCTAGTTACTTGTGATTAATGAAAGAATTCAGAGTTGCAAGCCATTTTTGCATTGTTTCATTCTTCAATTTATGACTAAAATTGTATGATCTATCTTCTGAGGTGTGTCTTGGTCCACATATCTATGTGCTCAATTTAATAACACTTAAACACCAAATATTAATAAGAACTTAGATAACTCTGACCTCGGATCTATTAACCGGATAACTTGGGAACTACCATGTTCCTCCCAACCATGACCCGAAACCATTCCTAGTTTTAATATGGATCTCCTCGAGATGGCTCCAACATGCAAGTAGTCTAGAGATCCCAAAGGTGAGACCTCTCTTCTCTGGGATATCAAGTTCTGTATAAAGATTTCTTTTCCATTGGAAATTCTCTCCAAAATTATTAGGAATAATGATCATATAACTAAGCCTTGCTTTGGCTTAGGCCTTTATAGACAACCTTTAGGAAAAATCGCAGTTAAACTTCAGTTAGATCAAGAACCCACTATCTTCTTGAAAATAGTCTTTAATTGATTTATGTGAAGTTTAATTATTATTATACTTAACTTAGGAACTCTTTTACTAGTTCCTAATTCGACTCTTTTAGAATTTAAATATTTATTTAATCATTTTTAGTGAATAATAATACATAGACGCTTTATTAATTATTATAGTTATTATTATTTCTTTATATTTAATATATGCACTTACCCTTTTATTCCTAATATACATACATAAATATATATATTATTGTTAATATTTATTTAGGAATCATACACCATGATTCGATTTACATGGGGCTTTCATTACTTTATAATCATTTCTTTTATCAAGGCCTTTAAGTAGGGTTGGTCAACTATGTTAGGAAACTCTAAACCTCCTTGCATGTTGTATTACCTCGTGTATCGTGGTAGTTCTTCAATATTTGATGAGAAGTAGAAACTTGAAATTTCATTTAATTAAGTTAAAAATAAGTAAGAAAAGGTGAGTGCTTTTCAGAGTCATTTTCATTGAACACAATAAATTTTCAGTAACTCCTAGTGCTATTGAGAGCCCAAGCTGAACACTAAAAACTGGGAGTTACACTTAGTGCAATTCTAGAGACTCTCGCTCACCACTAATCCTACGATGTACTTGTATAATACACCTAGGGATACAATGGACAAGGATATGATGCTTATGCACAACATCAATTTGGAATGTTCTAGGGCTTATGCCCAACACTTCAAGTTCTTATATTTCATGTGTTCCATAGCTTATGCTCGACACAAAAATCTCATAACTCATATGTTCCAAAGCTAGTGCTCAACACAAAATATAATCACTCATGTGCTCTAGAGCTTACGTTTAATGCAAAATATAATCACTCATGTTCTCCATATCTTGCGCTCAACAAAAAATCTCATCACTCCTATGCTTCAAGGTTCATGCCCAACACATTATAGATCGAAATCATGCATTCAGTCTTTGTAGATTTAATCACAATAATCATATCAGTATATGCATTTAAGGTAAACCATATAATATATCCAGTACATCATCCTATGACAATAATCTTTTCCATCAGGGTCCATTCCCAACATATAAAATCACATATAGGCTACATAAACATATGCATTGGCTTACACCGAATATATATAACAAATCATTATACACATGTGCTGCAGGGTCCTACTCCCAATATACATTATAAAAATGAAATTAAATCATGTGCAATGGGATTCATTCCCATTGTGGTTAAGGTCAAAATTCAAGATATAACAGTTTATGAAAACTTTTGGAGATATCTTGGCCTTTATCCATCAATGCCTCGTCTAGTGCCCTGTGCAGTACAAGTTGAGAGTGTAAGGATTGGTTCTGCAAATAACAAGATTGACTTTAGTTATATTTTATATTCCATAAATAATGAAGAATGATCCCATCTATTTATATGTGTGTGCTTAAGGAATATAAATCCCTTTTGGTTCTTTGATTGTGACTATTAACCATCAAGAAACAAAATCGAGCCCATGGAGCCTTTGCTTATAGTAATGAATAATCATTTTTAAATAGAGCTCTCTTCTAGTGAAGAACTTTTTTTCTCATTGTCAATGTTCATAATGAAATACATTTTAATGAAAAAATATAACATTACAAGTAAGATGTGGTAGGGAACAAGTTAGAGTGGTCTTGTGTTTTTATTGCATTAGGGGAAACCTCTAAAAAATATAAACTAAAGATAATGACTGGAAATAAATAACTTGTATTCAACGCAAGAATGCACAGAAGCCAAAACCTAATTAATAGACACAAAATAGGTGGTGTAGAGGTATGAAATACATAGACGTTGGTGCATTGTATATGTTACTTTTCTCTTCTGTTTCCAAGTGTTGGGATACATGGTTGTCTTAGGTAGAGTTGCAGATGCCAAGATATGGAATATAACCACACCACTAGAAAGACAACTTGAGTGCATAGGGGATGGTGAGAGTGATGGTGCAAAGGGGATGCTGAAAGGTGGTAATACATTTGTTCCTTCCTTACTCCCACATATTCCATGCACATAGGACACGTGGATATTGAATTCTCCCACTGGTACAATACACTTCTAGCCATTCCCATTCACATTTGGGAGAAATTTTGTGAAGTGTTCCTAGGTTCTCACGACAATTAGTCATTAGATAATATTTATTGTGAGCTATGAAGATTTGAAAAGAAGAAATGTACATTTTTCTAGACCTATGCACTTAGGATTTGCAGCTTCTCTCATTGATTTCAAGAGGAATGTCCTCCATATAAAGAAGAAGTGATTCAAGTACATTACAAATTTTCTCTTTGTTATCATTTAGAAATAGTTATATTGGACAATGAGGAGAGTTCACAATGCTCAATCACATGACCCTCCCAACATGGATACAACATTGGTGAGGTACCACACCATGGTTGTATGCATTTGGAAGGATAAAAATATGAAAATTACAAGAATTGCATTGAAAATAAGGTCCTCTATCTTAATTTATGATCAGCATGGAATAATATGATGAGAACAAAGATGATGGCCATGAGAAAGGATAATGAGATATTGAAAATAGAGAGTAATGTTAACAAGTGTTTTCAAACCGATGGAATGTCGTTGTTCAAAAATACTCACAAATGATAATTTCATTTTCTTGTTGTTGGCTTTGTAGATTGAAGCCACAGTGTAGACCACCGCTGCTATGGATAACATCGACAAGGAAAAAAAGAAAGTTGGTGCTCCTCTACAAAAAATATTTGAAGGATGGTATGGTAAATTGTTTATGCTATGTGTTTTGTCCCATATTTCTCTTGAAGAAATAATCTATGCACTCCAAAAGTGACACTCTGGTTCCATTAATAAATGTATGCTTCCTAGAAATCATTGAATTGAAAGGCCACAACTAACAACAAAATTATTTCATACCTTTCAAAAGTTGTTTCCTCGAAATTTATTTTAGAAATCAATGCTTTGAAAACAAGAAATTAAGAGTAGGCTCAACCTTGGGGATGAAGCAAATTCAAAAGCAGAGTCTATGGGTTTTTTATTGCAGGGTCAATGGGTTTTATTATTGCAGTGGCTAAAGGAGGAGAGAGGTTGAAGTTCAAGGAGGTGGGTGCTCAAGGTAGTCAAGGCAGTGGTTTCTCAAGGTAGTCAAGGTGGTGGGTGCACTACTTTGGATATTTAGGATGAAGTCTGCCAATCTCCCAAGGAAACATCTGAGTGTTCATTGAACGACATGGAGCTTGAACTCCTTGTTGAAAACCAGCACTCCGAGGATATATTTGTAACCGGTCAACAACTTGGATGGTGTGGAGATTCATGTGATGCAAGCTATCTACTGGATTATATGAAAATATATTTTGTAAGCCAGGACCTCTATTTTTAAGGGGATTTTTATGTGGCATGGACAATGGAAAATGTCGGTTGCATTTAGTCATCTCGAAAAATCAGGAGGAATGTGCAAAAAAAATTATATAATTGTTGTAGTTGTGTATCATGTATTGATTGTAGAAGAGATTTTAACATCATTTTTTTTCATGATTCATGTGGGCTTACAATCGCCTCATTATCCCTTTGACCACCAACAAGGTCAACTGGGGACAATATTAGTGTCTAAGATCTTGCCATGTATTGAGGGTAGATAAGGAAATGTTGTCCACAGTTCTCATCACGTGCTACAAACTTTATTGAACACTCATTGTTTCGAAGATGAAAAAGATTTGATCTCTTGGAGCGCACCCGAATGTTTCAAATGACCAAAAGTACATCCCTAAATGTAACATCCAAGTTTCAGTTGTAAAAACATCATATTATTTTTTATTGAAGGGGCAACTCCATGTACATATAATAGATATATTTCAATCTATAAATTCATTTCGGACAAAGTGAAGAAAAGATAGATTTACTTCTATCGGGTCAGATGCTTTCTCTGATACTGCATCATTTTCTACGGATTCTTAAAGAAAAGGAATGAGTCATGGATTTGGAGTGTATTTCTCACCATGGCTATGCGTTCTATTACTACTAACTCCACCACTATCTGGTTGTAGATGAAGAGGTTGTCAAGTGATGAGCAGGAGGTGGAGGAAGCCACTATGTGGTTGCAAATGAAGAAGTGGTTAAATGAGAAATAGGTGGTGGAGGTGAGTAGCAAGTCAGACGTGTCTTTGAGTGGAAACCAAATGATCACACCATGTGCACTACATTGACATACTATGAAACAATAAGTGATTCTTTGAACATTCAAATTTTAATGTCTAATTCTATCTAGTTTCATAGCATTATTCCAAACTAATGTAAGTTCATAGCAAACTATTTCAATGATTATAATATTGAAACTAAAAAACCATAGTTTTCAAATTAAAAACTTGCTCCCTTTCCTAGATCTGAAGCCAAATAAGAGGACAAATTCTTTGTTTGGTGGACAAAATGGTTTATCATAAATTGCCAAACATACCTAGGATTTATTGTTAAACCATATAACTTTTTTTATGCACACTAATTGAAAAGGTGAAAATCCCTTTCATAGAGTCCTTTCATCCTGAAGGAGGGGGATAATACTGTATTTGGTTAGTTTTTAAGTGTGCTTTAAGTAATTGTAAAAACAATAGAATAATATATTAAATTATGTTTTAAGTAATTGTTTAAATACAGAATAATATATTTTTTTGTGGGAATATAGTATAAACACTATATTTTATTAGAATATAATGTGGACTCAAAAGTTTACCAACATCTACACATTTTGGACTCAAAAGTAAGATAATTTGTTTTTCCAAACTCGTCAAGACAACGTCTCAGATTTGTGACTATTTATGTGACATCTTTTCTTAATTGTAATGAATTTACTCATTTTATTGAATTTATATAAATTATTTTATTTTTTCATAATATATTTAAGATGAATTCTAAATGTGATAATAAAGTTATGAAGAAATAGAAACATGAATTCAAAGAGGACATAATAGTATTATGGTGGGAAGAAAGTGGAAAAAATAAATAGCAATAATGAATGAAGGAACTTAGAAACCATAATCATTGTTCTCTCTTTCTTTTCTATCAACACTAAACAAAATAAAAGAAAAAGAGAAAACCAAACCCAAAAAAAGAATGCTAAGTGGAACCTTTGTAGCTCCTTTTCATTTATTGTCTTTTATTTTAGCAATTTTATTTTGGGCTCAACCCTTCTTATCTATGTGTTTCATTTGTTTCGTAGTCTCTTGTAAGCTCAAGCTTGTTGCAAACCCAAAGGGAAACCTTTATCTTCTACATGTAAAATGTGTTCTATTACTTTACCCACTTCTTCAAATGTTAAGACCTCATTTTGAATTTTATCATTTCCTAACAAATTTCAAAAATGAAATAACTATATAATTTCCTGGTAGGATTTTATCTTATTGCTATTTTTTATGAGCATCAAATTTGTCCTTTTTCATAGTCACTGTCAAGGTTTTGTTTGTTGAATTTTCCAAGTGTTTGAGTCATGTTTCTAATACCATCTTCATCTAGAATTTGTACTATATAAATTAAATGGGATCCAAAAGTAATTTCTAAAGCAAGTAAAAAAAAATCATCGTAACAATCCCATCCATTAATTATCAAAAAAAGGCCTCTTGGGAAATGGAACTCCATCAAACACAAGAATCAAGTCCCAACTTCTATTCAAATAATATATAGAAACCATATTTATCAACCTTATTTTTTATTCCTTCCCATTAAGAATTATGCCTTAGTAATTTTTCTTCAATTATATAAATTTAATAAGTCTACAAATATAAAATCTAAGAAATTCTAAGGAAACTTATTTTCCTTCATTTATATATACATTTTACGTTTTATCCTTGCGAGATTTGTCACATTATTTGTAGTTTGATATGTAAAATTGTTATCTTCACAATGATTGAGTAATATGATATTTTAAGAGGCATATTTTATGATGTGATTTTGCACCTTTAAGGGGAATTGCTAGTTTATTTATTAATATATAATATTTCTTAGTTTTTATTTTATCTCAATTTATAAGGATGTACACTAGCTAGGATCATATGAAGTAGATTAATAGGCTCTAAGAAAACATTTTAGATTCTATTATTCTTTTCTTCTCCATGTGGTGTGACCAACTTATAGACTTTTTATATCCTTTTCATAGAAATGATTCTCTTCCCCATTGAGAGCATTCCTATAACTAGGTAGTTAATGTACAAGAACGTGATAAACAAAATGGGAGACAAGAGGCTTCCCAAGATTGCATCATACTCTTGTCAAAACCAAATGCGGCTTATATCCAAATTTAAGGAGAAGTTGTGGTGCAATAAATAATTAGAGGATAAGAGAAAAATAAAATATTATAAGCATGTTATCGACCATAATTTAGAATATCAAAAGTATCTCTATGTTTTGACTAACTAGATAAGAAAATCAACATTCCTAAAGTAAGAACAAACTGTCTTAGGATCCATAGTTAAATAGGGAACTTGGCAATTCCTAAAAAGCCATGGGACGAAATAACTTTTTTTCTTTGTGACCATAGGAATGTTGGAAATAAAAATCACTTTCTCTTATAATGTCATGTGTGTGCTATACACCATCATTGGAGCGCAATTTCAAAATATTTTCTACAATATTAACCTTCCTAATATTTTAATTTATACCAACTATAATGATGTAGAAATACTTCTCTTATTTTCTAAATACTAAATTTTGAAACCCTAACTTCTATCATAAACATTTTATTTGCATTTTCAATACTAATACAAGTGAACATATATATCGAACACAAATAATTTTAATTTATATAGTCTTTAACTTAAAGAAACTAAATTGCTAACCATAAATAAAAATAATTTATATATCCCTTAAGTATAAAGGGTGGAAAAAACAACCTCTTAGCAATATAGAAATACAGCGTCTTAGAGTGTAGCAACATAATTATTCATATAATCAATATGGATTCATGTTTATATTACACTTGAGATGTAATCTAATTTAAAGTGTAAATTTATACATTAACCCAACAAAACTATAAGTATATTATACCATGCCATTTCAATAAACTATGGCATGCCACATTGTTAACACTGAAATTGAACCAAACGTTGTGGAAGGCTTGTTCCTAGGTAACAACAGAACCACTTTACACTGTGCTTCTGGCCCAACACAGTCAGAGAGGGGTCTCTCATTTACTTACTAAATTTGCTCACGCAAGATATTCAATCGAGAACAGTGACGATGTAAGATTATTGAATGGGATAGGGATGTTGTTATAAGGTGTAGGTGGGATGATCAGAGAGAGGGACTATTGTGAAATGGAGTTGAATTTATGGATATGGGACGTATTGCAGGAGGTGAAGAATCCTTGAAATTTATAGACAGAGGTAAGGTAACTGTCCATCGTTCAATCAGGATATATTTAATAGGTGACTAGGGGATGAGAGGAAACAACCCATCACGTAGAGCAGTTACAATTCTACATGACTTTAGAATAAATTGTTTAAAAATGTTTGAGACAAAGGGACGACATATAGGATGAATTTTGGCCCTTATACACTACTTCCCAAACATGAAAGAAAATAATCAACTGGAATGAAAAATAGGATAAACATTCACGTAAGGAAGTTACATATTGAAAGAAAAGATGACGCAAGAATCTCTGCCATGAAAATTTATCATCCCTATGCAATTTTATTCGCATCATGGAAAGCCAAAAAAAAATTACAATGAAGAGCCTCGGCCCATGAAAGTTTCCCCCCCCCAAAAAAAACCCTTTTCTCCCTCTACTAGGAGTATATTTATACTATCTTAGACCTTAGACTAATCCCCGAAACAAAACCTGGAAACTAATTTTAGTCACAATCATACACTAACAGTTTGGACTGTGGTACTATTGCTACAATTTACAAATATTAACAGACATTATGGAATACGCAGGCGTGCTTGGCCTGGATGATAGCCCGACATTTTTGTTGTTGTGCATGCAGACCTCAAGGACCATGCCTTCTCGTGGCTTTCAGGCGAGTCACTACTGACTAGATTTTGGAATCTCTAACCAGTTTGTCGAGTCAGCATAGTGCCCTTTTTGCCCCTTCCTTTGTGTCTCCTCCGTGTTTCAAAGGCACATTTTTGCATGGACACAAATTGGGAGGGCAATTTGTGTTCCCTACTTGCTCAACCTTCTCTGCAGCCCCTCCCTCTTTGGGTAACACTGTTAGACTTGGGGTTTGGAAGAAAGGATGTATTACTTCTGGCCAAAGAAAGCATTTACAGTGGATTTTCATTCTTTTACTCCTCACCTTCCATGAGGTGGGCTCTCCCATAGGAAATATGGTGGAATACACCTCCACGAGCCCTGTCACCTTTGGAAAGTGGAATTCACAAATAGGGCGGTGTATGCATTGGACCCCTGATGCTCCCACCCGAACAAATTCTCCCACAGAGCGCAGCCTGGGACTCTCTTCTTATGTAGAGGATTTAGAGGCACCAATGGTATCAGGGGCTCCTAGAAAAACACCCATGGGACATGAGTGCCTAGACAATGCGCAATTGGAGGTGTGGGCATCTGAAGACAGGTATATCTCTCAAAAAATTTCACGTCTGCGCCCCAATAACTGGTCTCATCCTTGGTAAAGAAAACAAAGGCGACGGATAAGTGTAGAAACTAACTCACCAACCATCAATACACCTAGATGGAAAATATTTTTGAACCAAATTTCCATTGCCAACTTCTTGAACTTCTATGGATTCACAACAAAACAAAAACTTGGGCTCTAAAAAGTATGCTAGCTCATTCCTGGTATTACAAAAGCTTTGGAAGATGGTGTTATATATATAGGGCTAAGAGACTCTGCAATGATTGGTTAGCATTCCTGCAGCATCTGTCATTGAGTGTCTCGGTGCTGACATGCGTGAGGGCATGAGTCGAGTGATCTTTTACCTACTAGAGATCTAGTCATATCGCTTCATCGGTTGCGACACTTTACTATTTGCTGCGGGAAAGATTCGTGGATGTCACCATGTATAATCGATCCCATGCTGCAAAGTACATGGAATGGACGTTCTCACATTCCCTCGCTCCTGCAATGCAGGAAACAGAATGATCTTCCTTGTTGCGCTTACTTTGTCCAATCTAAAGAGCAGATTTTCCGCTACTTCCTTACTTCGACATGCCAAACCACATGGAGGTTTCCTGTCTTTAGGTGATATGGCTCCGCCACAGGGATGATTTCTCCTGTACGTATGCTATAAATGGCATCCGGGGAATCAATTAATCTGCTGGGAGGAAAATCATGCATGGAAACGTCTCCTCTACTATCAGATCTGTCATGTATGTGTTACCTACGACCTTGAGACCTTCTCAACCATTCGATTTGGGCATCTTTCACATCCGTCGTCCACGTTTCTTTAAACCCCAACTGCAAATTCATGATCAGCCTTCATCGGGACCGTCCAATCATGGGCACATTGACATTTTTTCAATCTTCGCTCGCCTAATCGAGTGAGCACTTTCGAGCTGCGGAATTCTCCACACCCATTGATCAATCTCGACCCTTCGTCGTGACCATTGATCTCTGCAGCCAATACCCTCTTTTCACGATTCGGAATCGCAACTTTATACGCACTAATTGGGACTGTGAAATCATCTACGACCGTGGATTTGCACCAACTCTTCTTTCCGCCGTCAGATATCTCAGCTTTTTAATTAATTTCGTGATTCAGAAAAGCTCTTTCTTCAACTCATGTTTGCCCAGTGGGATCTCCTCAGGCCGTCGATCGGGCTTCGCCTTGATCTCAGGCTTTCATCTCTTATCCTCTCTAACGGGTTTTGCAAATACAAAATTTAAATCTTTCCTCGCATCTTCGGCCTAAGGAACCACGCTCCATCGTTGATCTTCTTCATTGTGAATCTAAATCGTTGATCTACCATGCCCCTTTATCTCATTTCTGCTGCTGCATGTCTTGATATTTGGAAGCATCTACCTCCGTAGATCGAGATCCCTTCTCCATCTGACCGTCAAAAACTACCAATTGGCTAACCTGAGGGGTGTTCGTATAATTCCTCATTGAAGAAGACCCTTTTTCAAATCCTTCCAAGCCCATAACCCCGTAGTTTCAAAGGGAGTGCTAACACACATTTTTCCACTAATACCATAAAATTAAGACTACCAACATAAAATGTATGTATCTTGGCATGCGACTTTTATTGATACCTATACTTAGTTAAATCACGAGTAAATGACCTGGCCTTCCGTTAAGTGCAAAGTTTGGTTTTTTTCATGGAAAAAAACAAAAATAACAACTTATCGACCAGTTAAACAAGAAGATTTTGACTTTCCAAGCTATTTCTACTTGATTTTGGTTAATATTATGTGCAAAATTTACTGTTTATGTTCTTTGTTGAGCCATTTTAAACGTAGAAATAAAATCAAGCAACGAAAAACCACCTTTCCAGCCACTCTTGGGCGGGATACAGCACAACCACTACCTTACACTTCCATTGAGATACCCCAAAATATGTGAGCAGGAATGTTAAAGAGATCAAATCAATCGCCGGTTTCAAGTCGGAATGTTAATGAGATCTTTTTATTGTATTTTTATGGTATTGCCAGTACAGAATCGGTCATCCGAAACGAGTGATTTATTCTTCATATGTTTGGTGACAGAGAGCTTGGAACCATCATAAACGGATGGTTAAAGTACACAGAATGTCAGTGTTTTTTTTCAAGTGAAAGAGGCTGATCCTGGTCATGTTTTCGGTATGTTTGAATAATACCATTTTCATGAGCAGTATACAGTCAATACTCTCATGATTTATATAAACTGTCAATGATGTTTCGTACAGGCAATACTGTCATGATTTATATAAACCTGTCATGATTTATATAAACCGGATGATGTTCCCTGAAACTTCTAAGTCTTTTTAGAGTTGATATGTGCTCCAATGAGTTTCACAAGTGCATTATTTCCATGCATGTGTTCTTCATAAGATCATAACTCTTTGTAGTGTCAATATGTCCTCTCATGATTTAAAAAAAATAAAATCAGAACGTTTTGTTATGGTGAGAGGGATGTGAATGGGTAGAATAGAAAAGAAATTTGGGATGTTGAATGGGCACAGGTATTCAAAATAACACACATCTTTCACATTTTTTATTTTTAACGAAAATATTTCTTTATAATAACTGATCAACATGGTTAGGTTTAGACTATACATTTTATATAATTTTTCAAAATGGAGTAGACAAAAAAAACTGAAGTTTCTCTAGAATATAATCTTCTTCTTCCACCATGTAAGCCTCATCCATTGTTGTTATCCATGTAATCCTCATCCATTGTGGTTATCCTATCCATAAACTGGCCAGAAAATTGAAAGATGACAGTAAGGGGGAGTTCCGTATTTCTCAACTAGCTCCAAAGAGAGAGCAACCGGTTGACTGCTTGTTCGACCAAAGAGAGAGTAAGGAGAATGTTTTCAATGAGAAACACTTAATTGTCATTGTTATTATTTATTGATGGGTTCCCTTTGAGATTAAGTGGTCATGAGTTTTACATCTTATTACTGGCATGGAGTAGATGCCACATAACCGTTGGCACTTAACTTCAGTGGATTCCTCAGCCAAAAGTGAACTTGCTCGTAGGGTGCGAAACATTTAGCAAGATTTTGTTTCCTAATTATAAGCCCATTTTTATTTAAGAGAATAGTGAAAAGTGTGGTGTCTCGGAAACGGAAAGCTTGAGTTTTGGAACCTCATGTAGAATGGGGTGAATGGGCTTTTAACAGAGGAATGATTTGATTTTTTCATTTAAGATGTCAAAAGATTATTTGGTGGTTTCGTTGAGTGACCACAATTGAATTTATGGATATGAGGATGAGAAGAGTTTCTACTCAGGTTCAATCTCTTCAGAGAACTATGGTGGTTTATGGTGGTTCACTTATAGAAAATTTTCTCAAGAACATAACATACTTTACTGAATAAAATTTGCATTCAAAAATTTTGCAAGTTTTGAGAGTCAAGTTATTGTTTTATATTCAACTTTGTCATTACTTACATTCTTAATTTGTAAAACAAAATAATGACTTCAAATATCTAGGGTATTTTATTCATAATTGGCATGAGCAAAATAACGACTTCAAATATTTATGGTATTTTAGTATTGTTTTACAATAATAAAAACAATCTTTTAGATTCTTCTAAAGAAATTTCAATTACAAATGAGAAGAGGGTAACACCCTCACAACTTTAAATTCTTTCTTTGATGTCTTACAATAATAAAAACAATTTTTTAGATTCATTTATTTGGTTACAAACAAAATTCCAATTACAAATGAGAAGACTGTAACACCCTCACAAGTTTAGATGTGTTCAGTGATGTTTTAGAATGATTAAAGATATTTTAGAATAAGAAAAAATATTTTTTTAAGATTCTTTTATTTTTTATAAATAAGGTAGATAGAAACTAACCTTCAAGTCTATGTATTATAATGACAGCATTAATAAAAATACAAGAAAATTGTTGTTAAATATGTATAGAATCTTACATCACATTTGTTATCATTATAATGTACAAATTATTGAAAAGTAGTGTAAAATTTGTTTCTTTTCAAATTCATTAAAATATGTGTTAAGTAGATTATTAAATTAGTTATAAGTTATTATTACTTGTTTCTTGTTTTTCAATGTAATACATAAACTATTGGCAAAGACAACAAATCTTAGTTTTTTATTTTTTTTCATTCATTACATAATAACATTGGCATGCAAATCTATCTTAATTTTCATTCTCTTCATTTATGAGTCATCTTATTTAGAATTATATCAAGTTTATATGGTTTAAAATTAATTGAAAACATTATCAATTATTTGTTTTCATTTACTATATTTATTCACTATAAGAACTATCAAAGAATATATCTATATGTCAAAGAATTCAATTTGTAGTGGAAACTTTATTGGATTTAGAAGTGACATTTGCTTAATGCTTAATTTTATTGTTATCTTTTAGTGTATTGAAAAGTTTTAATAAAAACTTGATGGTAACATTTGTTTGATGCTTGTTTTTCTTTGTTATTATTTTATAGTGTAGGTATTTTATTTCACTTAGAAAATATGAATAATCAATCTGCATTTTATGTTGGATAATAGTGCTAGTTTTTAATGTTTCATTGACAATTAAAAATACCTTAATGTTTCAGTGCTAGTTTTAATACTATGAAAATAGACTTTTAATCATTTTAGTTTGATTAAATATTAATTTAATTATTCAACACAATAATCTTTAAACTGATTTTGTTATATATATTATAAAAATGCTATTTTGAATGTTTTTACTTAGAATTGATAATAACTTTAATGTTTCATGTGTCAGATGTTTCAATTGGTTCAAATATCTGTCATATCAATGTTATGGCTTCAACCTTGTGATGAATATTGAATATGATCCATAGAGGCTTTTTGACTACCTTCCAATGTGATTGTTATACAAGTTCCCAACATATTAAAAAATGTTTGGGATTAAAGTCTAAGATAACTATTAACTATTAATATATACTTCACTATTTTGAACAAAATAAGGGATGGTTCAAGCTTCCAAAAGTCTCTTTTTGAAATAGATTCAAAAATTTGAAGGACTCTACACCAAAATGAAAATGATGATACCAAGAACTATATCTTTTAGATGATTTTAATCATATAGAATATATTTTCATTTTGTATTTATAATTATAAGAGATTCTCTACCATCTATGGACATAAGAAAATATGAAAGATATTTACATTCACAATTTTTTATCTTATTTATGTCTTTTCTATGTCCATGTTTTAAATGCAAGAGTTAAATTTTTATTATTTGGTTACTAATTAACATTATTAATAATTGAATTAGATTCTTTTAAATCTCCATGTTTTCATGGTCTAAAATAACCTCTTTTTAGATTTTTTTTTCATTCTCATTGAAATAACTCTTTTAAATTTTAGTGTTTCCATTATCACATGATAATAATTTAATATGAATTGAATTAGTCTCATACTGAATGAATATCTTATAATACTATTTTATCACTTTCACTCAACCTTTTGCTTAATTTTTTAAGTACCATTGATTGAATGTCATACAATACTACTTTTATTGCTTACTCTCCATAGCCTAGGGCCACTTGGTTCAGTTTATTGATACAACAGATGGAGAGTTTATTGCTTACTCTCCATAGCCTAGGGCCGCTTGGTTCAGTTTATTGAGGAGTTCAGTTAAGCTTTGTTTTAGCTCCATATGAGTAGCTTTTTTGGATCGCAGATCTGATCCCCTTGGTTCACGATAGATAGGGCTGACTAACCACGATCTTTTCATGATGAGACAGATTTCTGATGGGAACACATTTTATTGTATGCCACTCCCCCTGGCAGCGACTAGATGTTCTTTCTCCATGGAACAGACTATTCCTCTGTTTATTTCTCTGTGATGTAATCTCCTATGGGCGAGTGTTTTCAATGCCCTTTGATTCTTAATAAGAATATCAAGGTGATGCTTTTTCTTCCTGAAAAAAAAAAACAGTCTCGTCGAGGGTGCCCATTAGCCGTTTCCTACTTAGGTAGACATCCAGGAGGTGTCATGCATAGATACCAAATTTGTCGATATTACACTGTATAGATCTTGAATGCAATACAGAAGTTAATGCTGTCTAACCTGGATTTTAAACACACTACTACTTTAACCTTTATAAATTTGGATCGTTAAGCTTTTAAAAAGAATATTTCTCTTAAATTTATAGTGAATCTCTCCCATTCTGGATTGGACATATGAAACCAACTGACTGCAACAATATGGAGCAATTTTCCCATGGCATGATCATTCATGATAGCCCACCATTCCAAGACATCCGTTTAACCTGGATTTTAAAAACACAACTATTTCAAACTTTACAAATTTTCATCTTAAAGCTTTTAAGAAAATACATATAAAATTAATAAGCAATTGAACCTCAGCCATTCTGGATTCGACATCTGATACTTGGATACCGCAACGATATACCGCAAAACTGTGGTGTGATTAGAGATAGAAACCTACCATTCCGAACATTATGTTGTAAATGAAGATGAAATTTGGCATTAGTGTTGAAGGTGAAATATCCATGCTCGGTAGCTGGTTGTGGATTGAATGTCCTTTCCTGATCACTCTGTACAGATTGTAAAATATGTTGTCTAGTAGTGAATTCAATTGTTGGGTGGTGGATTGGTGCTCCGAATCTGTGGGGCTTCAGTCCTTGGCAGCAAAAATTCATACCTGCGGTTATTTGTATTCAGATCTAAGTATGTTTTCTCCGCGGTGCCTCCTCTTTCTAACACGTGGAAAGAAAACGTTTTCTGCATGACTCCGTATACATCTCTTGGGGTGAAGGGGAGATTATTAATTTTAGAAATTTTATAGTTATTCATTGTTTGTAATAACGATGACCGTTTGGAATAGCTCTCGCACTCAATTGATTGAAATAACCTTCGATTTTGTTTAATAAAGTTACTTATAACTTATGGTTAAAAAATAGTTTTGGAATGGAATATAATTTGGACTTTTTTTATTTCGCATATTATTTTAGTTATTTTTAGAATTTTGGGGTGGACCATTATCTATGCTTTTTAATCTACATAAGAGAATGAGACAAGTGTACTCTCCACATTGATTATATGTGTTTCCTCAAAGATTAAAGGAGAATGAAACCAATGTATTGTCTAGATTGATTCTATGGCCATGGTCTAAAATTAACACTTAATAATTTCAAAAAAATAAAAAATAACTTAATTAATATGTGATAAGCACACTTACTGATAGTTGTAAAAATTAAAATTAATGTTCAACTATAGATACAACTACTAGCTTAACTCATCTATTATTAGATACAACTATTAACTTAACTTCAACTCTAGAACTACTAGGCTTAATTATTAGATACAACTATTAGCTTAACTTCAACTCTAATCACTTGAGGCTTGGTCCAAGTGCATTTGACATCTAGGACTCTACCTAATATGCAGTCATGTAACAGTGGAAATCCTAATAAAATAGTTTGAACTCCTAATAAACTCCTCCAAACTCCTAAATCTCTTACTTGAACATCTAGGTAATAAAAAGTTTGTATTACATGTTTAGGTTTTCCATAGAAATATAATTAGGCTTTAGGTTTTTCATATAAATATAATTAGGTTTTCCATGTAAAAATGTCAAGTGTTATTGTGGAGAACCTCCTGCAATGAACAATCAAAATACACAATATAACAGAAATATTGGAGCACAAGAGATTTTATTGATCATGGGTCACTTCGAGGGGGCAACCTCCTTTGAGCAAGCTCAATACAAAATAACTCTTCGATGCTTTCATTAGCCTCAACACAGTCTTATATACTATGTCTAATCTAGAGAACTATTACTCCACATGAATGTGGAATAATGCAACCTATTAACTAGATGACTTAACAGTTATTACTTACTCCCTATGAATGTGGGATAATACATCATACTAATGGGATGACTTACAAATCATATGCGTCCAACAAAATATACCAACAAAATAAAGAGGGGGGTTGACATGGGTTCTTAACATACCCTCCCTCTTAGAAAAAGCTTTGTCATCAAAGCTTTAGATGTGAAAACTGTTGCTGAATCTGAATGAGCGGTTTCCATGTAACATCCTCTCATTGCATGCCTGTTATCAACTCAAATGGCACTTCTCCGTCCTAGTGCCGACAATTCATTATGTTGGTACACATAAGGACATTTTAGGATTGAAGTTTGCCAAAACACTATAGATGGGCATGACATGAGATGCATTTACCTTTCAACCAACTTGTTACATTATTTTTCAAAGTGTGGATTGGCGTATGCGACTATCTCCATTGAAACTCGCGTACATAGGTGACTATCCTTGTTGACAACTCGCGTACTATACACAGATATCTCCATTACAACTCGCGTACAGATCTATACGTGGGTTTACTTTAAGAGACTTGCGTGTCATACGCTCGTTGCCTATATTAATAGTCACGTACATATCCATTCGACATTAAAAAATATAAATCATGATTAATGGATATTATTTGGGCCTTAATCAACAACTACCCCAACCATCTCAAGGTCCTCAACCTTCGAAACTACTATATTTCCTAAAGTAAAAAAAGAGCCCTTAGGGAGGGCATTAAGGAATCAATTTTGGAGAGCAAAGTTATGCTGGTGGTATATCTTCAAGAGTTTTGGAGCAGCAGAACTCAGAGTCCTTTGGCTGTAGAGAAGTCCTTGTCTCAGGCATTGGGTTGTACACTTATCTCATTCACTGATTGTTAATAAAGATAATTCTTCTTCCAACATTGTGTTGAGTCTCTTTCATGTATTAGGGTTTGATGAATATATTTGATTAAGCAATATATATGTTGTTTATCTAACCTATTATATATACATTTATAAGATTGTACTTGGATAATTTGGTCTTTGTAGGTGAAGGAGGTGCATCCTTGAAATCTTTGGAGAGAAGCAAAGTAGAAGAAGATAATTCTTGGATTAACTGTCGGTAATCGGGTGAGTCCAATATTTATTCCTATTTTCTTTTTGTACTTAGCTAAAGCTAATTGTCGACAAGTTTTAGAAGTAAGTTGGTAACCCCAAACCCTAGGTTACAAGGGTGTTTGTTCCTGAACAACAGAACTGGTGACTCTGTTGGGGATCCCAGACTGCTGTGGGTTAACTGTGTAGATCCTTGCCCAGTCTTTGCTTTGATTCAGTGTGTGGTGTTTTGTCTTGCTTCAGATTTGTAGTGGTGCTTTGAAGTCCTTTATAATTTTTCTTTTTTTGAAAAATTTAATTCTTGTACATGGGTTGTTGCGTTACACAGTTGCATACATAGGTCTATGTATGCGGGTTGCATTGTTGCACAGTCATCTACAGTACGCGGGTTGCTCTTGTACACAGTCGCGTACAAGCCTAAGCAACAAAATTTTTGGGTTAGGTTTTTCTTGTCCCTGTCCTTCTGTGGATTTTGTCTTGCTTAGTGGTATTCAGTATTAGCATTGCACTATAAGTTTGATGACCCAGTTAAGCATACTTTGTGCTTTCTAGTAATCCCGCAAGTTGTTATTGTTTGCGTTGTTTTTCTGTTAGCATTTTGAAGTGGATTTTCCTATTGGGTAATAGGTCCAAGTGCTGGTTATCTAAATCAGTGATCAGGGTTCTAGATACCATGTATACCATTCTATTTTTTAATAGTGTTGGTTTGTTGCTTGCCTTTGATTGATTTCAGTGATTTCTATTAATTGTGTCTTCCCAGCTAGGTGTGTTCCAAGTCTTCCTTGGGTGGTTGATCTTTGGTTTTATCAATCTGCTTTACTTTATTTTGCTTACTTTATACAGTTAATTTGTTCAAGCATACTCAAGAATTTGGCATTTAGGTGCATAGTAGTCTTTCAGGAATTTGAAAAGTGAAAAGAAAACATTAGAAACTTTTGAATTTGATTTGCATATAGTAGTTTTATTTTAAGTTTTTAAATAAAATCTCAAAAATTACAAAAATATAGTCTTAGTTTTCTCTTTATTAGTTGCATTTTCATTAGTTTATATTTACAACAAAAAAAAGAAAGAGAATCTTGTTTTAAGTAGAGATCATTTGCTTTGAAATTGATTTATACACCTATTGTTTTCACCTTTCTTATCGAATCAATAACATCATAGTCTTTCACTCCACTTGTCTTCTGAGTAAAAATAGCCCTTAAAATGAACACTATAATTAAAATTTATTAGTAATTTTTGTTTTATAGGGCCATACACCTACTAGCTTAGGCTAGACTTGTGGGATAGGAAGTGTAAACTCCTGATAAGTATTTAAATTTAGACATAGTGGGCCAATTGATAGGTAAGTCCTTCTCTTTATCGATAGTATCTGGGAAGCTACTCTCAAAAGAGAGTTAATCACAAGGCCGCGTGGAGGCATTGGACTGAGGAGATAACCCTTTGATTCCTTGTCGAAACATAAACCAAGGTTTTTTCGCATCTGGGGATTCGGTCCTAGACAGAGTTTTGGGCTTAGATACCCTACCCATGCGTACAAATCAGGCTTGTGACTATTCCCGCAGACTGTTGGTATAGTTAAGGTAGGCTTTAGTATCTTAACATCTAGGGTTAATGCATAGGTAAGCCGAAAGGATATTTCTGGTTCACCTTGGATGGGCTTGGAAGGTAACCCTTGTTGAATGTGTAGGAGGGTGGTGGGTGATTCCTCTGCTTGTGCCTAAGAAGCTCTTCAAGGACGCCAATAAACTATCTTTCAGCTTTCTTCGAGAAAGCATATCTTTTACCCTTTCTGACTGTTGAGACTTTAGGAATTTTTCGTAGTGATTTCTCTATGGTTTGTCTATGTTTAGCCGAACTTAGGGTTTGAAAAGTCAAATTTACAATCGTGGAGGACCAACGTATCAGAAGGTCATGAAGGTTGCAAAAACTTCCTCCTCTTATCAGATTAGAACCTCCACCCCCCCCCCCCTGAAAGGGGGAGATTGGACACAGACGGTTCATTTGAACCGATAGGAGTCAGTGAAGTTTCGAGTGAACCAGAACTTAGGGAAAATTCTTTTGATTTAAATATAGTTGAGATGGAATACTTGCATGTTGACGAGTTTGCAAGGAATTTTAATACATCTCTAACTGACTTAAATGATCCTGTGATCATTTAGGTTTGTCCTTTTGATCCACTTGTGATTGGTGTCCCTGTGGACAAGATAATGTCTACTGCAAGAGAAAGTTCTTTTAACTTCACCTCAGCCGCTTCAGCTGAAGAGGTGCTACCTCCCTCGGTTAGTAGCCCTAGAACAAACATACCTACTACACCCTTAACTCCAGTGAGTTGAGTGGTCCAACTACCGGCTCCCATAAGTATATAAGCTACTTCTGGTGGAATGGTCACTCAAATTCCTAGTGTACATACTGTACCTACTTCCTTCCCACACACTACCAAGAGTGGTCCTATAGTATCCTCGGATTTTGTCCAAGGATTTCTTTGGAATGGGGGGCACATTCCCCCATCCACTACATATGTAGCCCCAACACCCTCATATGTAGGGGTGCAGTTTGGAAACACTAATCCTTATGGTCAAGGTTTCCAAACCTTGGTTTCTGCTTCGTTCACGAGCTCTCCCTTTTTTATTTTTAGTGGAGGGATACCTGCTCCTATTTTTCAATCCCCAGTTTCGATTGGGGCAGCCAGAACCTCTTATACTACACCTGACGCAAACAATCCTGTGTATTATGGATGGAGCCCTTTTCAAATAAACCCATCCACTTCACAATCGACAACAGGGGGAAACCCCACTTTCATATATGGGAACATGGGGGAAGGTCCCTCTAATCCCCAAACTGGCACTTTTAGTGCTCCAGTTAGACCTAAGATTCCTTTCCTGGCAATGTTAAACTTGCCATATTTGTATAAACTCATGAATGACCTGGTGAGGCATGATCCTTCCTGGCCACCTATACCTACCAAGTTTCCCTCGGACATCCCAAAATTTGAAGGCAAAGTTGGTGAAGATCCTGGGGCTCATGCCACCACTTTCCATTTATGGTGGTCTTGCAACTCACTGAATGAATATTCAATTCGGTTGAGGCTGTTCCAAAGAACCTTGAAAAGTACTGCAACGAAATGATACATTGAGTTGCCTTTTGCTACATTTAGTAGTTTTTGGGACTTGACTAATGCTTTCCTTAGTCACTTTCGGCTTCTTGTCTGATATGATTTTTGAACGGACTTGTTGTCTACTTTTTGAGAAAACAAGGCCACCCATATCTTGGATCACATCCAAGAGTGGAGGAGGCAAAAGATCTTTATTAAAGATACTATTCCTCCTGAGTTCTTATTAGAATGGTTCCTTAAATCCCTATTGCCTTATATATCTAAGGACATATCTACTTCAGGATTGATGCATGAGGAAGAAGCTATCCTTAGGGCTGAGGAACTTGATTTGATTTATTCTCATTCTGGGATCTTATATAAGATTATACCTAAGGCACTGAGGCCAACACATGATGGAGAGAAACCTAAGCCTGGACCCCATGCCGATGGTGTGGTTGGTTCCATGAATTCTTCCACTGTAGAATCTTTGGCCAAACAGCTCCATCAGCTTTCCATTAAGAATTCTATGGTGGAGGTAGCAAAGGCTGCCCCCTCACCCCAAAATGAAAAAAAAATTCTACAAACCTCTTAGAAGGGCAATCAATAGCCCAGTGGAAAAGAGAAGAAATGAAAGAAAGGGGAGGGAAATCAAAACAAGCAAAAACCCGCAAATAATGTTGATGAGGGCAAGAAAGAAAAGAAGAAGGTGAAATTCCCGTGTACGTTATGTCATGAGGATCACCTTACCCATCTTTGTCCCCTTATGGAACAAACTCAAAAGTTGTTAAAATATCAACGACTGCTTGTCCTGAAGGATCCGTTTCCCCACGGGTAGAATTCTTCTTCAACTTCAAATGCAGCAGGGGGCACCCTAAAATCCCATGACCCCAATTATATCAACATGGTTCAATCTCAAACTTTACTACAGACCAGGAATAAGAACTATGAAAAAGAGACCTTGGAGAATGGTAAGTCCATAGGTGAAACTTCTAACCCTCTCACAATTGAGGAACCTGTTGAAATTATCCCCAAGATATCAAAAGGTGTCTTTAAGAAGACTTTACATAATCCCAATGCTAGGGCTACAATGAATTACTCCGTAGTTGAAGACTTATCCCAGACACCTTGTGGAATGTCGACTTTAGAAGTGTTATAGAGTTGTCCTGCTTAGCAGGATGCACTCTTAGCAACTTTAGGTAGTATGGACTCATCGAGTCTCATGGCGAAATTTAACTTGTCTGGTGTCAAAATCCACCTACCATATCATGTGGCCTTATCCATAGATGTCATCCATTGTGGAAATACCATTGGAAGGGCAGTTGTCAACGACAGTGCTTCTACATGTGTTATGTATTTGTCGTGTTGGAAATCTCTTGGATCCCCAGACCTGGTCCCATCAACCACCCTCCTTACTAGTTTCAACAGAAGGTCATTCCGTCTGCATGGTATCCTACCAGCTTTTGAAATTAAGCTGGTAGGGAAAGCGACTATGTACGGCCGAAAGGCCAAAAGGATTAAGGAATAAGGAATATCTACAGTTTGGTTTATAAACACCACACAACCTTGTTCTTCAAATAAGAAACCTAGGAGCATATTTGATAGGTTTGAAGGAAACCATGCTTTTATATGTGCCATAAAATCAATAAATGCATGGAAAGAGTTGTTGATCAATTATAGTTTGAATCGAAATGATTCAAACGATATTACTATGGCAGTGATACATATAACATCTTACCAAACCTTTAATTAATCAATCTAATATCTTATTATGTTTTACTACATATATTGTTATAAATTGAGTAATGTTTTCTATATTTTTTGTAGGGTGGTGATTGGGGAAAGTCCCCAGCATTGACCAAAGGAGCACAACATCCTCGAGGTAAGAGGTATACCTCATTGTAATTGTACAATTATAATATGAACAATATGTTTTTTTATTATGTATCTTTCATTAGTATATTGAATTCATTTTTATAAATTTTTCTATATTTTTTTGTAGCGTGTTGACAGGGGCAAGTCCCTTACTTTGGATCAGAAAACAACAACCTTGAGGCAGCAGGTATACATGGTTATTATAAATGTAAAAATTAAATATGAGAAACATGTTTTTATTATGTTTATTTCGTGAGTATATCCGTTTCATTTCGATAATGTTATGTATATTTTTGTTTGAGGGTGTTGATTGGGGAAACTCCCCGATTGTTGATCACACAACACCATCCTTGAGCCAGTAGGAAGGTCAATATAATTTTACAAATTAAATATGAGTAACATGATTCTTTATTATGTCTATTTCGTGAGTATATTGGTTTCATTTTGGTAATGTTATCTATGTTTTTGTTAGAGGGTTCTAATCGAGGAAACTCCTCGACTATTCATTGGACGCCACTATCCTCAAGGAGGCAAGTATACCTAGTCAGTGTAATTGTACAAATTAAATATGAGATACATGTTTTTATGATATATATTTTGTGAGTACATTGTTTCATTTGAGTAATATTATATACATTTTTGTTGCAAACTATTGATCAAGGAAAGTCCCCATTAGTAGATCAGATTAGGACACCATCCTCGAGGTAGCAAGTATATCTGATTTTAATAAAGATAAACATGCAAGAAGCAATAGTTTCGAAAGTTGTTTGAAAAATATCCCCCAATAAAATATAGGAAAAAATCAAAGAAAAATGGCTCTAAAACTATATCTACATTTTTTATCACGGCATAGTGAAAGGGGAAAGTCACCAAAATTTTATTAGAGAACAACATCCTCAGTGTTGCTTCATTGTAATTGTACAAATATAGCATGAGAAATATATTTTCTTTTTTGTTTTTTTCGTGAGTTTATTGGTTTCATTTTGATAATGTTTTCCATTTTTTTGTTTGTAGGGTGTTGATATGGGAAAGTCCCTAGCTTTCGATAAGATGACACTAGCCTCAAGGAATCAGGTATACCTAATTGTACTTGTATAAATTAAATATGAGAAATATGATTTTTATTACGTTTTTTCTTCATTCTTTTGCTTTGATTCCAATAATGTTTTATATTTTGTGTTGGGATGCTAATTCGAGGTTTGATATAGTAGCACAGAAATTCATAGATGCTGATGTGGATGAGCTCATGCACGAGGCTGACATCGCATATTCATTGGACCCCATTAGTATGATAGAGCTTAAAAAGAATAAATGAGAAAATCCTCCATGTGTTATTCATTCATCGATAGGAAAATTAGATTAGAGCAAAGGTTGATCTTTTGGTCAAGAGATCTTAGGACTTGAAATTATGTTGTAGGATATTTAATTAGAAGATAACTTCATTTTGTAGTTTATATGTTGTACTTGTATATGATCATGAACTAAAATATAACTTGTTTTTAGAAGAGTTTTCTCATCCACATACAAGTGGTAAGAAGGGTGTTGGTACTAGTGATGCTCGTGGAGAGCCATCACATGAACATATGACCCTACCTGCAAATCATGTTCCAATATAGAAATTGACTAGTCACAAACACATTCTATGACACCCTTTAGGCCATATATGATTGAAACCTTGAGTGGTCGATGCATGCCAAATAGTGAGAACATGAGTTCGATGAAGAGCCTACAATTGATATTGCTCAAGCAACTTTTCTTGGATCTTCCCATGTCAGTAGAATAGGAAAACTACAGACCATATCTTTAGTGAACAAAGATCTCATTCCTATAATATAGAGAATATCATAGGTATTTAAAAATTGTTTTAATATTTATACATAATCTGATTGAAATTTAATTATAGAACATTCATTTTCAACTAATGATTACGTGATCGTTTTGCAGGAAATGATGTTTTTTTATAAAAATATAAATTATTTATTATTAGATATATTTTGTCCTACCATCTACTCAAGATGGGGTAAATAAAGTATTAATTTAAAATATGATCTCATTAATTGCTTAGTTGGGTTGTTTGGTAGTGAAACCTTCAATCGAGAGGAGTTCCTTAAAAAAGATGGTCAACATATAAATATTGTGAAGGACCAATATAGTGTTCATCTAGAAACGAACACTAGGTACAAGGACCCTCCAATGATTGCAGTAGGAAAGTGGAAAGGAAAGGGATTTGAGAAAATAATGAAAGCTATTACCGGGAATAAGCAGGTATGAAATACTTTCAACAATATAATTTTATGATTATTTCTCTTTATTTTATATCAAATTTGCAACATATAATGCATTTCAACATTTTCATAGGATGCGAGACACATCAAATGCCACAAAGGAAAGACAAAAAAAAATGTCCAACACAAGCTTGGGCATAGTGGTTATTTGAATTTGGCGACACGATTTGTAAGTATCGATAAATCAAAATTTTCATCCAAATAATGAATTGCAAATAATTTTGGTTTTCTTTCCCTAAAAGCTAAATTCATGATCTTATATACAATTACAGGTTGATTGGTTCAAGCAGGTGCCCATGAAGGAAGACTTCAAGCTTGGATTCATGCATCAATTTGATGCCATCATTGAGCACCTAAAAATATTGTCTAGGAAAACAAAGACTTTCAGTACTCCATCTTGCACACAGGCAAATAAAATCAATGATTTTTTTATGATTAATTACTTGTGCAATATATTTGTTATATAATTTGGCCATAAAATGTTGATTTTGTTTTAAGCACAGAAGCAACGATTCACATAATTCCAAGGATCGAGAACAACCCAATGAAGGTCAATCTTTATATCCTGGTAATGAATGTTTTCATGTGCTACAAAAAATGTATTATGGTTTACAGTTTAAAATATTACATTGCAGATCGTGTATTAAATGTAATTTTTCATGTTTGAACTCTAGATCATGTAGAGGGCCATCCTACACAAAATGATTCTAGAAATGAAGATGATTTACATCATGTGGTCCCATAAGGTAAAGATAACATCTCTAATGTTTTTTTATTAATTAAATATTTGTAAAATTATTAACAAAATACATCAATTTAACATTTCTACTTTCTTGCAGCAAATCTCCACCCCTTGTAGTAGCGTCCACATCATGATAAAACGAACAAGAAAACATTAAGAAAATATGTAGGTGCCAATAGAAGAACTGTGCAAGAATTTGTATAAGATTACTTGATTGCTAATTTTTTCAGAAGAAAAAAACCGAAAAAGAAGCGTCTATAAAAACATTATGAAAACAACTTATTTTTAAAAATATAATGTCATGCAATATTTTTTGTCTACTAAATGAATGAGTGAATTAATGAATTTTATATGTTAATGAATGAATGTTAAATGTTTCTTTTTTACGGTAACCACATATTTGCAAAAAAATGATTTATTATAAAGTACATGCATTAGGTATGGATTATTGAAAGTGATGTAGGGGAGGGGGCATAAGAGCTTCCAACTTCACGTGGTTGCCCCTGTTCAGTAGATAATAATAAATATTCTAAAAACAAAGAAAATCTAAATAAGATATTGCACTTTATTATTATGTATTGTAAAGTCTTGTAAATTTTGAAATGCATGTCTATTGTTTATCAAAAATCAAACATTTCATCTTCCTTTCATTTCTAAGGGACTTAACACTAGTAATTGAAATTGATCAGTAATCTATGTGGAGAAGCTTCATCAATTGTATTCAAAAGTACATATAAATTATACTCATGATTTTTTTTTAATGTTGTTTTTGTTATGTTCCTACATTATCTTGTTGATATTTTCCAATATTTTTCAATTCGTGCAAGTGTTATGGAGACTAAGATCCGATATGTAATATAAACTATCTGTATAATTGTAGTTAGTCTTATTATTAAATATCTAAAAACTAGAAATCAACTTAAAGTACCATCACTTGTCCTTATCATTGACCTAGACATGGGTTTTAAAAAAGGTGGTAAAGGAAACATATTTTCACCAAGCCAAGCCCATTCAGCTTTGGATACATCCTAGGAAATTGAGACTCACTAACCATCAAAATGTTGAGGTAATAACAATTAAATAGTTCAATTTCATATTTAGTAGCCCAAAAATACCACTCATCTCTCTACCAAATCATTTAACCAATGTCCTACCATCTCACATGCCCAACTTCCACTCATGTGATCCCAAGGTAGATAAGGATTCCTGTCATTTTAATGAATGATAGATGTCCTCTTGTATTTGAAAGTTACTAACTTAAATACAAGAATGAACTTAAACCAAATTATGAAAAGGTAGTGTTTTCCATATTTCAAGAAATGAATACCAATTAGTTACTTCTATGTGAAATACCTTTGATAGGTCATCATTGAAATCTTGATCATCTATTTATAGCTATTTATGGTACATTCCTTCTCTCGGACCATATTTCATTGATTTTAGGAAAGATCCACTGCATTTAGGATTGTGGGTAAATTATGGGTGTTTACTACATTCTTTAGAGACTAAAGTTCCTCTCATGTCTATTCTAACATACTCACACATATGTTGAGACTTTTTAGGGTTAATCCACACAAGTATGAGCCTATCATAAGTTGTTCCTTGCATTTATTTGTCTAATTCCACTTGTAGTTGCATTGATGTTTAAAAAAAAATGGTTTGTCGAATTTTAGACATTGTTATCCGAATTTAAACAAATGGTCCATTGGATTTTGGGTTCAATTATACTAATATCAACTATTTAGACAAATGTAAATTTTTTGGCATTATAAATAAACAATATACTTCTATAAATATCAATAAACTATTATAAAACTAGCACTAGTTTGTAAACCATAATAGAACCTAAGATTAAAATAACTATGCCTACTAATGGCTTCTTTCTTGATGTTCACATGAAGAGAGAGATCCAAAATTGTGTCTCATTTTTCCATGTATTTGCATACCTTCTAAACTATTTATTCTTTTTTTAATACAACTTTAACAACCCTAGTATAAATATTTGGTTGAGATACCCAACTCTAAGAGCTTTCATCCAAATCATGATCCAATTTGTATAGATGATGTTTAAATCATATCCCATTTATAAATCTACTAGCTATGAGTACCCACTAGTGAAGATAATTCATCATTATAAGAATTACGAGAATCATTATGAGTCATCATTCTACTCCTAGGGTGAGAAAAATTCTATTTGGAAATCCTAAATTTCCCTATCATTTCACCTTTAAAACTCACACAAGTCAAAAACATCACAAGGAATGCAACGCTTGGAGTATCAATTTTCATATGTAATACTCAAATGGCTTAAGGATGACTATAAGGGATTAAATCAAAATAATCTTATGAAGAACAAAGGACCCCCATGTCAATCCCTCTTTAATAAAAACAACAAACAATAAATCAGAGAAGAGGCCTTATGTCCCTATCCTCCAAGTGAAAAATAAGAGATATAAACAAGAAAAGGCTATAGGAAATACAAATTCCACCAAAAATACTTGATTTCACGAGAGTCCTTCCAATCATTAATCGCACCTTTTTGGTCACTCTATAATTATGAGAATAAATACTATTCCTTCACCAAGGTCTATAGAGTATGGGAACTATATGAGGTGGTAGGTTGAGTTGAAATATTATTGTGTCGATCTTAATACAACATGTCGCTTATCATTTATTCAAGTGATAAATGATTTAGCAGGTTCCCTCAATTTATACATAGCATCACAATCTTCTAATGAATGCACTTATTTTCCTTCATGTCTGCATTGTGATTGAAGGATTTAAGTATATAAAATAATTTATTATGTGCCCTAATATTCTTACAACCCTATGATATCTTTGTATCAATCTATAAAACTGAAAGACTTTGGATATTTCTTTATTAGACATTTTGGTGGAATATGAGAGCTGAATCTCCAATCATGGAAATTTTCTTCATTCCATTTGATTTGGTAACTGGAAAATCCTTGGAGTAGATTCAATGCTTTTGCTTAATTATTGGTGGATTCACCAAATACCTAAGAGAAGCTTAATCAATTTTTCCTTTGAAGTTGATGAAAATTCCCCCTCCACCTAACACCCCTTGATTTCCTTTTCAGGAGCCATCAATTAACAAATATATCGATGTGTATTTTACTTCGAAAGGAGAAAATCATACCCATTCTTTGTAAATAGACATGAGATTCCTATATTAGTTTTCACATAATAAGTTTAGGAATAACAAATCTTCCTAACAAGGAGTACCTTAACTACAATATCTCCTTCACCATTAAAACTTGTGATTTTCCCCCTTTTACTCCTTTTTAAATAATTGATTTTATGATTAATGTCCTCACTTAGGAAACCGCATGACTTGTAGTATAATTTTCATACTTGATGATGAGCATATTTCTTGCTAGCCATAATTTCTAGAACATAAATTTAGGAATAACCATCCACACTCTATTCAAAAGTGTTTTGTTATAAAATTATCTATATTAATTATTATGCCACATCAGATACATTTTTTCTCCATCTCGATGGAGGATTCATAGTTTGTCCTAACTATGAATTTGAAATCTACCGTACCCTATCTATAAAAATACATTCCATGAAGATATGAGATGAAGTTTATTTGGATAAAAAAATAAAGTACACAATGATGGACCCCAAATGCCTCATTTTATTGGGTTTTTAGTACTTAAAATATTACCATGGTCCATGAACCATATCCCACAAAATCTATTTACCTTTGATAAGTCATTATTGCACCAAATTTTCTTCCATATGGTTGATTGAGGGGGTGAAGAAAGATATGTCAGCCTCAAGGTATTTCCATCTCAATTTGAATACAAACCACCTTGAGGATCCCAACTTTTGCTCCCACAAAGATGAATATTATTAGGATTTTCTCCCCACAATATATAGAAGACGGAAAAATTGGATGGAATTATGACCATCCCATGTAGACATATAATACACGGTAAAACTACCTTCAGTAGATATTCAATCACTATGTCCATCTAATTCCTAATGTGAAGATAATGGTGGATTCCCCATTATTCCATCATGTTGTATCTTAAAAATTTTAAATTTTCATGAACACACATGTTTTCAATTTTCATGAACCCACATTAAATGGTGTTGGATAATATGAGTTCATGCCTTATATAATTTCCATATATATGGGGGATCTCCTTTCCACTAGTATATGTTAATCTATACATCGTAGTCCATTATATTTAAAATACCTTTTGTGGAGGACATGTGTCAACCATTTATTTCCTCATGTCTACAATATCCATAAAAATACCTCCGTTGAGTTAGGCCCAATATCACTATTTCTTTATGCCCGTAGGGGTGTATATTGATTGGAAAGTGTCGTGTAAATGAAAGAATGTTGTAAAGGAGGTCTCAAGTTCAAATCTCACCCCGAAGTATCCGTACCCCATGCTTACGGGATGTGTGGATGCACCCGGGGTTATAATGGAAACCAACAGGAATGGACCCCATTTCACGTGAGTACCAGAACCACCCAATTACTAATTCCCCCAGTATAAAATAATATCACTATTTATTTATTGATTAACCCTCCCTTTTCTTTTGGAGCTCTGCTAGTGTTCCTGGAAACTAGTTATTCATTCCATAAGGTTAAATAGTAATCATAATCATAATAATGATAATAAAAAATGATAAAACTCCTAATAATGATAATAGTAATAAACATACAAAATAAAAATAAAATCAATAATAATAAACTAAATAAAAAATTTAACCATCTAATTTTTTAATAAAATAAGCTCACACATTCACTAACAATAATAAAAACAATATTTATGAAGCTTAATAAACTTTAAATGTTCCTTTGAGAGATATCCTTCTCTTGGATACGGACTCAAATCTGAAGTCTAAAACGCATCGAGATTAAAAATTCCACATAGGTTCCAAACTCTCCATTATAGAGTGAAGTGTTCAGGAAATTTAAGGAATTCAAAGCCTTGATAGAGAGCCATTCAGAAAGAAGAACCAAGACACTCAGATGAGATAATGGTGGAGAATATACTTCAAAATAATTTCAATCCTTTTGCAAAGAAGTTGGAATCAAGAGGGAACTAACTACTCCCTACAATCCCCAAGAGAATGGTGTTACATAAATAAATAATAGAACCATTATGGAAGTAGTGAAGACAATGATTTGTGATAAATACCTTCCCATGCATCTATGGTCTGAAGAAGAAAGTACAACTTTCTATGTGCATAACAGATTATCTCACAGTGCCCTTGGATTCAAGATTATTGAACAAATATATACAGGAAAGAAACCTAAAGTTAGCCATATCAACATATTTGGTTGTCCATTATATGTTCACATTCCAAAAGAGAAGAGAACCAAGCCTTCAAGATATTTGGAAGAAGGGAATTTTTTGTGGATACTATGAAGTATCAAAATTCTTCAGGATATCCATCTTAGGATTCTAGCATATAGAGGTTAGTAGGGATGTAACATTTGATGGAAAAAATACTCTTAAGAAATATAGAAGGTATCAGCTTGAATAAGTACATGAAAATGATGTACCTCCCAGAAAGATAGAAGTTGAACCCTCTCCTAAAATAGTAGCATCGACATATCATGATATGATAGAACCTTCGGAACCCCCTACTATAGATATATCTCGAAAGAGAAAACCTTCTTGGGTAAGAGAAATCATACTAGAAGTAGATAAATATGGCTCTCCAAAAGGCTCCATAAGAACAAGCAAGAGATCAAAGCCATTCTCCAACTATGTAGCTTTTATGTGTGATCTTATAGATAAAAAACCTACTAGTTACGAGGAAGTTTTACAAAATAAAGAATGGCTAGAAGCAATGATGGAAGAATACAAGTAAATAATGAATAATGAACATCTTGGGATATAATACCCAAACTAGAGAGCATGAGTGTGGTATCTTCCAAGTGGATGTACAAGACAAAATATGTTATTGCCGGAAGTAACGAAAAATACAAGGCAATATTGGTGGCTAGAGGATTCTCCCAGAAAGAGGGAATTGATAATGAAGAGATATTTGTGCCAGTAGAAAGTTACACTTCCATCAACACCCACTACTACATTTCGATCCAAAATCCGACGAAGAAATTCGACGGCGCGTGGATTTCTCTTTTTAAACTTACCAAAAATCACAAGGATACATTTTTCTTTGTAAATGTGGCCACAAGCGTCGGTGAAGCGACGACTATTCTCATAACTGTCGGTTAAGAGACGACGCGTTGGTAAGCGTCGCTTAAGCGACGGATTAAGCGATGACAACTTCCCAAAATAACCAATTTTTTTTATTATACATCCATCTTAGTCGTCGCTTAAGCGACGACAACTTCCTAAAATAGCCATTTTTTTAATTATACATCCATTTTAGTACCCAAATAGGGAGGGAACTTGTGTCAGCCCTACTAAAACAAGGTTTTTATGAATTGAAAGTAAACAACTCGCATAGGTTTTTACTTGAGCGGAGGTAGCTCAGGTAAACACGGTAGGAGCACAGGCCATAGAGACATGGATGGCGCGGTAGCAAAGTCGTTAACCCTATTTGGAACCACCAGCAAAGGCAATGGAAACTAAGGCAGAGGAGGAATCAGCAGAGCTAGCAGTGTGGCAAAGTTCTGGATGTCGCAGTAGCAAAGTGGTTAACCCCATTTGGAACCACCAGCAAAGGCAATGGAAACTAAGGCAGAGGAGTAATCGGCAGAGCTAGCAGCGTCACAAAGTTCTGGATGGTGTAGTAGGAAAGTGGTTAACCCCGTTTGGAACCAGCATCAAAGGCAATGGAAACTAAGGCAGAGGAGGAATCGGCATAGCTAGCAGCGTGGCAAAGTTCTAAGTTCCCTTAAGTAAGCACCTAAAGTTTTTAGGTAAAAGTGAAATTGATGAAGAATTAGACACTATCCGATGAAGTTATAGGATCCTTTTGCAGTTTTAGAATTTTTGCAAGGTTTTAGGGCAGGTTTTTTTGAGGTTTTTGTGAAGATGGTAGCTTCATGCTTTTCAATGGGGACTACCCAAGTGTTGCCTTCATTAGAAGCAACAACAGTAATAGCTTTAGGAGGAGGTTCAGCATGTCTGAATGCTCCTTGTTCAAGGCTTCCTATGATGGCCTTGCCAACGGCTGCCCCTTTTCATTCAAGGATATCCCATGCCTGCCATGGGATTTCTTGTTTGACCCTTGTTTTGGGTAGGAGGCGGGTCCTAAGAATTAGATCATTGGCATAGTTTTCACCAGTGGCGGCAGAAGTGGTAGACGAGGCACATGATATTCCTTTGGTTCAAGTAGAAGAAGAAGTGGAGGATCCCCCCCCTTGCATCATAAGTTTCAGAAGGAAAAGAATCGGAAGAGCAATTGGGGGGAATTCAAGTGATTCAGGAGGAAGAATCAGATGTAGCAATTGGTACAAAGAGAAAAGCAGAGCAAGAGACAGTTGAAGACCAGGACTATCCTCCTCTTCCTGAGGGCACTAAACTATATGTGGGTAATATCCCCTTTGACGTTGACAGTGAAGGGCTTACCAAAATGGTCGACGAGAGTGGGGTTGTCGAGATGGTAGAGGTATTATCCAGTTACCTTTTCATTATTACAAATTTGGGTTTTGGAATGTATGTGCCTTTGTGTGTGTCTGTCAAGTGTTTTGATGCCGAATTTGAGTTGGTGAATATCTGGGCTCGAAAAACAACACAATGCTTATTAGACATCTTTGTTTTTACTATGATTTGGGAGGTCTAGACTAACCACCTGTGAATTTTCAAGCAGCTTATGATTTTCTTACAATCCTCAAGAGAGAGTACGTGGATTAGAAAACTAGGCTAGGCAGACTATGAATTAGCCCTTTTTATTGGTCCACCTATGACATCAGAGTCACTTTTCTGTGTAAATGAAATTATTTTTTTCAAAATTGATTCTTAGAATTAAGAATATGAACATCTCCCGCACAAAGAATTTGCTATGCTTGCCTAGCGAATTAAACCCTAAATGCAACCACCTACAGCTTCAGTGCTTATGTTGTGTGTTAAAATCAAATTTCTCATTTCAATTGGAAATCATGACAACCCAACCCTTTGACAATTTTTTCAAAATAAACATCATGCTCATTAGGCATCAATATTTTCTTAGTGCCTTTGGGGGTCTACTCTGGTCACATCTAACTTTTCAATCATCATGGTCTAGCTGCTGATGATTTTTCTCGTAACAAATCTCTTTGCATATGAAGGAGACAAAATACCAGGATTAGAAAAACCAGGTTAGGCAGACTTGGTGAATTAGTCCTTCATTGATTTGCCTAAGGAATTAGAGTCATTTCTCTGTATAAATGAAATCATTTATTTTCAAAATCTATTGTTCACAGTTAGAAGATGAACATGCCCACACAAATTCGTAGGCAATGCTTGCTTAGTGAATTAGGCCTGAAATGCATTTACCTATTGTTTGTTTTAGATCCTTTGTTGTGTGTGTAAGTGAAATTTCTCGGTTCAATTGGAAATCATGACAATCACCTCGCAAATTTCTCAAAATAACCCTATGCTTATTAGGCATATACATTCTCATCATGTCTTTTGGAGGTCCACATTGGCCACTTGTGAATTTTCAATTATCATGGTGAATTTTCAATTATAATTGAAATAACACTAAATATCAGATCCGATGCAATTTGGTCTCAAAATTGAAGCTATCCTTGGGATCACAATCAAAGAAATTTTATCCAAGAACCGTATCAACAAATAGTCCCAAGGAAGATTGGCCTAGGATGGATTGCTTTGTCTACAAAGACCCAATACTATTCAAAAGTTCAAATGTAATTCTCTTGGGTTTCCTGAAACACTAGTGGGTGAAAGAATTTCAAGGGAAGATGATTTGAAATGTCGCTAGTCTAGTATATAACCATATTAAAAATTAATTAATATTATTGTTATAGGTAGCTAGGGTCATGACTCTTCATCGTCACTATGCCTTTTCAAAGCTATATAAGCCCAAGCCATTTATTCATTTAGTGTAATCATTATTTATTCTGTTATATTTGTAGTCTGTACTATGGCTTTTAAAAATACTTCTGACTCTATTGGGTCAATTGGTGTCCCTTTGTTGACAACTTGTACTTCCATTTTTGTTGTTTTCCAATTTCTGTTAACATGGCTTTATTTTGATTTTCTAGATGAGAAATTTCCTTACCTTTTTCCACAAAACCTTATCTACATTTTTCACTTTATCCTTATAATCTTTCTCTATGTTGGGATACCTGATTGTTTTGAGTGTGACAACCTCTGGTGCTTCCTCTGTATTTGTTTTTCAAGTTTAAGATGAAGATACCCAATGTTTCAATCCATGTCAGACCTAGAATTATATGAACGTCTTCTGACATAGATGTAATTTTGAAGTCGGCTGGGAAAACATCATCACTATTTGTCACTTGTAAATTCTTGATTTCATAGAATTTTACACTCCACATTATCTTTTCAATTATAATTGGCTCAGAATTAGTTAGTAATTGATTGGCCAGCTCATCTTTAATGTAATTTTTGGTTTCACAAGGACTAATAGCAACTGTAATATTTTTTCCTTCAATAGCCCCTTTTATTTAAAATAAGGCAGAAATAATTTTTTTGAAGTGCTGGAAACCTTCCTTCCTCTTTTAAGCTCTATAATAATAATAAAATAAACCAGCATCGATCCATCTTAACCCTCGACCTTTTAAGCTTCAAGAGGTTTGTGCCTTCATTTCTTTTTGATCCCTCTGTGTGCTTAATATATTCAGTGTTAAGATGGATCTATGCTTGTAGAATGTAAATAAAACTATACATATGTGAGCCCTTACTTCTAGGCACTTGGACACATCAACTCACACAATGGAATGGATTAATATGCTTGGGATCTATTAACCATGATCGAAGTTTGAGGGCGTGTTCTGAATTGATGAATGGTTATCAATTATGGATATATTTATTTTATTAATTGTAGCATTATAATATTTGTGCAAGTGCAGATCTGTGCGTGTACAATGTGCATGTGTTCGTGTAATGGCACACCTTCCCTTTTGTTCTTGTACCAAAAATTGGTCCCTTGTTATCATACTTCTTTGTTTTTCGTATCTCTTGTAGCTTTCATACATATAGCCACAGTTTGGTATTGATTTGGGTGAGTTGAGTGTGGATGATGTCAATTTTTCTGTAACATGGAACCATTCCAGGTAGAAAAATGGGTTTTACTTACAGGGAGGCTGGATCTTACTATCTTAGAAGGTTTTTTTCACCTATCTAAAGTTTTTGCTTCCCTCATTTCCTAATTATTATCTAGAATCTTTGTTTAGAGAAACCCTAATTCTATCCTAATAATTGCATGTTCCTTGTATTCCTTCTTCATTGACTGATGAAACAAGAATATGAAACTTGGTAATTTGAGAATGGTTTGCCACATCAACTGCATTGTATGTTTTCTTTGTTTCTACAAAATTTGCATATGATAGAGGAAGAAAGGAAGGAAACAGGGAATGGATTTATACAAGCCCATACTTGAGTTGATTTTGGGTCAGAAAATAACATTCGGCTCACTTGCTGAGTCTTGATGCTTGGAGCCTTTGGGGGCTGTTGTTTTTAAACCTCAAGATGGAAGAGTTTGAATTTTAGTTGGCTGTAATATTGGTACATTTTCTGCATGATTTATTTTGCCTTTTTGCCCTTATCTGTAAATCTTTTTCCTGAAAACTTAAATCTGGTTCCCTGTAGATATGGGAAAAGTTCTTTCAGAGCTTAACTTGGGTACAAGGGTAGTAATGATACTTGTGCCCTTTAAATCTGCGACAAGTCCCTCTGATTGGCATTCCTCATCTCAATCCAACAATATGGGATCTCCCAGCTCTTTGCGGAATGGAGAAGCTAGTCCTGGACTTTTTGCAAGAATATTTTCATACTTCAATCCATTCTCCTATTTTAGTGGGGCTTCCACAAATCAGGATTCCACGTCAAGAGACTTTGTGTGGAAGTATGGTGAGTTGTTATGTCTCATGAATTTCCATGTCATTTTAATTTTCAACTGCTGTGTATTGCACTTGGCAACTTCTTGATCTGACTAAATCTTTTCTACAGGTCCAAATCCGTCTCTGCAGAGTGTATTTAAAGATGGTAGTCAAAATAGTAGCTACATGTTAAGATCCAATGTTCTTGGGAAAGACCAAAAGGCTAGCGGCAGTAGCAAGGTGGAAAAAAAGGGCTGGGGCAGTAATATACATACACTAAAACATGATGAAGATGAGTCATTTCATGACCAAAATGCTTTTTGGAATGGTAACTCTTCTCAGTATGGTGGAGATGACAGTAAGAGAGATTAGATCTAATAAAGTCACACTCTCTTTAATCATGCTTTCTTGCCATTTCATTCAATCATATTCGATGGGGAATGGACAAGCTTGTTCTTGGCATCCTATTGTCACTTAAAAAGACATAAGCTTGTTAGAGAGGTTACGATTCTTTATTATTATTTTTAATAAATGCCAGTTTGTTTGTTAAAGAGCATTTGAAATTTCAAACTCTTTCAAGGAACTGCATTGTTTGTGACTCTACTGCAGGATAATTTCAGTCTGAAGTCCTAAGAGCTTGAATTTATTCAATAGTTTTCTTAAAAATATGCCTTCGGATTTACCGAAGGCCAGCATGCAAACATTTTTTTGTGTTGTATATGAAGGATAAATTAAGTTATCAGTGTAAGATCTTTATATGGTGTACCACAATTCTTGTGTTCTTATTCTACAGATTTATATTTGTCCATGGTAACAATTAGTGGGTTCTTCTTTCCCAAGGGTTTTTACAATTTTCATTTGCAGTTTACTTTTCATGATTTAGAAGAGCAAGGACCCAGAGGAGCATTCTTTGTTTTGCACTAGATTTGATGGCATATATGTTATTTTTTGGTTTTATTTGCATTTTCCATAGCAGTAAAATTCCATAAATTTAAGTAAGATGCTGCCGTTCATTTCCTTTAACAACCAAATCTGTCTGCCTGCAAGTATTAAATGTTCAAAATGTATGCGTGCATGCTTCTATTCTGAGGGTATTGTATTTTTATCATAAATTCTCACTCTTCCTATTTTGATGAGAGTAATGGAGGTGAGTGATGAAGTTTTGATGCAAGCCAGTGCTTGTTTTGCTGGGGGGCAAGGGGTGCTGGCTTCCACCCCCTTTGCTTTGACTCTGAATCCATGCGATCAAACAACCTTAGTTTTTCATGACTGAAAGGTATTGAGCTGAGGTAAGAAATTTCCTAAAAATTAAACCCATGGCAGTGACAGAGTGTTTCTTGCCTTGTATTTATTTGTTCCATCCTTGCCAATCACTTTGTTAGAAGGGTTGGCCTTGTTCCAGTCAATCCAGCCTTCTAGGAAGCCCCTGATAAGCCTTCTAACAAAGGAATATACATACAAGGAATGTAGATTTGGGAAGTCAATATAAGATTCCAAATACACTGTCATATGTGGTTTCCCTTGATTTTTCAAATATTTAGATCATTTTTGACATACTTTCATTTTTGAGTGGCCAATGAGAATTCATTTTTTGTTTTTACCATGTTAAGTTTATACACAAAAGCTATTGAGCCACCTTTGCTTTTCCCTTTAATTTTTGCCTTTCATATTTTCAAGAATTCTTAGTCTGGTTTTCACAGTGGTATAATTTCTATCTTGGTATTTTTGTTTCCCCCATGTAATAAAAAATATAGAAAGGATGTATTTTTCCATTTTGCAATTGACCTTACAATGTGAAATTGTTTTCATTGGGCACCCATTTTTCAGTAACCAAACCCTTCTCCTGCATCTTATTGATGAGTAATTATGCTTCAAAGTTCTTATTTTCTTTGCAAAGCTCTCTGATTAAGGCCGTATATGTTTTAACATTTGGTTCAAAACCATTTTCCTCCATTGCTTTTAGTTGCTTAAGGCATCTTTCAGTTTATCCATCCTCAAGAAGACCATCAATTAGCATTTTCCACGTCCCATCATCAGGACTATAACCCCTTTGTAATACATTCCCAAAAAACCTTTCTGCTTCTTGCACCTTGCCTTCTTTGCAGAGTCCATGAATCACATAATTCTACAAAGACAGGCTTGGTTCATAACCATTTTCAACCATTCTATCCAAAAGCTTAAGCGACGGTGCTGGGCATTGTCCATACTTCATAGTACTCCAGGTTGTACAAATACCCAAATCTACAGGTTTCCGCTATGCTTTTTGCCTCATATTTTTCTGGCATTCTAGAAACTCTTCTAACATTACATTACACTACTGCCACAGACCAGGAGTTTTGGTGATGGTTATGATAAAAATATAAATAGCTCCATTGCATTGGATCATCATTATACTTACAAATTCAATATAATTTCTATCTGTAAGTACTTTTTGTTGTGACTGTGTCTTAATGCCTTTATGGATTGTAGTGAACCTATGATATCCTGCCAGTGGTATCAACATATCATTTCACCATGCTTCTAACAAGAATTCTCACTTGACTCTCTCCTGTTCACTTCCTTCCAATTCTTTTTTCACACTTTATGCTTTCGTACTTTTCTAGCAGTCTAAAAAATCTTACAACACTCCATTCGACATTCCCACCACAACCCTGGATGTGATGTGGAGAAGTGTCCTACCAAAGGCTCCTAGAAGTGCAACAGGCAGAGTGATGAATGACTAGTAGATAGCCATGGTTTTGGGTTACATCCATGGAGGGTTGGTAGTAGGTACTGACTGACCTGGAGTACTCTAGGTGGCCTTTGAATGCTAGAGAGATGACCCAAACCTTTATCCTTGTTTTCATATTGGCTAATGAGTTTAGATCCATGAAGGGAGGGTTATGGAGGTGATGCAGGGGGGGTCATGGTAGGCTCCCCAAAAATTAAAACTCTTTTTGCAGCGAAACTAACCATTCTCCTAGTATCATGGCACGGATTACACACGGCAATAATCTGATGTCCAACAGTTCTTCAAAAACTATTCGCTCTTTGTGGGGCCACATACCCTTGGGTTACCTTCATTCTTCAGTCGATGCTGCTGCATGTGCATCAAACTCGCCTGATTAGCAAAATGAAGCACAGCATTGTGGTGTTTCTGCATCATTCTCTCCTCTTCTTCCACTGCTGTCTTGATTTTTTTTTGTCCTTGTTAATTTAGTTATGCAGTTTTCTTACCACTCTTTCACAACATCTACCCAGTATTCATTTTACTGGAGCTGGCACTCTCTGATAATGTCTAGCCAAACAACCACTCTCTATTGGAGTTGTCTTCCTTACAGCATCTACCCAGCAATCCTATGACTGTCAGAGCTTTCTTTCTTACAGGATTCAAACCTGCAGTCTTCTCTTCTCATCCCTCTTTGTTCCCTGGGTCTCTTCCTTTAAGTAATTTTATCACAATACCATATTCTTTCTGAGAGATCTTCATCTCTTACCTGCAGCTTCAGGATTCTGTCTTCTCTATCGGTTTGGCAGTAATTTCATTTGGCAATCCCTTCTAAGTTCTTTCTGGTTGTCTTCTCTTCAGCTTCTTATTGTCTCTCTTTCTCCTCTTTCCAGTGATATTCTTGCTCTGCCACCTTTGACACAGGGGGTGTGGTAGGCCAGAACAAAATCAAAACTCTGTATAGAAAAACTACTTCAGGATGAACTAAGATGGTTGAACCTGTTCTCTTATTATCCTGGTAAATTACACAAAGCAATAATCTGCTATTTGGCATTTTCTCAAACACTGTTTGCTCTTTGTTGGACATGTGGGTTACGGCCCACTACTATTCTCAGCGATTTAGTCGTGCAATCTCAACGTTATTATTGAAAGTCAGTCACAAAATGGGATTATAGTACAAAGCTGATCACTCGAGCATTTCCTCTTTGGAACAAAAATTGTCATACAGAGGCAAATGCAACATCCACTATAGCCAGTTGTAGGTGCACACATTGACTCATTTCTCAGTGTGGGAATTACTAATAAATTGACAAAAATGAAAATTCAGATCCCTCTCATGAACTCCTTAAAATTCCAGCTTATCAAAAGAAAGTGAAGAAGCTGCCAGGGTTTGATGAAGTTGAAGATAAGCCTGTTGTATGTCAAGGTATGAATTAAGGAGGAAGCCATGGTGTTCATTCTCCATTCTATGTTTCCTTGTTGATTAATAATTAATTGCATCATAATTGCATGCTAGTCTTTAGTGCTGCATGTAATGTTATGCCTTTGAAAGTTATGAATTAGTTGGGATTTCAAATTACAAGACCTTACAGAAATTTATGTGCCATAAATTTTGTTACTTCTTAAACCCTCACTTTTAGTGTTAAAGTCCAATCTCACAAGGTGAAGAGCCAAGAACAACTCAAAGAGGTTATCCACTGCCACTTTGATAACTCTCACCTACTCTTTAGGTTGATTTTCACCCTAACACAAGGGATTAAACCCTAATGGCAACCGTCTAGGTCTTAGATATGGATTTTAAAGGATTTATTAGACTTTATGCCAATCTGGATTAGGTGGTTTTCAATGGTGTCAATTCTAGATTTATTGAGGTGCAATAAGCAGCCCACTTATCAACTATTCAAGGGTAAATCAGGGTGATCAAATGATTATGATACTTCACTGTTGAAAATTACAGATTTTATTAAAAGAAAATCAATCCTATAACACATAGAAATAGTGAGATCTATGGGCAAAATTACAGATCTGAAATATCTTTTTAAATTGTCTTTTATTTCAGACCTATAGGAGAGCAAAGAAAGAGATAATGAATTTTTAAAGAGGTTGGAGAAAGGATTAGTGCCTGGCAATATGTTGGGCATATGGGGTTATAGAGAAACAAACAGATTTGGATTCGTCTTATGGGGGCAAGAGGTTAATAACTGGATAAAGGACAAGGTCTAGTAAATTTAGTGATTTCCTGGAAGTTGATGCACCGTTAAATTACCTTTTAATGTACTAAGATTCTTTATTAGTAATTTTTTATGACTTCCAATAGATCCTGTTGGGTTTTCCAAGGACGATGCTAAAAGATTAATTTGATTTCTTGTCAAAAGTTATATTATTTTATATATTAAAGCATCTGCTGCTATGAAATGGCCTCATGAAAAATAAAGTGATCATGTATAAGAGATTTTTTTAAGAAAATAGTAGATACGCTTTTGAGAGAGGTTTTTTCTATAAATGGGATGATATGCATGCCTAAGAACAGTCTATCCTTGGTTTTGGTATATCTGGTAACTTCATAGTGATTGAGCATGTGGGCACCAGTTTGTGAATGCCTTCTGCCAACCATTAGAATATACCTACTTCATATTCAATGCAAAATACTCAAAACACATCATAATATGACGAGGAAAGTTTGTTTAACTGACCTTTTGGAAAGGTTGTATATATGCTTTAACTATCCTACTTTTGCAGCTTGATTGTTTTCAATATGTTTGTGACAAAACATGCTTCCAAATAGTGGTGGATATAAGACAATGCATAATTATTTTCTGGAATTTCTGAAAAGTTGTGATGAAAGATTTTTGCATAGGACTGAAGCAGGGTAACTGCAGTGAATAGGGAGATGATCAGACAACTCTTAGACATGATACGATAGGGCGCCAAGCATCATTTTTAAAGTAAGTGTCACATATTAAGAGACTATTTCTGGACTACATTTTTAAGTTGTTTTGATACTCTATGACGGAGTTAGCTTTTCATTGCTATTCATGAAATTTGTGAAATTATTCTTATTTTCTTTTCCAGTCAAGTTTATGATATATGGACATTCAATGTCTATTGCAATACTAACCAGATTGAACTTGTATCCATATATAACAGACATCATTTATTTATTTCCTGTCAAATCTCTGAGAACTTATCTTGTGATTTGTCCCAGATCTATGGCAGAATTCTCAAGGATACTTGTTGTTGTGACTAATCAAGTAAGACTGGAAAGCATGCAAGATGACAAGTGGCTAATTTATCCATTTGAAGGTATTAATATCCACCACTTTGTTATTGCAGTTTACATTAAGTTTGAGGATTCTAGAGTCTACACTTTTGCTTATCAGTTCCCACAGAATTCAATCTTCTAAAATATTCAGAGTATAATCTACAGTCAGTATTGATGCCAAGAGGTAAATCCCTATCATTTGGTCTCATCGCCTTAACAGGTGGTTCAAATGGCCTTTATGGCACTATCCATGGATTCATAGAGAAATAATCCATTATCAGTTTCTCACTATCATCTTCTGTAGGATTTGTACGAGTGGCTCAAAAAATGTAACAACTTCCCCAACATCCCTCCGAAAACATACGAAGATTTTCAATTTCCTTACCTTTGTTTTTTTCTCTTTCCTTACCTACATGAGCCTTCCTTTCACAGGCCTTCCTTGCAGGAGAACAAATTTAATAGGATGTTTGAGAAATTTTAATTTAGGCTTTTAAAAATTGCCTAAAATTTGAACATAATCTCAAAATATGCTGAAGTTGGTGACAGAGGGGTTAATAATTTGGTACTTATATTCCATGATTAAGGAGATGGATAACTCTAATAATGACTAAGATCAGCTCTTTATATTGTTAAAGGGTGGTAATATCCACCAAGTATCCTATAATTGGAGTTCTCATAGAAAACAATTCTCACTTGAGATATCTAGATTCTTGTTATCAGTGAATCTTCTACAAACCCAGTTGAACAATCTTTCAGTTCCCAGTGTGAATCAATGGTTTTGGATGATGCTCCTTTGCCCATGAGTGTCTCTGGGATTCCCTAGGTAAAACCATAACAGACCCTTATAGCAGATGCTCCCTTGCTCTCTTGGAGCCTTGCCTTCATGTTTGCATGCATCAATTTGTTCATGAACTTGAGTAGTTGATGATCTTGGTTGTGGCTTCTCTATGTTCTTATATGTGAACTTGCCTTTCCTCCCAACAGTAACTCAACCTTAATAGGTCTATGGAACTTTCCCAGCCTCCCTGTTTTGTCCGCGGTGTGAGGCAGGGGCTTGGGATTCTTTGCCTCTGCCCCTGCTTCTTCAACCTTCCCTTTTGACTCCCATGCATGCTTTCTATTCTTCAAAAAATGTCTGAGGACCTTCCACTGTGAAACTCTTGGTAGATTGATACATGAAATGGATGGTTTTGACAGAATACAAGGGAGATAACCCATAAATGCCTTGATTCAATTGAATTATAGCCGAACATGGACAGTCTTTCCCTACCTTCCAACATTGTTACAGTTGTCAGGCTGCAGGGAACATTGCTCCCTTGAATGGCGGACACTTCCCTTCATAATGATTTCCCCTCCTTGGGCTGTCTTGATACAATCTAAGCATTTAAATTTTTTTGAAATACAAAACTCTACTACCTCTAATCATCATTAACAGGTGGTCGTAAATGGTTTAAATCACCATTATGGCACTGTTCAGCTGCTTTCAAATCCTCTCTGACCTGGCTCCCAATCTCTTTGCCGGCATGGTTGTTTGTCACCAAAGCCCAGCTGCCCTTAATGGTGGTTTATATCCTGTGGCCATCAATACCCAATTTCAAGCATGGTTTTAGTTGTGAGCCAATCTTTGTTCAACCTTCATTTTCTTGGCGTTAAGGTAATGGGTAGGTTCATGACGCCTCTTCAAAAGTTTGTTTGTAATATGCTGCACTCTGATTCAGACATCAAATTTTTTGTTTGAGTGGAATAGAAATCAATCCCACATCAGATTAGGATGCGATAACTAAATCTGAAAAATATGGAGCTCCCTCCCAATGAGTATGAAACTTTGTTATTTACCGAACTGAGCCTATGGTAAAACATTTAAAAAATGTAAAAGGTGCCTAACTTTTATGGAATAAGTTGAAAATATATTTGTAATGACTGATGCTTTTATATAATGTATTTATAGAATGCACTCTACCATAATGGGCTAAGGACCAGGCTGGACCATCCCTGTTGAAGCTCTCCTAGCATCCAAGTTAAATGGATCACTGTTGGAAGAAAGACACTAATTTATGTGCTTCTGTATGCTTTCAAATAGAAAACATGTGGCAACAAAATGTAATATTTGCAAGAAATAACTCATCCTATTCTCCCCAAGTTATTCTTAGGACAACAGCTAATTCACAAAGTGTTTTTGACCATTCCAGTCAGTTTAGCTACTTAGTAGTGGGCTCCTGATGTTTACAAGGTTCTATTGGCACCCAAATCCCTAGAATGACAAAATCTGAAAGTTCTCTAACACTATTGATATTGATGTTGATATGCCTGAAATTATGTAACACTGTTAGAGTTGATAATTATGTTGATATTCATGAAGCTTCTTTGTCAGGTACAGAAGCAAACTATTGAAAACTTCTGCATCAATCTCAATTCCCCCTAATGCATCTCTTTCTGTGAAAAATTGCTCAATTGTATACAAAAATCCCTCAATAGAGAGGGTAGAAGAGACCATAGCTGCACTCCCTGGATGAACATGTGATGGGAAACCATGCAACGAGGAGCTCATAAAAAGTTTGTTTAGGTTCCTTGTAAGCATGTTGCTACAAGCATTCTATTGTTTACTCAGGAATTTAAACTAAATATAATCGGTGAGGAATTGACAGAGTAATAACTTCTACCACTATAAGCTTATGATAATATTTGTATTTTTTTTTTTAAACACTTATAGCCGTCAGTTAAGTGACGGCTATAGGTGATATTTAAAAAAAAAAATTCAATAAGTGTCACTTAAGCGATGGTTTCTTTTGGCTAAGTGTCTCTTAACCGACGGATTGGAAATATGTCAGATAACTAACACAAATCCACCGACGCTTAAAAAAAATCATAGTGTCATACATGCGACAGGGAAGTGTCAAAAATCCAACAATACGGCCGTCGGATTTTAGGTTGAAATGTAGTAGTGACCATAATGGAACTTTATTCCATGATGAAGTGGAATCTACACTAGATGGATATGAATACAACCTTCCTAAATGGTGTGATTGAGGAAGAAGTAGATATCGAGCAACCACAAGTATTTGAAGTCGAAGATAGAATGACTCATGTATGTAAGTTGAAAAAGGATATGTATGGACATAAGCAAGCTCCTAGAGCTTGTTATGAAAGAATAGATAGCTTCTTAACAAGCTTGGGATTTAACAAAAGTAAAGTTGATTTTAAACTTTACCTTAAGGTTATGGATGATGAACCTGTCATATTATTACTATATGTGGATGATTTATTTCTAACAAGAAATGAGAAATAGACTACAGAAAGAAAGAAGAAGCTACCTAAATAAATCGAGATGAAATATCTTGGATTGATGTGCTATTTTCTTAGGCTGGAAGTGTGGCAGATCCCAGAACGAATATTTCTTAACCATGGAAAGTATGCACTGGAAATATTAAAAAGATTTGATATGTTGAATTGTTAATCCATGGCCGGACCATAGCCATGGATAACAACCTGAAGCTGTTATTTGATGAATCATCGGACTCAGTGGATGTGAATCAGTACAAATAAATTATTACGTCACTATTGTATCTAATGAATACTAGGCCAGATATATGCTTTGTTGTGAACACCCTGATTGAGTATCTAGTTAAACCTAGATGGGTTCACCTGATAGTTGCAAAGCATGTGATGAGGTACCTAAAAGGTACGATATATTTTGGACTATACTATGATAGAGATCATGACTACAAATTGTATGGATATACAGATTCAGACTCATCAAGAATTGTTGTAGAAAGAAGGAGCACCTCGAGTGGATGTTATTGTTTGGGGTCCACCATGATCTCATGGTTTAGCAAGAAACAATCCAAGGTTGTTCTCAGTGAATATGGAGCAGAGTACATAGCATTTTGCTCTTCTAGTTGTGAATCTATATGGCTTCTGAAGATAATGTCGGGTCTATTTTACATGGAGTTGGATTCCATGGTGATTTTATGTGACAACCAGAGTTGCATAAATATGGAAGATAATCTTGTGTTCCATGATAAATAAAAGAACAAAGAAATTTGATATTCTTACATAAGGGATATGGTAAAAAACGGAGCTATACAACTACAGTATGTGAGTACTGATGATCAAGTTGTTGATGTGCTGATTAAGCCTCTATCTCAAGTAAAGTTTGAATACATCTATGACAAGCTTGTTGTATTCCCAAAAGGATTTCCTTGCAAGGAATAACAATGATCATGACAATACAGACCTTCCTCAAAATAAGGAACAATGATTATACGAACCCTCCTCAGAATGGAGGAGTAGGTTGATGATATACACCTCCCTCAAAAAGGGGAGTGATGATGAGACTGTTATTGGTGATATGATAGTAGTGATGTTCCAGTACAAAAGAGTCCAAGTGTGCCTACAAGTGTTGATGAGGTGCAACATTCACTTATGGACGATAGTATCCTCTTTTGAGGATGATGTTGTGGAAAATAAAACTCTCTTAAGTGGAGTTTTCCTAGATTTAATAACCCAAGGATGGTCTACAATGATTCCTTATGGACAACATATCCTGCATTCAATCACAGACGATATCTGCATTTAGTTGCAGACTACACTCTTGCATAGAGAGTTGCCTACCTTAACTTGGAAATGTCATAGAAAATAACACTCGCTAGGGATTGGTCCTAGATTTAACAGGACGAGGATGGTCTATGATGAGTCCTTGCGTATGATAGTTCCTACATTCATTTGCAGATGATATCTACATTTAGTTGTAGACAATGTCGTCCTCCATTCATTTGTGAATGATACCATCTTTTCAATGCTATGGACCCTCCTTGTTAAGTGGGGTAAGGCTCATAAGATTGCATCATCCTTGGAATTATGTCCTAAAATTATAGGGATTGATCATATCGCAAAGAGATCATGTAAACTGTAGGTATTGTTATGACAAAGGATCAAGAAGATCAAAGTCCTGCTGCAAAGGATCAAGAATATCGAAGTGATTCCACAAAATGATTGAGAAGATCGAAGTGCTGTTGCAAAAGGATCGAGAAAATTGAACTACTGCTACAAAAGGATCAAGAATATCTATGTGTTGTTGCAAACGTTCGAGAAGATCAAATTTTTGTTGCAAAGGATCCAGAAGATTGAAGTGTTGCTGCAGAAGGATCAAGTGATTAAGTGCTGCAGAAGATGAAGACTCAGTGCTGTAGAAGATGATGTTTTACTTAATATATTGAAGATATTCCAATAATTGTTCTAGTTACTGATGATTATTGAAAAATTCTTATGACTTATAGATGTATTACCTTGATACTGCTGAAGATGCTTTCTCTCATTAATCCTATAGTTTATGATGTTGTTTTAAGTATAATACCCTTCTCGTTAAGGGGGAGTAATTAGATATTGAATCTTTAAAGAATATTCTAAATGTATTTTACTAATGTACCCCAAGGGAGATGTATTATTCCTTCGTCAAAATGTTACTATTGTATTTTTTCATCATAGATTCATGAGGTATAACTCCATTATAAGTTGGGTCAATAGTACCCTAATGAATATAATATAATACTTCTTTGCGTCTTCCTAGGTGAAGCCAACCGAGTTAGTTTAGTGGAGCCTACTTGTTAGGGTAAATGTCAAGTGAAAAAAAAGAGTATAAATAGAGGAGTTGTGTTTCTCATTAGAACCCAGACACACACTTGTGTATAATGCATGAGAGAGAGATACCACCAAGGAGGAGGATCACTTGTTTTGGGGTTTTATTTTATACATCTATAGAGAGGAAGTTTTGATGGGTTTTCTTCCCCTTGAGGGTTTCCCAAGATAAATTTGTAGCTATCTTGTGATTATTTTTCTTTCAGTGATTATGCATATTCTATTGGTGTGAATTTAGATTAAACACTAATGATATCTAGCTAAGTATATGAAAGCTTAACATTCTATGTTGTGTGATAGAGGTACATAAGCTAAAATATTGAGAAGGAATATGGGTGGTTTTGTTTGGGGATTGTGGAAATAATTGAACAGTTCAGTGTAGACCCAAGCTTTGGTTCCCTTTCATACCAATTTGGAATTTTTGATAGGTTTTATTTAATGATGATCCAACAAAATTAAAAAAGTATGGATTAAGAACCCAGAAAGTCCCAAACCTTTATCAAAATCAGTACCCTCGATCCCACTTATGGCTTATGCATATGGTATTTCTTTGCACAACTCTTGGTTATCCTATTTTCAAACCAAATAGGGATCCATTGAAACATTGTTGTTGTTAAATATAGATTTGAATCATGTTATTTGAATATAGGGATTCAAATATGGAATGGATCACATATTTAATCAACACATAATCAATAAGTGTTTCTCCATTTCCATGGATTATCTCCTTCACATGGTTTTTTAAGAGTCTAGCATGTGCTTGTTTGTTGAAGAACAAGGTATTTTTGTCCCCCAGTTATAGTGATGCTCTTCAATATTTTATCATGCATTACTCTTATTTTTATTGTTAGCCTCATGAATCTTTGTGCATAAATAATCTTCCTAAATAGTATACTGATTGGTGACCTCTTCACATTCCATAGTAGATTGGATTTCCAATTTTTTCAAATGATGGGGGATTATAGGAATACTTGTCCCATAATTTTAACTCTAATTTGACCAATATTAGTTTTTACTCCCAAAAAAAAGGTAAATCCCCACACTAAATTACTCCAATCTCTCTTAAAATATCCGTGGCTCTAGGGAAACTTGTAACCAAACATGATTAAAACAAATTGGAATGGGCCCAACATTCCCAACGGGTTTAATTTATGAGAAAATTTCTTATGACATGATATGTTGCATGGAATTATATGGGAGGAAATTAAACAATTTTCTAGAAAAAAATATTTGTGCAAATGTAAGTGATCATGCATGACCTCTATATGACCCACCCAATCAACTCTTCAATTTGAGCACATGTATAATGCCCACTAGATCCTAGTCGAAGATAAAGTATTCAATTTCTTCCCTCAAAATGTCCCTTTCTACATAGGATCATATTAAAATATCCGACTATCATACGATTTTGTGCATAACTAAAGCCTTGCATTTCACTTAAACACTACCAAAAAAAAGATGTTTTCACTAAAATGTATAGGAACATAAAAATTAAAAAATTGTAATCTATTTAAATATTATTTATGTTTCAAGTCTATCCATTATCCAATGTTGATATTGTTGAGAAGAAGACACCTCAGTATTTGATTTATCCCATAAAGTGAAAATACCACTTGAGACTCCTAGGGCGCTTATAATTATGCGTTGAAGTGGACTTTCCTTCCATTTATTTGTTCCTACTTCCTATGACTCATCATTAAGATTGGACTCCTAGATGGGAAGAATCACTATCTTTGTCATCTTCAAAAAATATCTCATTGATTCAATCTTATTATATCTACCTAGTCCCCTACAATTCCAATACACAACTTTCATTATTTAACTAAATATCGTTTAAAATGATTTCCCTTAGTATATAGTGGCTTGTAAGTTCTCAATAATTATATATATATATATATATATATGATTTTGATTCTTTCTTTGAAAAATATTTCAACTGATGCTTGAATCCATAATTTGTTTTTATTTAGATATCACTTTCTCGATGTATTATTTGTATGGCTTTAAACCTCTTTGGCAATTTTATGTTTTTTATACAACGGGAAATTGAAGCCAATTTGGACATCCAATGTGTCAATTTTTCAAAACAAAGTCATAAAATATGTATTCATATATCCAACACCTATAAACGGAACTTTGTTTCCTTTTGGGCATCCATTGTGTTGAGTTTCCATCGCAAGCTCGTAGAATATTCTAGTATTTATATGTTCGATATTCGAATATTACTCAATAGTATCAGAAAATAAAAGTAACAAATTCTTCAACATCTATCTATTGAAAAATATACCTATGGTTTTGTCTTGGGATATCCAACTCAATTACACTAACGTTTATAAAAAATAGGATTTTCAGATTTTAGATACATTGTTGTCGACTTTCAGACAAACGATTTTCAGATTTTGATTTCAAATGTACTAGGGATACCTATTGCTTCATGAGACTCTGATGAAATGTAGTAATATGAATTATTTGATGAGTGATTCAAAATTAGTGTGTATTTAATGCTAATTTTATCTTTTCAAGGATCCATTTTTAGTTGTATTGCATATCTAGTCTTGTTGTTCTAGATTCTTATGTCTCTTACAAATCAAAGTGATGCTACAAAGGATCGATAATATTGAAATGTTGCCGCAAAAGGATTAAGAAGATATAATGTCTTCTACAAAAGGATCGAGAATATTGAAGTGGTTATACAAAAGGATTCAGAATATACAAGTATTTCTGCAAACGATCAAGAATATCGAAGTATTATTTCTAAGGATCCAGAGGATCGAAGTGTTGCCGCAAAAGGATAAAGTGATGGAGTGCTACGGAATATGAAGACTCAGTGCTGTAGAAGATGATGTTCCAATATTGAATATATTGAAGATATTCTAGTAATTGTTCCAATTTCTGATTATTGTTGAAAACTTCTTATGATGTATATATGTATTACCTTGATTCTATTGAAGATTCTCTCTCTCATTACTCCTATAGTTGATGATGTTGCTTTCAATAGAATATTCTTCTTGTTAAGGGGGAGTTTTGAAATATTTTATCTTCGAAGAATATTCTAAATGTATTTTATGGATGTACCCCAAGGGATATTTCTTATTCCTTCGCCATACTATTGTATTTTTTCATCAAAGAGTCATGGGGTATAAACTTCATTATAAGTTGGGTCAATAGTACCTTAGTTAATATAATATAATATTGTTTTGAGTATTCCTAGTTTAGTGGAGCCAACTTGTTAGGGTAAAAGTAAAGTGACAAAAAGAGTAAAAATAGAGGAGTTGTGTTCCTCAATAGAACACAAATGCTCACTTGTGTAGAAAGAGAGAGAGAGAGAGAGAGAGAGAGAGAGAGAGAGAGATAGACCAGCAAGGAGGAATATCACTTGTTTTGGGGTTTTATCTTATACATCTATAGAGAGGAAGTTTTGTTGGGTTTTCTTCCCCTTGAGGGTTTCCCAAGATAAATATGTGGCTATATTGTGATTATTTTTCTTTCAGTGATTATGCATATACTACGGTTGTGAATTTGAATTAAACACTAATGATATCTAGCTAATCATATGAAATATTAACATTATATGTTGTGTAATAGAGGTAGATAAGCCAAAATATTGTGAAGGAGTATGGGTTATTTTTTGGGGGATTGTGGCAATAATTAAACAGTTCATTGCAGAACTAAGCTTTGGTTCCCTTTTGGACCAATTTATCATTTTTCATAAGTTTTATTTAATGATGATGCAACAAGATTTAAAACAAAAAGTGGATTAAGAACCCATAAAGTCTCAAACATTTATCAAAATCAATACCCTCGAGCACACATATGCCTTATGTATCTAATATTTCTTTGCCCCACTCTTGGTTATCCTATTTTGAAACCAAATAGGGATCCATTGAAACATTGTTGTTGTTAAATATAGGTTTGAATCATGTTATTTGAATATATGGATTCAAATATGGAATGGATCACATATTTAATGAACACATATTCAAAAAGTGTTTCTCTATTTTCCTAGATTATCTTCTTCACGTGGTTTTCTAAAGTCTAGCATGTCCTTTCATGTTGAAGAACAAGGTATTTTTGTCTCCCACTTATAGTATTTCTCTTCAATATTTAATTAAGAATTACTCTTATTTTTATTGTTAGCTTAATGAAGCTTTGTGCATAAATAATTTTCCTAGATAGTATATTGATGAGTGACATCTTCAGGTTCCATAGTAGATTGCAGACTACTCAACTAAGATTGGATTTCCATATTTTTCTAATGATGGGGGCTTATAGGAATATGTGTCCCATAGTTTTAACTCTAATTTGACCAATATTAGTTTTGACTCCCATAAAAAAGGAAAATACCTACACTAAACTACTCCAATCTCTCTTATAATCTGCATGGCGCTAGGATAAACTTGTAACCAAACAAGATTAAAACAAATTCGAATGGGAATAACATTTCCAAGAGGTTTAAATTTAAGAGAAACTTTCTTATGATGTGATATGTTGAATGGAATGATATAGTAGAAAACTAAACAATTTTCTAGAGAAAAATATTTCTTCAAAAATAAGTGATCATGCCTGACCTCTATACGACCCACCAAATACACTGTTCAATTTGACCATGTGTTTGTTGTCCACTAGATTGTAGTCAAAGATAAAGTATCCAATTTATTCTCTCAAAATTTCCCTATCTACAGAGGATCATATTAAAATATCCTACTATCATACATTTTTTTGCATAACTAAAGCCTTACATTTCACTTAAACACTACCAGAAAAAAGATGTTTTCACTAAAATGTATAGGATCATAAACATTGAAAATGCGTACTCTATTTAAATATTATTTATGTTACAAGTATAGCCATTATCCAATGTTGATATTTTTGAGAATAAGACACCTCAATATTTGATTTATCCCATAAAGTGAAAATACCACTTGACACTCCTAGGGCTCTTAGAATTTTTCCTTGAAGTTTACTTCTTCAACGTATATCTATTGAAAAATATACCTATGGTTTTGTCATGAGATATCCGACCCAATTACATTGACATTTAAAAAGATATAGTTGTCATATTTTAGATACATTGTTGTTGGCTTTCAGACAAACGGTTTTTTAGATTTTGATTTCAAATGTACTAGGGATATCTATTGCTTCATGAGATCGTCATGACATGCAACCATATGAATTATTTGATGGGTGAGTCAAAATTATGGTATGTATTTAATGTTAATTTTATCTTTTCAAGGATCCATTTTTAGTTGTATTGCATATCTAGTCTTGGTGTTCTATATGCTAATGTCTCTTACAAATCGATGTGCTTCTACAAAGGATCACAAATATCAAAGTCTTGTTGCAAAAGGATCAAGAATATTGAAGTGGTGCTACAAATGGATCTAAAATATATAAGTGTCGCTTCAAATGATAGAGAATATCGAAGTACTGTTGCAAAGGATCAAGAAGATCGAAGTGTTGCTGCAGAAGGATCAAGTGATTTAGTGCCGCAGAAGATGAAGACTTGATGCTGTAGAAGATGGTGTTGTAGTACCACATGTATTGAATATATTCTAGTAATTGTTCTAGTTTTTTATGATTGTTAAAAAATTCTTATGATGTATAGATGTATTACCTTGATACCGTTGAGGATTCTCTCTCTCGTTACTCCTATATGCTGATGATGATGTTGTCAATAGAATACCCTTTTCGTTAAGGGGGAGTGTTGAAATATTGTATCTTTGAAGAATATTCTAAATCTATTTTAGTGATGTACCCCAAGGGAGATGTATTATTCCTTAGTTGGGATGTTACTATTTTATTTTTTCATGTCATACAATCATGAGGTATAGCCTCAATTATAAGTCGGGTCAATATTACCCTAATGAATATAATATAATACTTCTTTGAGTCTTCCTAGGTGAATTCGGCCTAGTCAAGTGACAAAATGAGTATAAATAGGGGAGTTGTGTTCCTCATTATAAAACAAACACTCACTTATGTATAGCACATAAGAGAGAGAGAGAGAGAGAGAGAGAGAGAGAGAGAGAGAGAGAGAGAGAGAGACTAGCAAGGAGGAGGATCACATAGAGAGGATGTTTTGTTGCATTTTCTCCCCCTTGAGGGTTTCCCAAGATAAATCTATGGCTACCTTGTGGTTATTTTTCTTTGTGTTATTTTGCATATGCTGTTGTTTTGAATTTGGATTAAACACTAATGATATCTAGCTAAGCATATGAAATCTTAACATTATATGTTCTGTAATAGAGGTAGATAAGCCAACCTGTTGGGAAGGAATATGGGTGATTTTATTTAGGGACCTTGGAAATAATTAAACAGTTCATTGTAGACCCAACTTTGGTTCCCTTTTGGACCAATTTAGCATTTTTGATAGGTTTTATTTAATGATGATCCAACAAGATTAAAAAAAAAGTGGATTAACAACCCATAAAGTCCCAAACCTTTATCAGAATCAATACTCTCGATCACACCTATGGATTCTGCATTTGCGATTTCTTTGCCCAACCCTTGGTTATCCTATTTTGAAACCTAATAGGGATCCATTGAAACATTGTTGTCGTTAAATATAGGTTTGAATCATTTTATTTGAATATAAGGATCCCAATATAGAATGGATCACATATTTAATCAACACATAATCAATAAGTCTTTATCCATTCTCCTGGATTATCTATTTCACATGGGTTGTTTAGATCCTAGCATGTGATTTATTGTTGAAGAACAAGGTATGTTTGTCTCCCAATTATTATCGTGCTCTTGAAGATTTCATCCTGCATTACTCTTTTTTTTATGTTATCTTCATGAAGCTTTGTGGATAAATAAGTTTTTGTCAAAACCCCAAATTTACCAAAAAATTTAAAATACAGAAAATATTCAATAATGCAGTCTGCTAACAGTTATAATTAGTTATAAGTTATTTGAATTAAAAGATTGGTTAATTCATAATCTGAATTATCTACTCGATTAAGTTTATCTTATAGAATAATTCTTTTTCTTTTCAGTTTATTGATTTGTTTTTCTTTTCCAAAAAAGGGTGGAACTATCTTGGATTCTGGGGCTTACTTAGCTTTTGAGCTAATGCAGAAAGTTTACCTGATCTCACATATTTACAAGTAAGAAAGATCCAGTGCTTCCTGTCAATATTCATAAAGCATGCAGATTTATGTTCGTTGCAAAATATTAGCTCAGTAAAAAGAATATATGCTGTTTCAAGTTTAAATGCTTCTATGAGGTAAAAACAATTATTTTATTATTATCTTTAAAAATTCCAAAGATTTATATATAAAAGAGATTCTATCCTAACAGTAATTGGCGACAGTTGTTCTCTCTCTCTAGTTTGTAATTTATAATTTTTTTTTGTTGGGAACTAACTTCTTAGATATTAAACAATGTTTACCAAAGTCATCATGTGTATAAGCCTTTAAACTTTCCTTACACACAGGTTATAGATAGCGGGGTTTTAAGTTTAAGGGTCTACCTAAACTATATCCATAAACAATTCACGTCACGGCAAAATTTTGTTAATTCTTGTGATAAGAAAATAATGCACAGTAGTTAATGAGATTTTATACTATTATCCTAGCTTATAAAGCTTGAGGCTTAAGAGGATTATGTCTATACTAAAATAATACTATCGATTGGGTCAAGTTTGTAGTGAAGAACCAAAGTTCTTTTACACATAACATACTTGCAAAGATATTTTCCATTTTTGTTATTAAGATCATCAAAATTCTAATGACAAGCCCAAAAGATACTATAAGGCTTAACACTCTTATTTCCAAACTTAATAGTTTTTTTTTTCAAAATTACCCATATGGCATAATGAGGATATGATCTAGCATAAAAAGAAATCTCTTGACATGAATAAGGTTTATAAATTTTATACATTTTAATGTGGGCATAACCCTTGATAGAATTACAATTGTTTTTCGATGAATACATTGCTTTGCATAAGGTGATAGGTCATGGAATTGTCCACACCCACGATGAGTTATACTAAACTAGGAATATCGTGATCTAAACCTTAATACTAAAGTTTCTTTATTGTTTGCAACGTACATCGCTTGGTTGACTCTGGGAGTGTAGAACCTTGTGGAACGTTCGATCCACCAAATGATTGAAATAAAAATCAATTTATTTGATTGCATGCCAGGACTTTGTATATTACCCACTACATGGAAAATTATTTGTATGTGTACGTGGATTCATTGTGGCCAAGCATTGCAACAATAAAAGGAGACTGTGAACCCTAGCCTTATCATTTCCTCCGTCGCTTTCAGGCCTCTGGTCATTCTGCTACTGCGTCTTGACCACCATAATGATTCTGTGTCTGGTTAGATGCTAGTCTTCCATCTTGGTTCTTTCCTCTTGTACCTCGTAAGCTTTCCCTGTAAACTGATAGATAAGAGTTGTAAAAGAGTATTCGCTGCTTGCACTAGGGTGGTTTCTTTCCTCTAGGGTTTAACCTTCATGGCTTGCTCATTAAAGGGCTATGAGATTGAAAAAATCTCTTCTTATTTAACCCAGTAGTGAGAGCCGTGACTCAACAACTCGTGGTCTAGTTGGTCTTAGGGTTTCTAGCAGAGGGAGCTATTTAGTTGGAAAGTAGTGATGACATAAGCTTTAATGTCTACTTGGCTTGTCGCTCCAATTCGTGGCTGTCACTAGTTGTTGTTGCATTTGGCAACCTCCGTCTTCGTTGTAACAGATGAAGGGTTTGTTTATCCCTGTGTTGGCGGTGCCACTCCTGTTTGTGGGTGGCTACGTTACTTTCAAACTTGGGTAAGAAATAATACCCGTATCTCTGTTCTTTAAATCTCTATTAAATTATAAGTATAAATTATTAACAGCAATGTGGGTTGTCTCACAAGTGACAGCCATGTCCTCCTTCGTAGCCGATGCAAAGCTTGGTCAAAACTTGCTCACAGGTAAGCCCTGGTTATCCCATGGTAGTTCGTCCTTGTATAGTTCCTTATGGAACATTTGTTGGTTGGTCACCATGGCCTGCAAAGACCCTCATTGTTTTAGTTTATCTGGGTCAACTTGGTTCGTTGTTTTAGTTGTTAACAAACCCTTGCTACATGCAGGGCTTCCGGCTTAGGCTGGAACTTGTAAATTTTGATTTTGTCTTTGGTTTTGTGTAAAAATTGTATAGAATGATGAAAGGCATGTCAAGCCATTCTCTGTTAACCCTGAAAAGCAGAGAGGCATCAAGATAGATCTTAGACTCACCTATTTTGATACTTCTATTGTAAATTTTTTTTTGATACATTAGGGTTTACCCAAACTCAGCTGTGTAAAGATGTATCTACTATTTTAATTATCTTTTTATTACAATATAATATTATAGTTTATTCTTCTATTTCTTATATCGTAAAATGGGTTATTAAGCTCAATTAATCGAGCATGTTTATGTTATATGTTAATTTTCCTATAAGCTATTACATTTTAATTTATTCTGTAAATTTTTTAAATATTTCCTGTTTTAGATAACTGTATGTTATATTTATGTTATCTTAATCTATTTTCCTCTATTCTTATGGAAATGTAAATATTATTTTATATTTGATAACTTCAGAAAAATAAATAATCCAATGCTTTGCATTTGTACTTATGTAACTATATTGTTACATCTTTGAAGTACAGGGTTTATGTTTACTTGATATGTTATTATAATATATTATTATATTTTATACTATTTTATCTTGTGAGGGTTTCGACCCTACTAACACTTTTGTTAAATGATTTATTAATTCAAAAGAATTTTATTTTACTCATAAGTAAATATTATTTCCATAATTATTAAACTATCTTTACACTTAGTCTATTTATAAAGTGTACGGATGAGAAAATGTCTTATTGTTATACTCTTATGTTTTCTATGCTAAATAATTTATAAGAATCTTTCTGTATCTATATTACCCTATTTAAATTATGACATTAGAAATTATTAAATAAGGGTAATAACAATTTAACTGAATTCCTTTCTCTATAGAAAAAGTAGTATTTGTTTAATTTGAATCTTTTCTTTGGAGACAGATTAGTAACTTTAGAACTTACGAAAGTATAGTTGGATAAGATGAATAAATTATTTACATTATCAATCATAAATGAAATAACCTAGCTAAGAATATTAAACCAATTAGTTTTATCTTTAGAATTAAATCAAGGTTTTCCATCCTTACTCACAGTTTAGATTGCTACAAATACAATAGTTATCCTTAATAGAGAAAGAAATGAACTACAGAGCTGAAAAGGAATTTTTATTTAACCTAATACTACACAGTGTAGATCTAAGACTACTCTATGTACAGAATAATATTTCTTCTGATAAACAAATATCTAATGAAAGAAAACATTCCAATATTCATAGCTAACATTTTGTTTTAAATTTACATCATACTTCATTCATTTAAAAACACCACCTGTGCTAGAGTACGATCTGGATTACTCCAGATGGGGAAAAACACGGGTAGGATTTATTTTTCATCAAGAACAGATTCATTATTAAACAAGATAAGATATTTTACACTCTAAGTTTACATCATATCCGAAACATGCATCATCTGCCCACACATAGATATAACTTTAATGCAGAAATTAAAAGATAGTAGAACGAGTTCTTTAAGCTGGATGACAACAACAATCGGAGCTCGTTCCTCCCTACCAACTCCTAGAGAGCGCTCAAATAGTGACTTCTCAGGACCCCCGAGCCTGCTCTGGTCTCCTTGGATGGAACTAGGTGGAGCAATAACCAAAGTACTAGTCCTTAGACTCAATACAAACTCTGAACACAGCAATCAGATCTCTTAGCTAGAAAGCTATATTAGGTCAAGTTCTTGCATTTTACCCCTCAAAACACCTTCCTTACAGTTTCCCTTTTTCCAATGAATTCCTTGAAGTACATTCCTCCTAAATGATTCTTCTCCTGGAATATGAGCAGCCTCATCGCTCTACATTGGGCACTTTTCATAAGATTGCATAGGTCTTTTTGGGTTAGTTGTCATTAATTGAGCCACCTGATCTGATCCCACTCAGGGATGATTTTAAGGAACCATACTTATTTAAAAGTGTATAAATGTTGGCGAATATTACCAATTCTTAAAACGCCAACTATAAAATCATTGGCGATATTTTTCAAAAAATATTTTAATTTCCAAGGATTTTATATCGTTTATATAATAATTTGGCGATTTTTAGGGTGAAAAAATTTTACCCCATCAAAATTGGGCGAAACAGGGCTTCAAAAAATGCAAAATGGTAAATCTTTTTTGGGAGAAAAACATGGAAAAATAGCCCATTGGGCTAAAATTCGCCCCTAAAATGATCCCTGATCCCACTTTCTTGGGGGATTATGACCCCAAATGTATGGAAGTTGCCACCTACAACATAGGAAGTGTTTGAGGATGTTGCCACTTGTATTTTTGCTCTCCACCTAGTTCCTTCCACCAACTTGATCAGTAACACTCTTTTTAATAACTCTACCAAGCTGTTGTCTCCAGTTTTATTTATTTAAAAATAAAATATTCAGAATTACATTCCACATCTTTTGACTCTGCTAAGTCATCAGTTTCAAATTAGCATTAAATTTAACATAATGTCTTGGGAATCAATTCAAAACAAATAACATTATTTTACAAAATTGGGGCATGTGACATACACGCCCCCTTAAAATATAACATCGTCCTCGATGTTATTTATTCTTCATCCTCTGAAGTCTCCTGGAACAGAATTGGATATGCATCTCGCATCTTACTTTCCAATTCCCAGGTGGCTTCTTCAGGACTAAGGTGCTTCCGTTTCACCTTCACTTGTCCAATGGTGCGGTTCCGAAGTGTAATTTCCCTCCTCTCGAGGATACAGTCCGGTTCCACCAAAAATTCTCCTTTTGGTTCCACTTGTACAACATTCGAGTTAACCACATGAGTAGCATCATGAAAATATTTCTTTAAAATAGAAATGTGAAAAACATTATGTCCTCTTAACTTAGGTGGTAATGCTAATTGATAAGCTACTTAACCAATCCTAGACAGAATTTCAAGTGGACCACAATAACAAGGTGCCAACTTTGCACAACTCCCCAATCTTAGAGAGCTCTTCTTGGGCCTTACCTCGATGAAGACTTGTTCACCTACCTGGAACTCCTTTTGAGTTCTTTTCAAGTCTGCTTGACTTTTCTGTTGATCCTGTGCCACTTTCAGATTTCCCTGCACTTGTTTCACAATTTCCTCCATCTCTTTCAACAATTATAGACCTAACACCAATCTATCTACTGGATTACTCCAAGAGATAGGAGTATTACAATTTTGTCTATATAAAATTTCAAATGGAATGAATATAGATGATGTCTGATAATTATTATTATACACGAACTCTACTAGACGTAAATAGTCCTCCCACTTACCTGGATGATCTTTCACATACATTCTCAATAAATCTTCCAGTACCTGGTTTACTCTTTAAGTTTGTCCATTTGTTTGAGGATGGAAGGAAGTATTGAAATTTAGTGTTGTATTTAATCCTTTAAATAAGGACTTCCAAAAGTTTCTTGTAAGCTTAGGATCTTTGCCTGAGATTATGACTTTTGGTACTCCATGTAATCGAAAAATCTGTTTTAGAAAAATATTAGCTATATTGGCAGCCTTATAAGTAGTTTTAACAGGTATAAAATGAGTTTCCTTGCTTAACTTATCAACCACCACCATAATAGAGTCATTCTGATTTTGATTTCTAGGTAGTCCAGTAATAAAATCTAGACTAATCACTTCTCATTTCCAACTAGGAATAGGTAAAGGGTGTAGTAAACCAGATAGGTGTTGGTGTTTGGTTTTTACCTGTTGACATTCTAAACACCTTGCAATATATTTAGCTACTTCAGTTTTCATATTTGGCCAAAAATACTCTTTTCTTAGCATGGTTATAGTCTTTTGATAACCTGGGTGACCTAAATATGGTGTTTTATGGATTTCATCCAGAATTAACACCTTAACCTTAGGTACATTAGGTACATATAGTTTATCTTTATATAGTAAAAATTCATTTTCATTTAAACTGTAACCTTTTACTAAGCTTTCTGTAGGTTCTTCCTTAGCTTTAGTTTGCAATTTCTGATAAATTTCATCTTGTTTTACCCCTTATTTAAGTTGTTCATCTAAGTCTGAAACATAATTGCTGATTGCTATTGTAAATTTCAGCTTTGTGTTTCTACTTAGTGCATCAGCCACCTTATTTTCTTTACCCTTTATATGTTGGATTTCAAAATCATACTTGATTAAAAAAGATAACCACCTAGCTTGTCTAGCATTTAAATTAGGCTGATTTAGAAGATATTTCAATCCTTTATTATCCGTCATTAAAATAAATTTCCTGCCAATTAGGTGATGTCGCCACATTTTTAAGGTGTGTATTACAGCTGCTAGTTCCATATCATATGTTGTGTAATTCTTTTCATGAATTTTTAACTTTCTAGACTCATAGGCAATAACATGCCCTTCTTGAGTCAGAACACCGCCTAAGCCATCATTACAGGTGTCAGTACATACTACGAAATCTTTATTAGGATCTGCTATTCTTAAAATAGGTGTGCTAGTCAATAAAGTTTTTAACTTCTTAAAGCTTTCTTCACATTTCAGGTTCTAGTTGAACTTCTTTCCTTTCTTTTGCAAGGAGGTTATCGGATTTTCTATCCTTGAAAAGCCTTCAATGAACCTCTGGTAGTAACCAGTAATTCCCATGAACGACCTAACATCCGTCACATCTTTAGGAACCGGCCAATCTTCGATTGCCCGTATCTTTTTAGGATCTACAGAAATTCCTTCCTTGGTCACTACGTGACCTAAATACTGAATTTTATCCTTAAAGAAGTCACACTTAGTAAACTTTGTGAAGAGTTGACGTTCCCGCAACTCTTGTAAAACAATTTTACGTGTTCTTTACGTTCTTCTTCATTTTTTGAATAGATTAGGATGTCGTCGATAAACATGACCACAAACTTATCTAAATACTTATGCATTATATTGTTCATTAAACACATAAAGACAGCTAGGGCGTTAGTAAGCCCGAATGGTATTACGACAAATTCGTAGTGTCCATATCTTGTTCTAAAGAGTATCTTGAAGATATCTTCATATTTAATCCTCACTTGATGATATCCTGACCTTAAATATATCTTTGAAAACACTATGGCTCCACGTAGTTGATCGAATAGCTCATCTATGTGGGGCAATGGATAACTATTTTTTATAGTGATCTTGTTTAGCTAATGGTAGTCTATGTATAATCGCATAGTTCTGTCTTTCTTTTTAACAAAGATGACAGGTTCCCCCCAAGGAGACACACTTGGTCGAATATACTTTTTATTAAATAACTCTTTTAATTGTGATTTTAACTCATTAAGTTCCAATATGTTCATTCAATAAGGGGCTTTTGAGTTAGGTACTGCACTCGGTACTAGCTCAATGGTGAAATTCAATTCCCTTTTCGGAGGTAATCCTAGAATTTCTTCTGGGAATACATCAATATATTCCTTTAAAACATGGATATTTTCTATTTTTAACTTATCTCTTTTAGTTTTACCTTCCTCATCTATAATGGTTACTGCATAAGCTTTACATCATTTTCTAATAGCTTTGTTAAGTTGTAAAGCAGAAATCTGCCTTAGCATAGTTTTTCTAGGAATACTCTTAACATTTACTGGTTCTTCATCACTATTTAAGCATGTGAAAGTTTTATCATAACAATTTAAAATTACTTTATGTTGTTCTAACCAGTCCATACCAATCAACAAATCATATGAGCCAAGTGGAAAAACATTAATTTTAACAATAGTTTCAAATTTATCCATAAGTAAAGCACTTTCTTTCAGAAAACAAGTTATTTTTCTTTTAGCTCCAGTGGCTAATTGAACTAACCAAGAATTATCAAACTTATCGACATAAAACTTACATTTTTCCACTATCCGAGGTGCAATATAACTGAGACTAACTCCTGGATCAATTAAAATGGTTACAGGGGTCTGATTAATCATACCTTCTACTTCCACCATGGAAGTTTGATATTCATCTTGTTGATTCTCCAAAGCTGCGTTAATTCTGGGCATGCTCCTTGCTAGTTCTCCAACGGTCATCTCCTCCTGTATAGCATGAATGTTGCTAACAGTCTTCTTTCAGTTTGGACAGACTGAAGCATAATGCAGGCCATTACATTCCCAACACTTAACAGGCTCTTTACGTTCAAAACTCTTGGTAAAATTTCCATGATTATTTGCAATTTCTTTTCCCTTAAAATTGTTTGGATTGTTGGGAGTACTATTCCTATTTCCCTGGAAATTCTTGTTGTTAGAATAGTTTTTTATCTTATTATTCTTGAAATTTCTGTTAGGCACAAATTACTTCTTCTTAAATTCAGGTTGATTGTTATTTTTCTTAGCCTTCCAATTGGCCAAGCCTTCTTTCTTTCGATTTTGCTCCAAAAAAAAGTTATCCTTCCTCACAGCTTCCTCCAAAGTCTTTGGGTTATCATATTCAATTCTATCTTTAATATGATATGGTAGACAGCTAAGGAATCATTGTACTTTCAGTTTCTCATCCACTAGGTAGGGTACATACCTAAGTAAACTTAAGAATTTGTTGTTCAGATCCTTCATTGTCATTGAACCTAACCTCAATTCATAAAATTCTTTAGCTCTTTCCTCGTAATACTACTCAGACAGGAATTACTTTTTGAAATACCTCTTAAAGTTACTCTAGTTAACTTCTTTCTCTCTTATACCCTTGACTCTCTTCAAGTCCTACCACCATATGTCCGCTTTTCCTGAAAGGTTATATATAGCCATCCTAGCCTTTAAATAGTTAGAGTAATTATATATTTGGAAGTACTTCTTCATCCCGGACAACCAGGACTCAGCTTCCTCCCCCTTCTCAGTCTCTCCATTAAAATTTGGTGGTTTTATCTTTTTGAATTCCTTTGAAATTTCCTCATATGGTTTATATTCTCTCTTCTTGTCATACAAATCATCATCACTACTATCACTAGTAGTATGGTAACTTTGTCGTTCACCAAACCCTTCAAACGATGAACTGCTTTTAGTTTATGCATGCTTCATCTTTTTAGATTTTCTTTGATGAATGACATCTTCATATTCTGAACTTCTACCCTTTCCTTTAGTTCAAAATTTTTCCATTAGGATTTGATTAAGTTCTTCCTAAGCCTTCAGAATCCTTTCATCTTCCCTCTCTATAGACTCCATTTCAGTTTTTAAATCTTTTACAGTCTATAACAGCTCTGAGGAGTTTGCAGTCACATCTTCTAGTATAGTTTCTCTGGGAAAATTTATTGTTTCTGTATATGGAGACTCCTTCTGTGCATACTCTCCCAGCCTTTCCGTACCTACCTGTTAAACTTCATAAAAAGGAAATTCTCTGTTCTTAACATAAAAAAAAATATGTTAGCATAATGATTTAATTTACTGTTCTACGAAAGCTAGTCGGGTTGCATCAAGGCCTAGTGTTTGAACCTTGTGCTCTGATACCACATGTCAAAACCCCAAATTTACCAACAAATTTAAAATTTTGAAAATATAGAAAATATTCAATAATGTAGTCTTCTAATAGTTATAATTAGTTATAAGTTATCTGAATTAACAGATTGGTTAATTCATAATTTGAATTATCTACTTGATTAAGTTTATCTTATAGAATAATTATTTTTCTTTTTAGTTTATTGATTTGTTTTTCTTTGTGACAAAAAGGTGGAACTGTCTTGGATTCTGGGGCTTACTTAGCTTTTGAGCTAACGCAGAAAGTTTACCTGATCTCACATATTTACAGGTAAGAAAGATCCAGTGCTACCTGTCAATATTCATAAAGCGTGCATATTTATGTTCGTTGCAAAATATTAGCTCAGTAAAAAGAATATATGTTGTTTCAATTTCAAATGCTTCTATGAGGTAAAAACAATTAGTTTATTATTATTTTTAAAGATGCCAAAGATTTATATATGAAAGAGATTCTATCCTAATAGTAATTGGTGACAGTTGTTCTCTCTCTCTAGTTTTTAGTTTATAATTTTTTTGTTGCGAACTAACTTTTTAGATATTAAACAATGTTTACCAAAGTCATCATGTGTATAAGCCTTTAAAATTTCCTTACACACAGGTTATAGATAGCAGGGTTTTAAGTTTAAGGGTCTACCTAAACTATATCCATAAATAATTCACGTCATGACAAAATTTTGTTAATTCTTGTGATAAGAAAATAATGCACAGTAGTTAATGAGATTTTATACTATTATCCTAGCTTATAAAGCTTGAGGCTTAAGAGGATTATGTCTATAATAAAATAATACTATCAATTGGGTTAAGTCTGTAGTGAAGAAATAAAGTTCTTTTACACATAACATACTTGGAAAGATACTGTCCATTTTTGTTATTAAGATCATCAAAAGTATAATGACAAGCCCGAAAGATACTATAAGGCTGAACACTCTTATTTGCAAACTTAATATTTTTTTTTTTTTAAAGTACCCATATTGCATAACGAGGATATGATCTAGCATAAAAAGAAATATCTTGACATGAATAAGGTTTATAAATTTTATACATTTTAATGTGGGCATAACCCTTGATAGAATTACAATCATTTTTCGATGAATACATTGCTTTGCATAAGGTGATAGGTCGTGGAATTGTCTATGCCCACGATGAGTTATACTAAACTAGGAATATAGTGATCTAAAACTTAATAATAAAGTTTCTTTATTGTTTGAAGTGTACATCTCTTGGTTAACTCCGCGAGTGTAGAACCTTGTGGAACGTTCGATCCACCAAATGATTGAAATAAAAATCATTTTATTTGATTGCATGCCGAGACTTTGTAGATTACCCACTGCATGGAAAATTATTTGTATGTGTACATGGATTCACTGTGGCCAAGCATTGCAACAATAAAAGGAGAATGTGAACCCTATCCTGATCATTTCCTCCATCGCTTTCGGGCCTCCGGCTGCTTTGCTACTGCATCTTGATCGCCATAACGATTATGTGTCTAGTTAGATGCTAGTCTCCCATATTGGTTCTTTCCTCTTGTACCTCGTAAGATTTCCCTGTAAACTGATAGAGAAGAGCTGTAAAAGAGTATTCACTACTTGCACTCGGGTGGTTGCTTTCCTTTAGGGTTTAACCTTCACGGCTTGCTCATTAGAGGGTCATGAGACTGTAAAAATCTCTTCTTCTTTAACCTTGTAGTGAGATCCATGACTCAACAACTCATGGTCTGGTTGGTCTTAGGGTTTCTAGTAGAGGGAACTCTTCAGTTGGAAAGTAGTGACGGCACAAGCTTTAATGTCTGCTTGGCTTGTCGCTCCAATTCATGGTTGTCACTAGTTGTTGTTGCATTTGGTAACCTCCCTCTACCTTGTAATAGATGAAGGGTTTGTTTATCCTTGTGTTGGTGGTGGAACTCCTGTTTGTGGGTGGCTACATTACTTTGAAACTCAGGTAAGAAATACTACTCGTATCTATGTTCTTTAAATCTCTATTAAATTATAATTATTAATTATTAACAGCAATGTGGGTTGTCACACAGGTGGCAGCCTTGTCCTCCTTCACAGCCGGTGCAAATCTTGGTCGAAACTTGCTCATGGTTAAGCCCTTGTTATCCCACGGTAGTTCATCCTTGTATAGTTCCTTATGGAAAAAATTTTGGTTGGTCACCATGGCCTGTAAAGACCCTCATGGTTTTAGTTTATCTAGGTTAACTTGGTTCATTGTTTTAGTTGTTAACAAACCCTTGCTACATGCAGGGCTTCCGGCTTAGGCCATAACTTGGAAATTTTGATTTTGTCTTTGGTTTTGTGTAAAACTTGTATAGATTGATGAAAGGCCTGTCAAGCCATTCTCTGTTAACCCTGAAAAGTAGAGAGGCATCAATATAGAGCTTAGAATCACCTATTTTGATACTTCTATTGTAATTTTTTTTTGATACATTAGGGTTTACCCTAACTCAACTGTGTAAACATGTATCTATGGTTTTAATTATCTTTTTATTACAATATAATACTATAGTTTATTCTGCTATTTCTTATATCGTAAAATGGGTTATTAAGCTCACTTAATCAAGCATGTTGATGTTCTATTAATTTTCCTATAAGCTATTACATTTTAATTTATTCTGTAAATTTTTTAAATATTACCTATTTTAGATAACCGTATGTTATATTTATGTTATCTTAATCTATTTTCCTCTGTTCTTATGGAAATGTAAATATTATTTTATATTTGATAACGTCAAAAAAAGAAATAATCCAATGCTTTGGATTTGTATTTATGTAACTATATTGTTACATCTTTGAAGTACAGTGTTTATATTTACTTGATATGTTATTATAATATATTATTATATTTTATACTGTTTTATCTTGTGAGGGTTTCGACCCTGCTAATACTTTTTTTAACCGATTTATTAATTCAAAAGAATTTTATTTTACTCATAAGTAAATATTATTTCCATAATTATTAAATTATCTTTACACTTAGTCTATTTATAAAGTGTACAGATGAGAAAATGTCTTATTGTTATACTCTTATGTTTTCTATGCTAAATAATTTATAAGAATCTTCCTGTATCTATATTAACCTATTTAAATTATGACATTAGAAATTATTAAATAAGGGTAATAACAAATTAACTGAATTCCTTTCTCTATAGAAATAGTAGTATTTGTTTAATTTGAATCTTTTCTTAGGAGACAGGTTAGTAACTTTAGAACTTGCAATTGCGAAAGTACAGTTGGATAAGACGAATAAATTATTTACATTATCAGTCATAAATGAAATAACCTAGCTAACAATATTAAACTAATTAGTTTTATCTTTAGAATTAAATAAAGGTTTTCCATCCTTACTCACAGTTTAGAGTGCTACAAATACAATAGTTATCCTTAATAGGGAAAGAAATGAACTACAGAGCTGAAAAGGAATTTTTATTTAACCTAATACTCCACAGTCTAGATCTAACACTACTCTATGTATAGAATAATATTTCTTCTGATAAACAAATATCTAATGAAAGAAAACATTCCAATATTCATAGCTAACATTTTGTTTTAAATTTACATCATACTTCATTCATTTAAATAACCACCTGTGCCAGAGTACGATCTGGATTACTCCAGATGGGGACAAACACGGGTAGGATTTATTTTTCATTAATAACATATTCATTATTAAACAAGCTAAGATATTCTACACTCTAAGTTTACATCATATCCTAAACATGCATCATCTGCCCACACACAGATATAACTTTAACACATAAATTAAAAGATAGCAGAACCTGTTCTTTAAGCTGGATGACAATAGCAATGGGACGCCGTTCCTCCCTACCTACTACTGGAGAGCGCTCAAACAATGACTTCTCAGGACCCCCGAGCCTGCTCTGGTCTCCTTGGCTGAAGCTAGGTGCAGCAATAACCAAAGTACTAGTCCTTAGACTCAATACCAACTTTGAACACAACAGTCAGATCTCTTAGCTAGAAAGCTATATTAGGTCAAGTTCCTGTAGTTTACCCCTCAAAACACCTTCCTTATCGTTTCCCTTTTTCCAATGAATTCCTTGAAGTGCATTTCTCCTGAATGATTCTTCTCCTGCAATATGAGCAGCCTCAACTCTCTACATTGGGCACTTTTCATAAGATTGCCTAGGTCTTTTTGGGTTAGTTGTCATTAATTGAGCCACTTGCTTTGATCCCACTTTCTTGGGGGATCATGACCCCAAATGTAGGGAAGTTGCCACCTGCAACATAGGAAGTGTTTGAGGATGCTGTCACTTATCTTTTTTCTCTCCACCTAGTTCCTTCCACCAACTTGACCAGTAACACTCTTTTTAACAGCTCTCCTAGGCTATTGTCTCCATTTTTATTTATTTAAAAATAAAATATTCAGAATTACATTCCACATCTTTTGACTTTGCTGAGTCATCAGTTCCAACTTAGCATTAAATTTAACATAATTTCTTGGGAATCAATTCAAAACAAATAACTATATCTTAGAAAATTGGGGCATGTGACAGTTTCCTAGATAGTATATTGATGGGTGACCTCTTCAGATTGTATAGTATATTACAGACTACTCAACTAAGATTGGATTTCTAATTTTTTCTAATGATGGGGGCTTATAGGAATATTTTTCCCATAATTTTAACTCTAATTTGACCAATATTAGTTTTGAATCCCAAAAAAATGAAAATCCCTACACTCAACTACTCCAATATCTCTTATAATATCCATGGCTCTAGGATAAACTTGTAACCAAATAGGATTAAAAAAAATTCGAATGGGCCCAACATTCCCAAGAGGTTGAAATTTAAGAGAAACTTTTTTTATGATGTGATATGTTGAATGGAGTTACATGGGATGAAATTAAACGATTTTTTAGAGAAAAATAATTGTGCAAAATTAAGTGATCATGTGTGACCTCTATAGGACCCACCAAATCCACTCTTCAATTTGACCACATGTATGATGTCCACTAGATCCTAGTCAAAGATAAATTCTTCAATTTCTTGACTCAAAATGTCCCTTTCTACAGAGGATCATATTAAAATATCCAACTATCAAACAATTTTTTGCATAACTAAAGCCTTGCATTTGACTTAAACACTACCAAAAAAAAGATGTTTTCACTATAATTTATAGGATCATAAACATTGAAAATGTGTACTATATGTAAAGATTATTTATGTGACAAGTCTAGCCATTATCCAATGTTAATATTTTTGACAAGAAGACACCTCAATATTTGATTTATCCCATAAAGTGAAAATACCACTTGACACTCCTCAGGAGCTTAGAATTGTTCCTTGAAGTTGACTTTCCTTCCATTTCTTTGATCCTACTTCTTATGACTCATCATTAAGATTGATCTCCTAGATGGGAAGAATCACTATCTTTGTCATTTTGAAAAAATATCTCATTTCTTAAATCTTATTCTATCTACCTAGTCCCCTACAATTAGAATACACCACTTTCATTATATCTCTAAGTATGGTTTAGAATGATTTCCTTTAGTATCTATTGGCTTGTAAATTCCGGATAATTTTAGATATATGATTTTGATTCTTTCTTTGAAAAATATTTCAATTTATTGTTGAATCCATAATTTGTTTTTATTTATCTATCACTTTCTCTATATTTTGTTTATATGACTTAAAACCTCTTTGGTAGTTTTATGCTTTTTATATAACTAAAACTTGATGCAAATTTGGGCATCCAATGTGTCAATTTTTCAACACAAAGTCGTCAAATATGTAGTCATATATCCAACACCTATAAACAAAACTTGATTTTCTTTTGGGCATCCATTGTGTTGATTTTCTGGGCCTTATATGTTGGATATTCGACTATTACTCGATAGTATTGGGAAATAAAAGGAACAAATTCCTTAGCATCTATCTATCGAAAAATATACCTATGTTTTTGTCATGAGATATCCGACCCTATTACACCGACATTTAAAAAAACAGAGTTGTCATATTTTAGAAACATTGTTGTCATCTTTCAGTCAAACTGTTTTTCAGATTTTGATTTCAAATGTACCAATGATGCCTATTAATTCATGAGACTGTGATGACATGCAATTATATGAATGATTTCATGGGTGATTCAAAATTACCGTATGGATTTAATTTTAATTTTATTTTTTCAAGTCCATTTTTTTTAGTTTTATTGCATATCTAGTCTTGGTGTTCTAGATGCTAATGTCTCTTTCAAATCTAACTCAACCAAGGATTGGCAATACAGTATAGTGTTTCCAGGAATATTTTATTGGTGCATGTTTGTTGTGTTCTTAGGTTGGTTATTCTTTGTTGTGTTCATAGGGTCGTTCTTTCATATCATAGCCTCATAGACACAATAAGGTATTGCCATTGTTTCAGTAAGCATAGTGTCTTATGATGGCATAATGCATTTCATCATGGAGTATAGATGTAATAAGTGTGTGGGGTATAGGTTCACTATTATATTGCACCATTGATTGATATCTATTAGTAATAAGGGCAATGATTGGGCAGCTTAGTAAGTAGTACTAGTATTAATCACGACCTTAGTTATGGAAAAACACTGACCTAGTATATATATCTTATTAATTAATAGTGATGATCCTTGAAACAGTGTAATGAGTGAATACCATTATTCATACATACAACTAAGAGCTTTATTAGTATTACTAGTTTATCCCAATTCCAATTCCAGGTGGTCTAATATGTGGGGAAAATGGGATAGGAAATAATGAATAGAGAAGAAACTAAAAGATCATTGTGTTATGGAAACCACATCGTAGTTTTTGGAATTAAACAAATTAGAATAAGAATTCAACACTTTCATGACTGTCTTTCATAAGAAGTATGTTGATCTATAACCCCAACATCACTCTTTGAAATAATAGTTTTCTTGGAACATGGCCCACCTTTTTTTTTCAAGTGAGCTTCTATTGTCTCTTATTCCCTCATTCTCAAGGAAAATAGGGGATATTTCCTCCTTACTTCTCTTAGGAGTTGTGGATGCTTTGGGAACCCCTTCTTAGGTTGTGAAGGTTAAATTAGAAATTGATATACTAGAGATCCAATGAAAATAGGACATGCAAGGAACATGTAAAGCAATGGAGTTCCAAATTACTTAACTATTGATGCCCCTCTTAGGAAAAAATACTAGCTCTATATATTTATGGAGATATGTCAATATGCATTTCTTTATCGAAAATGCTCTTCATTTTCATCTATACCCATCAATTAGAATCCAACATGTCATTTTTTCACAGTCACTATTTATAAGCTATCATGTATATTATTATGATTAAAGCATAATAACATCCAGAACGAACCTCTCATTTGGATCATCATCTTCTTCATCACCCATATTTTGTACTTCCACCATCTCTATATCCCAACCAAGTTTTGGATTTTCATTCTTAGGTCAACCTGCGACCCCATTCCAACAACATAATGTATGCTTAGTGTTGTCAATTGTTTTAATTATCCAATTGGCTTCAACAAACTTTTTAGATTGTTGTAGCATTGAAGTGGCATTTTCTGAGAATATAATGTGGATTTGAAAGTTTGTCATGTCTACAAGTTTTTGTGTAAAAACAAATCTTACATTTATATGTAAAAATTATACTCGATTCATGTTGTTTGTTTTGAAAATTAAATAATTAATTTAATTCAATAATATATTTTAAATTTTATAAGTAATAAATGTGAATTTGTAAAATAAGATTTATTTTTCCAAAATGGTCAAGAAAACGTTTTAGATGTGTGGCTATCTATGTCACATGTTTCCTTATTTATATTAAATTCATTCATTTTATTGAATTGATATAAATTATTTTCTGTTTTCATAATATATTTAATATGAATTCTAAATGTGAACAAAATAATCTTAGAAAGAAAAAGAAACATGAATTCAAAGAGGACACAATAATAGTATTTTGGGAATAAAGTGCAAAAAAGTAAATAGTGATAATTATGAAGAAAGTTAGAAATCATAAATATTTTTTCTCCTTACAAAAATAAATAAACCAAACCCCCAAAAAGGAAAAGAAAAAACAAACCCCCCAAAATAATGCTAATTCTAGCTCATTTTCATTTGTTGTGTTTTATTTAACAAATTTATTTTGTGCTCAACCCTTCTTATCTATGTGGTTCAGTTGTTTTTGTAAGCTCTTTTAAGCTAAGACTTCTTACAAACCCAAAGGTCAACCTTTATCTCCTACATACAATGCATTATATTACTTTGCTCACTTCTATAAATGTTATGACCTCATTTTTATTTTTTTTCATTTCCTAACAAATTACAAAATTCGATCTATTAATAGATCAAGTTGGAAACCTTAAAATGATATAACCAAATGATTTCCTTGTAGGAGTTGACCGTGTAGTTGTTTTTTATGAGCATCGAATTTGACCTTCTTTATGGTCATTGTGAAGGTTTTGTTTGTTGATTTTACCATATGATTGAGTCATGTTTCTAACACCATCTTCATCTAGAATTTGCACTATTTGAATTGAATCAGGACCAAAACTATTTTCTTAAGTAATCCATAGACAACCATCATAAAAATGCCATCCATTAATGATCAGAAAAGGAACGTTGAGAAATGGAATCCCATCAAACACAAAAACAAGTCCCACGTTCAATTCGAATCATATATACAAACCACATTTATCATCCTTATTTGTAATTCCTTATATTTAAGAATTTTTTTGCTTTGATAAAAAAATTCCAGTTATATGAATTTACTAATTCTACAAATATAAAATCTAAGAAAGTATAAGGGAGATTTTTTCATTTAGAAACCTTGGAAGAACACCATTGTTCAATCACACTCACTTGATCTACATAAACTTGTCTTCCTTCATTTATATGTGACTTATGTTTGATCACCTTCATAATTGTTGCATTAGTTTGAGAGGTAAAATCACTATCATCACAATGGTTTAGTATGATATTTTAAGAGACATATTTTATTGATGTGATTTTGCACATTGATGGGGCAATTACTAGTTTCTTTATTAATATAAATGTATGGTAGTTTTTATGTTATCTCGAGTTCTAAGTAAGTACACTTGCCAAGATCATATGAACTAGATTAATAGGATCTAGTTCATACCTGCATACATCGGGATGGGTGCAGAAGGCCAAATATTTTTGGAGTTTTCCTTGAAATGGGTCCGAGTCACTTGTCTCTTGGCCTTCCATATTCCTTGAGGTCACTCAGATTCAACCTTCCATTACCCCATTGAAGCACTATAGAAGGAACCCTTTGGATACATTGAAGGGGGAGGAATTGAAGAGAAAGAAAAATATAGTCCATTGTTGTCAGAGTTTATACTTGTGTCTGCATCCCTTTGTCCCTTGGAGCACTTTGTGTTCTTCCCAAGATTGCCTTTGCTTGTGAGCTTGCTATCGAGAGATGGAGGATTGAAGTGGTGGAGGCCCAGGTGGAGGACGCAGACGTGCCAATAGAGGTTGCCACTATTGTAATCTTTGTTTTATATTAATAGAAGTATCTTTTCCTGTCCAATAATGTGTATTTAAATGAATATTGAATCCATGGATGCTTTTAAATGCTTATATGTTATATATGCTAGATAAGGTCTAACACAATTATATATAGCATGTTTGTCTTGTTTGTTGAATGTTGAGAGAGAAAATTACTTATACAAGTGATATTGGAAAAGCTCAATGGGGATCTACATCAACCGTTCGAAATAAGGTATGTATCGAGATCCTTTAGTGTTAGATATTTGGTTTCTCTTGCATATTGGAAAGGATTGATTTCTCCGGTTACTCTGTATGTTGTGGTACCCCGGGCCATAGGAAGTTTTCCTCGTAACAGAATTGGAGACCATAGTGGGGAGTTCCTAGTTATTTCCTTTGGGGGTTTTTTATCGACATTCAATGTTCTTGAATTGCTCTAATTTCTATGTTTCTGAGTCAGGTCTGGGGGCATGTTTGTCTGGTAGTGTCTAATATTAGTAAAGCTTGTCTCGGCTTGTATATTTTACATTCTTTTTTATCTCTTTTTCTTCCTATATGCGAGTTTTTGCTTCACAGTCGCATGTACACGTAGGTTTTACTAGGATTTTCGTGTATATACGTGGGTTTTCTACATACAGTTGTGTATGCCCTGAGTTTTGATTTTTAGGGGAAGATTAAGTGTTGTTGGGTGAGTTTTGATTATTTTTGAGTCTCCTTGGATGCTTCTAGAGTCTTTATACACCTCTATTTCTGATCAGGGACGTCTTTTAGCTAGAATTTTTTTAAAATGTTCTTGTCATTGCATTTTCTATTTTTTGTTTCGGGATTATTGCATTAGGTCTCTTTTACCTTGGCACTTTGCTTGGGTGTTGTCTGATAGTGCTTGCAGATTCTGGGGGTGGTAGAGTCATTCTTTTGCTTGATTATCTCATTTTAATTCAGAAAATAAAAATAAAAATTCCTTCTTTGCATCATTATGCATCATTGCATTTTGCATTTTGCATAGTACTTGCACTAGGTTTGCTTGGAAAAGTATTAGTCATATTTTCATATAGGAATGATTGCATTTTTCATTTGAAGGAGAATTTTGCATTTCATGTAGTAGCATACCCCATTTTTCATTTGACACAGTGCATTTTCATTGATTGTTAGGTGTGCATTTTAGTTCTTGTTGCGTCATAACACTATTAATTGCACGATCATTTACCCTTTTCAGTAATAAGACAATTAAAATCAATGCATAATAAAATGAATTACACTCTTTTCTTGTATAGGGTGCACCAACAAGATTAGGTTTTAGGGTCTTGGAATAGTTCATTGTGAGTAAATTCTCCAAGACCACTAAACAACAACATGTATGTGTCTTTCCAGGTGAGAGTGTGAAATTCCTTGGTATAATTAGTGTTTCTCAAGATCCTCCTCTTACAAGGGAGTTAAGCACAAGGTACTGTGGGTGGTTATTGGTTGGAATCCCCACTAGTCATAACTGAGTAGCATCGGAGATATTTCCAGGATTGTATTCGTATTTGGGGGCTCTTTTGAGAGTTTTGGGCTTTGCTACCCTGCCCATACGGTCAATCCCACCTGCAATTGTTCGCCTGAGCATTGATTATATTGAGGTGACCTTAGTTTCCTTAACTAGGTTATCGAGGGGGTACTTTGCAGAGGTTATTATGCAGGTGTCCTGACCAGGTTGGGGTCAGAGAACACAGTCTCTATATGTGTTGAAGCTGAGGGCCACACTAATTGGTTATGAACCTCTGCTTGTTGTGTATTGGATTCTCAAGCCTCCCCTAGGTGAGACATACTTGCTTCATTCGGGAGCTCACAAATCCTACCCTTGGTTGCTTATGATTTGGATTTACATTATATAGGTGTATTCTCTATGCACACTAGTTTACCTAGGGTTTGCGTAATTAGATAGATTCTTTTTCATTTTTTGAGTCATTGTGGATTTGGGTGTGGAACTTTTCCATTCTCACTGTTTAGCAGGACTTCTAGCTTCCACATCTCCTCTTTCCTTGGGAGAGAGAAATAGACTATCTGAGCGGACTACTTATCACATTGATTCACACATGATGGGAGATTACGAGGATGAGATTCCTGAGATGTCTTCTCCACCTTAAGTGGTCGGGGAGGAAGATCATATTCCTGTATATGATCCTTCACCTGATATACCTTCACATTCCAGTTACGATCCCTCATTCGCAAGTCATCGGTATTGGTTTTTGGGCGACGAGACTCACCATGAACCCACAAGCACTAGTCATGTTAGTTATGGCATGCTTGATATCGCTACACATGATTCGACACATCATGTCGAGTCAGTAATTGAACCTAACACTATGCTTGGGGGCATTCCCATTCCTTTTCACGCAGAGATATTCGGGAGCACTAGTCACATTGCACCTTCCATCTCGACGATGGAAGCTACCTCACATGTTTGTCCTAGGCCTAATGTTAGTAGTCATATGAGGATACTAGAACCAAGACAAGCAACCATAGGGAATACCACTTATATCCCTTCACACGTCGCTTCATACTCTACTCCTACTCCTTTGAACGCATTTTTGACAACCCTTCCTCCCCCTCATTCACGTGGTCCTTCGAGTCAGAATGTTGCTACTAGTCATGTTCGTACTGCAACTCCTCATATAGTAGTTTCTCAGAGTCAAACATGTCCTATTCTCTTAGGAGGTCATATTCCTATTTCTAGATCATCTTACAATCCATCGCATGGCATTCCCCATATCCCTACTTATGGAGGCTCTCATGGGATATCCCATGGGAAATCTTATGGAACTTCTCATGCACCATATTATGGACCGTAGTATGTACAGAGTTATCAACCTTATGGATATGGGTATCAACAACCCGCTTACTCCTCTAATTATGGCTTTGTAGCACCACCTAATCAAGGTTCACCACATCATAATGCTTCCATGCAGCCCTATACGGTTCAAACAGGAGGAGGATATTATGGCCAAGGCCATGGTATTTATAGTACTCAGCCTTATATGAACCAAAAATATCAGGGAGCATGGCATAGACTGACTCAACCTAGGCTCCCTTTCCTCGCAACATTAAATATATCTGACTTATTGAGACTAATGAACTAACTGGTATCTTATAACTTGGCTTGGTTGGCTGTCCCTACCAAGCTTCCGTCGGACATTTTGAAATTCGAGGGCAAACCAGGAGAAGATCCTAGTGAACATGTCACTACCTTTCACCTTTGGTGCTCTTCCAACTCTTTACATGATGACTCAATTTGTTTGAGGCTATTTCAACACATCCTCATAGGGAGTACAACAAAATGGTACATAGAGTTACCAAAGGGGGAATTCGTTTTGTTCAATGACCTTTCTATGACTTTCCTCAAGCACTTCCAGCTACCAGTGTGTTATGACATTGGTACAGAACTCTTGTCGACATTTCTCCAGGACAAAGGCACACATATATCGGACCATATCAAACAGTGGCGTAGACGAAAGAGTTTGATTAAAGCTTTCATACCGCCATAATTTCTGCTTGAGTGGTTCCTTAAATCATTGCTACCTTATAGCGCGCATGATGTTTCTACATCCAAAGTCCAGAACAAGGAACAAGCAATTTTTAGGTGACAGGAACTGAATTTGATTTATGCTCAATCCAAGCAATTATATGAGATCATACCTAATGATCCATGTTCTAGTTTTGATCCCAAGATCAAACCTGGTCCACATGTTGATGAAATTGTGGGATGTACAAGTGCCAAACCTGCAGACTCGGTTACGAAACAAGTAAATCAATTGTCTATTAACCAATATGCATTGGGTCAAGCTATGACTTTGTCTCAACCCACCCAAATGGTGAGTGTACTTTTCATGGAATCGTCAGACTAGAAGGGAAACCAGCAGCCCGGAAGGAATAAGAAAAAGGGTAAAAACAACCATAAGGGTGGGAATAAGAATGAAAATGCCAATTTTAATGACAAGAACAAATGTAATGCTATGGGGGACAAGCAGTATAAACATAAGGTTAAGTTTCCTTGCAAGTTGTGCAAGGATGATCACCTCACTCACTTGTGCCCACGTATGGAAGACGCCTCGAGATTCATAGCACAGGGCCTAGCCGTGCTGACCAATTCTTTACCCCATAATCAAAATATGAACTCGAGGACCCATGATCCTCATTGTGCGTCGGGTGGAGATAACCCAATACTAGTCATGGGTGCATCAACATGGTGTGTGATACTAAGGTTGTGATTCATGTGAAAGACTATGGTTCATCGCAACCAGACCTTGGGAAAGAACCTCCTCCTACCAAGAGTCCTTTGCGTATTGAAAATCCTATAGATAAACCATATACTGTACCTCGCATTCCTAATGGAGTCTTAAAGTGTTCGAGGCACAATCCTAATGTCCGAGCCACCCAGAACTATCCTGTTGTCAAGGATTTGGGCCACACTCCTTGTGCAATGTCTGTGCTTAAAGTTCTTCAGAGTTGTCCATCGCAAAGGAAATATTTGCTTTCTGCTCTCAAAGTGAATGATGGTAACTCTTCTTCCATCATCAAATTTGAAACCATGGGACTACAGCCTCGCTTTCCTTACTACGTGTCTCTCTTCATTCATGTGGAATGTCTTAACATGACCGTCAAATGCACTGTGATTGACCTAAGTGCTGCTGCTTCCGTGATGTCTTGGTCATGTTGGAAGGGTTTGGGTTCTCCCAAGTTGTCTAAATCCGCTACCATGTTGATAAGATTTGATGGTAGATCATTTCGGCCGCACGGAATTCTTCCTTCTCTTAAGGTCCATTTGGTAGGGAAGATCATCACGATCGAGGTCGAGGTGGTTGATGCACCCCTTGATTACAATCATTTATTGGGTCGGAATTGGATGTATAGTATGAAAGTCATAGCCTCTTGTCTATTTCGAGTTGTCTGCTTTCCATTTTAATTAAAGATTGTTACGATTGATCAAACATCATTCAAAAATCCAAGTGTTAATGCATTGTTGGGAGCTTCAATCCCGATTATTGACCACTCTCAGCCGACTACTGGGAGTGTGGGTGTAGGTATGTATCTATCCCTTATGGGGACATTTAGTTGTCCTGCACCCGTCCTTATGATTGGGTCTAGTTATGATGGGGTTTCATCTTAATTGAATTCGGTGTCTTTTCACACTTCTCATATGGAAGAGCCTTGGATTCTTCCTACACCGAGTCTTTTGAACGAACCTGTCGAAACAGACGTGTCACTTCCTACAGCAATGATTGCATATCAAGCAAATCTTGATTGTGTTGCAGATCCTAGTCCTTTCTCTCCATGGATAGAGGAGGAGGACCCCTATGTACTTCCTGCATGGGCATTTGAGTCCTGTCATGCACATGAGTACCTTGATAGTGTTTTTTCATTAGATGAAGCTATTATTGAGGCTATGTCTGGAGTTAAGCCACCTTGGGAAGAGTTACATCATAGATATTATTTTCTTCTCAAGATTGACCGCTTCAAGCATGAGGAATTTATGAAGATTGTTAGCGAGAAGATTGGTAGTCCCATGGTTCCATTAAGCTCTCCTGGTCAGATGGCTGATGGGAACATGGAGAATCTATCACCTACGATTCCTATCAATATATCTCGCGATCCTGGCAAGATTGAGAATGTTTATATTGGGGTAGAATGTTCCCATGCTGAGATTCTGGAGTATACCGAGCTGTTCAAAGAATGTTATGATATCTTTGCTTGGTCATATGAGGAAATGCCAGGTATTGACCCTTGCATTGTTGAACATGAAATTACGACTTATCCCAATGCCAAACCTGTTTGACAATGTTTGCATGCGGTGAATCCTATAAAAGCACCCACGATTAAGGCTGAGATATAAAAGCTATTGAAATTCGACTTTATCTATCTTGCTCCCTTGATGCAGTGGGTTTCGAATCCCGTTCTGGTTGATAAGAAACATGGAGCAATCCATATATGTAATGATTTCCGCGATTTAAATCGTGCATGTCCTAAGGATAATTTTTCCACACCATTTATTGATCAGATTTTGGATGAGTGTGCGGGAAGCAAGGTATTTTCCTTCATGGATGGCTTTTTTGGATATAACCAGATTCAAATTAAACACAAGGATTAACACAAAACTGCATTTATTTGTACTTGGGGTACGTTTGCATATCGGAAGATGTCTTTCGGTCTTAAAAATGCTGGAACTACATTTCAGCAGGCTATGACCTTGATTTTTCACGATCTCAAATCAATTATTGAAGTATTTTTGGATGACGTAGCTGCTCATTCTTGGCTGAGAGTGCGTCATTCCTACCATTTGAGATTAGTATTTGAATGGTGCCACAACTACCAGGTTAGGTTAAATCCTCATAAGTGCATATTTTGTGTGAAGTCAGGTCGTTTGCTAGGATTCATTGTTTCCAAGGAGGCTATAAGAGTTGATCCCTTAAAGGTTGAGGCAATACTTCAATTGTCTCCCTCGAGAAATATTAGAGATATTCAATGTTTGTAAGGCATGGAAAACTTCTTACGGAGATTCGTGGTTAACTTTGCCAATTTGACTAAAGGATTTATGCGTCTTTTGAAGAAGGACACTACCTTTTGCCGGGATGAGCTAGCCCAAGATTCCTTTGATGCTCTTAAGCAATCCTTAGAATCGGCCCTCGTGCTTAGTCAACCCTACTATAGCTGTGACTTTTTTATTTATGTGGCCGCGTACATGGAGATGATTGGTATTGTTTTGGTTCAGGAGGATGAGGAGTTCCATGATCATTTCATATACTATTTGAGCTGGAACCTTATTGATGTGGAAATCTGTTATTCCTATGTGAAGAAACTTGCCTTAGCTACCGTTCATCTAGTTTAGATATTGAGACACTACATTCTCCTTTTCCAGACCTTGGTGGTAGCTCATGTCAATCCATTTCAGTTCATCCTCACTAGAAGGATAATTGGGGGAAAGTATAATAAATGGATTGTTATTTTGTAAGAATTCGATCACAAATTTGTTTCAGCAAAATTGAAGAAATTGTTAATTTTTGTGGAGCTCATTTATGATTTCCCAAGTGAGGAAGAGGAGGAAGTTTATGAGGATACATTTGTCGATGAGCATATTTTCCTTATCTCAACTTTGGATCCATGGTATGGGGATATTAACGTATATTTACAAACATTGAAGGTCCCTACTCACCTTTCACAGTATGAGTGATGACGACTACATCACATATATAAGAACTACCATATAGTGGATAACACTTTGTACCATCGTGGGGTAGATTCCATTTTATGTCGTTGTTTAACCCATGAAGAGGCTGAGATTGTGCTGAATGATTTCCATGGAGGGGAGTGTGGTGGTCATCTATCTGGGCTTTCTACAACCCAAAAAATATTGAGAGCAGGATATTTTTTTCCATCGATCTTTAAAGATTTTGTTAATGCGGTCAAGAAGTGTCACCTTTTCCAGGTGTTTGCACACAATATGTGCTCACATCCTGCCCCATTACATCCAATTATCATTGCCGGTATGTTCATCAAGTGGGGGCTTGACTTCATGGATTGCAACCCAACTTCAGCTGGGGGTCATCATCATATTATAGTGGCTGTTGATTATTTCATGAAAGGTGGTGAGGCAATGCCCACGATTAAATCTAATGGTGATATAGTCGTAGATTTTGTATTCAACCAAATTATTACTTGGTTCGGTATTCTGAAAGACCTTGTCATTGACCATCTCAGGCACTTTCAAAATCGAATGATGGAAGAGTTGGCCTCAAAGCTAGGGTATAAGGAGGAGCATTCATCTTATTATTACCCTCAAGCAAATGGCCAGGTTGAAGCAGTGAACAAATCGGTTAATTCCATTCTCCAATGAACAATCGCACAAAGCAAAGCGAATTGGCATATCATGTTATATCCTGCTTTGTGGGCATATAGGACCGCAGTTAAGACTACCACTCATTTTTCTCCATATCAGCTCATACATGGAGTGGGGTCTCTCTTGCCGGTTGAATGCGAAATCCCTTCATTGAAACTAGCTATAGAGCTTTTACTAGACACTTCCACATTGAAAGAATGTTTGGTACACTTAGAGCAGCTTGATGAGTAGGGATGAGATGCTTTACTGGCTCTAGAGGTGAATAAACGTCGCATTAAGGTCCAGTATGATAAGTCTATCTGTCCGAGGAGGTTTAGTGAAGGAAATTTGGTACTTTTATGGGATCAATCTAAAGAACCCTTGGGGGCAGGGAAGTTTAATCCCATGTGGTATGGTCCTTACATGGTCAAACGTGTATTAGAGAAGGGCACCTATGAGATGGTATATTATGAAGGGACAGCCTTGGCGGAGCCTAGAAATGGGCTCTATCTTAAAAAATACTATGCATGATCTTCAATCAGGGCTGATTATTGTATATTATTGTATAGTTTTTGCATAGTCAAGTTTTCTTATGGTGATCGGGTTTGTTGACTAGATTTTGTTTCTTATGGAAGATGTCGATGGAGTCTTACATTTACATAGGATTCACTGATGGTGCTAGCCGCCACACTTAACACTCCTCCTCTACTGCTTGGGTGATTTATACTCCTATAGGACAGGTATTGTCTTCAAGAGGCATATGTTTATGGCCCTCTTCCAACAATGTTGCTGAGTATAGTGTCATTATTGAGCTATTACGGGATGCCATTTCACATGGTGTTCTCTCTCTTGAGGTACGTCTTGATTCGTAGTTAGTAGTGTCATAGCTTAATGGGTTGTACTGGATTACGGATCCACCATTATTATGAAGATTCTTACTTGTGAGATTGCTAGAACGACAATTTGACAACATAAGATACATACATGTTTCAAGAATTTATAATCAAGTTGTTGACTCATATGCTAACTATGTGTTATGTTGGAATTTGTTTCATAGACCATAAGCACATCACAATCATACATTTTCACACACATGTAAATAAATAAAATCGATCATCATAAAAAAAAATTCATTAAACATCCAAAATGTGACGTCAAAAGATATAAGTGTCATAATACAAAAATGGGGATTCCTAGCCACCAAAATATAATACACAGTAGTACAAAAATGAATCATTTGCAGGTATCTAAGCCTGTGGAGGAGGAGGGGGCCTTTGATCATGGTAGCACACCACAACTCTAGCTAGCCGTGGGAATAACCAAACCCATGCTCATGGTACCCCAACCACCTACTGTTGCATGGCCTCAGGCAAGTCCTTGACTTGCGCCATGGATACTCTATGTGTTAGTCATACAAAGTTTGTATGGATGCTTTGGAGCGTCCGCTCCGTATCCACACCCATGATATCATCTCTTCTTCGCCTTCATCTATGACAAGGGAAGCCGTCAGGCCATCATGGTCCAACATTTGCACACACATATCAGATTGTCACTATGTGTCGTCACGCAAAAGTATGTATTTTTTAGTCAAATATATCAAAAAACACAAAAAAAATTGTATAATTCAAAAAACTTAAAACGAGGGTTTGGGATTCATTACCAATATGACCATATGTTGCTTCGGGTGGTAGGGGCATGTTTGGATCTCCCTGAAAATCTATCCCTACATAAGGGTAATCATCGATGGCAATAATCTATCGCTGCCACCATGGAAACAAATCAACTGAGTAGGGGTTGGACACCCTACCTCCTGCCATTCCATGCATAGCATCTGCCCAATGTCCTTGGGCCAGATCTCGAACCCCATGAAGAGGAACACTAACTCTAGGGCTCAACCCTACAACATGCTCACTATACTACCAAAACCGAAGTTTCGTAGCATTCCCATCTTGCAGTCACTGAGTTGTTGCTTCATGTTTTTCAATAGCACAGTACTCCAATCGTAAACTATGGGTGTCATGCACTCCACTGGATAGAACATCAATGGCCATGAGGCCTGGTGGAGTGATGGTGCCCAACTATCCTGTAAAGTGCCATTAGTATCACCTTTAGGCCTAGTACCTAGATGGACTTTTTCAGGATCTGAATCCCAACCTTTTCCGTGTCTAGAAAACAGTATACTGCAATATACTCATCAATGGTGAGGCCACCTCTGGGCCCATGAGAACGTAGGTTCACCACCTCTCCTCGTCGAGACAATCCTGTACTGAAGTATATGTCCTCCACCTCTATAGTGAGGGACATCCCGTCGATATGGAAAGACTCTAAGTCTGGATCCCAGTAGTCTACTATCATCTACAAGCATCTTGGTTTGACCCTTAGGCTGCCAAGACACCAAAACTTGTATAGCCCACATGCACGAAGAGCTTGTTGAGCCATCAAATCACCCCGCATAGCCTCTTCTACATCTCCATGTTCCCTCTCCCTCCATTCTAGGACCATCCTACACATTAAAAATAAATTTTGGTCATTATTTCACCTAAAAAACCATGTGCGCAGCCGCATACATGACTGTTCGCAAACCAACTGCATCTATACGCGAGTTTGGGTGGTTTTTCCATGTATAGCCAGCCCTATACGCAGAAAAAACTCTGATTTCCACGTGGGCCGAGAAGACTAATATAGACTGGCCTAAAAGTAAAAAATTGACCATGGAAATTAATAAAATTTACATGAAAATGGAAGAGGAGGACATGACTAGTTACGTGGAACAAGCGGTGTCGAATTTCGCTGGGCGAAGCTCCTGGAATTCACATTTGAAGTTCTGAGCTCAAATGGGTAAAAATTTCAAATGATATGTAATTTTTGAATTTTTTACTATTTATAGAAAAATTTTGAAACTTTTGAAATATTTTACCCCCTTTCTATAGTTTTGGAGAGTTTCTGACTATTTTAGACCATTTTGGACTAATTTGATGATGTAGGAGACTGTTTTGAGTGTCGTTTTGACCATTATTTTGACATGTTCATGCCAATTTAAGGTATTGTGTCTAAACGGGCATATAGTTTAAGTGTCACATACGTTTGCATTTTGGATGACCTTATGACTGTTTCATGATAACCTTAGGTATGAACCCATTCTATCTTGTCACAGAACCTTCTTGCTGTTTTAGAAGTGACATTGATGTGAATGGTAGAGCTTGACAATACATGGGTGCCATAGTTAGCTCCTTTGTTGCATTTGGTGCCCATGCCAACATTTTTTCCCTTTAGGGTGTGGGATTCCTTTGTATAGTATCTCCATGTCTTTGTGCAAGAGCCTCATACTCCTCTTGATCTTTTTGTTGTCCTTCATCCCCCAGAACTCCCTTATATCAAGTTGTAATTGCGTTTTCATGAGTTTTTCCTGGCTTGTTGAGCCTTATGATGGCTTCCCTAACTTAGATTATCAGCCATATAGCCGGAGCTTGTCTCATGTCTAGCCATGTACAACTATTTTACATATCTTTTGCAAGTTGATTCCCCATTTTTTACCAAGAGGGGACTTTCCCTCAAGTGTCATTATCCTACACATGTGTCCTTGCATTGAGCACAGGTATGTTCCGCTTCTTGGAACTAGTTTGTTTTCCCACTGACACTCATCTCCTCCTACTCTGTAACTATAAAGCACTTTTATTCTTTTTCAAGCTTTTTAAAATATTTGAAAAAGTACAAAAAATTAGAATACCAAAAATCCGGACAAGAAAAGATGTTATATTTGGCAGCAGTCAAGTCATGTTGCCTTGGAACAGAGCACTGTATATCACATCCGTTGGTTGAGTTAATATTTTGACTTTAGGAGTTGTACTCATTTTTCTGAGTTTATCTCCACCCACTGGTTACGCTTCCAGTCCTTATGGAGCCTCTGTCAACGCCTCTTGTGTCGCAGAGATGTCCCAGTTTTGTATATCGATTCTATGCTTCCTACATTTAGTCGACCATTCCTTAGTTCTCTTGACTTTGCATGTTCGCCATTCCCGGTACTGATACTGGTTCATGTACATTATGATCAAGTCCTTCCACATTATACAGCTTTGCTAAGTACCTCATCTTGGATGATGGGGGATTCCTTAGTGCCCTCCTTCCAGCGGATTTCATCCCATCGAATTCAGATCATTTATTCTGGGATAGGAATCTAGAGTCATTTTTTAGTGCCTTGAGACTTCCAGTTATCAGTGGCAGGTTCTCTCACCATTGATAGTTTTTGGGAATACATCAATGTCCCCTGATCAATGGATCCTCTCAAGTGTTCGACCTCAACACATTTATTCACACTTGTTAGTTTGCACTCTAGTACCTTCATTCCCATTTTCATTATCGGTGGGTGATCTTGCGTCTATTAACGATATACATCAATGACCGGTAATCAGACGATGGACTACTATGTTTGACCTCGACACCTTTCTTCACATAGTAGGACATGTACTCGCAGTGGATTGTGTAGAAGGCATTCGAGATTTGTGGTATTTCATATATGCTACCGCCTTGATTGTGCCAGTGTTCATGAGATTTCAGCTCTCGTGACTTGATTCGAGTGTATGTTAGATGTTTCCAGCCATTGTGGATATCTTGATCCATTATATATCTTCATCCTTCATGGAGATCATGATCCTTTGTATATATTCATCATGGAGATTCTAATCTATCTATATTATACATGGTGATGACCACACATGTTCTATGTTGTATCATGCCTATTCATGGCCATTGTACTCTTATGTATCCGGGACTGCTATATCTACTTGTAGTTATGTGCAGAGTTTGATTATTGTATTGTACTATTGGATGGCTGGTTCTTCCACATGGTTCTTCAACAATCCACTTCTAGGATGGACACATAATGTATTTCGGCCATCGTATCACCCCTTTGACCTCACACATTAGGGGGCATCTGTTACAACTGATTTTCCCACACATGGTGTATCACACCTCTATGGCCTTCCATGTCCCTTTGCAGACTCTTTGGACCCTATGGACCATTTTTGTATTTTTGATGTTTCCAAGATCATCCCTAAAAACATGCCTTATTTGATATACATGACTTTTAAACCCATTCTCGCATATGTATGTGGATTTGACACTTAAACCTGCATACATTGGGATGTGTGCAAAAGGCCAAATAGTTTTGGAGTTTTCCTTGATGTGGATCTGTGTCACTTGTCTCTTGGCCTTCCATATGCCTTGAGATCACTTGGATTTGACCTTCCATTACCCCATTGAAGCACTATATAAGGAACCCTTTGGATACATTGAAGGGGGAGGAATTCAAGAGAAAGAAAACTATAGTGGATTGTTGCTGGATTTTATACTTGAGTCTGCATCCCTTTTTCCCTTGGAGCACTTTTTGTTCTTCCCAAGCTTGCCTTTTCTTGTGAGCTTGCTATCGAGAGATGGAGGATTGAAGTGGTGGAGGCCTAGGTGGAGGACTTAGTTTATCCAATTTGCAGACGTGCTGACAGAGGTTGTCACTATTGTAATCTATGTTTTATATTAATAAAAATATCTTTCCCTGTCCAATAATCTTTATTTAAATGAATATTGAATCCATGGATGCTTTTAAATGCTTATATGTTATTGATTACACATGCTAGAGTAGGTCCAACATAATTATATATAGCATGCTTGTCTTGTTTGCTGAATGTTGAGAGAGCAAATTACGTATACAAGTGAGAGTGGAAAAGCTCAATGGGGACCTACATCAACCGTCTAGAATAAGGTATGTATCGAGATCCTTTAGTGTTAGATATTTGGTTTCTCTTGCATATTGGAAAGGATTGATTTATGCGGTTACTCTATCTATTGTGGTAACCCAAGCCATAAGAAGTTTTCTCCGTAACAATGGATGAGGATCTCGGTCCCAATCTACACGGACCAGGGTGGGCCACTAGGATTCCTAGTGCCAAGTTCAAGTGAGCGAGTCAAGATTGTGACTCATGATTCGATGTTCACTTTCAAAACATTTAATGGCATTAGCATGCATTACTGATTCACCAACTTCATTAAATGTTGGTATCATATGATGCCACTTTCCAACTCGATTTTCCATTTGTCATCTATTTGTTCACCGACTCATGTGATCTCACAACTTACAAGTCACTTGAGTATTTGAGTATATGATGTGAAATTAAATACTAAAATTAGTCATATCTATGGATGGTGAATTGATTTGATAAACCTCCACTATCAAGGATCCGTAAAGAAGAACTAGTGGTGTTGGCTTTTGGGTACAACTTACAAGTTGCAATTTACATTGCATTGAGCAATCTTTGCTAGATTTAAACCTAACCTGGTCCAATGCAGGGTATGTAAGTTTCACAATCAAGGTTTCACTGAGTGCTAGAAATTTCTCTTATGACCACCACAACACTAGGATGACGGATCTGTGGCAGTAGGCTAGCAGCACATCACCCTTTGTTTGTTCTCATGAATCATATCCTATACTAGTTAGTCCATGATTCTAGGATTTATTCCAATTTCCATTCATTCACTCAGGTCAGAAACATTTGAATCGGCACTTTCAGTCTCCCACGGTCCACCTAGGCCACTTAGTCTACCTGTGTCATCATAGGGAGGGGTTAGGCAATAAAGACAAAGGAAACTAGAATGGAGGGCCAGCTAGAGAGAATGGTTGTACAATATGCATATAGTCATCTCTAAAAGAAACAAAAGAATTTGTCATATACCTAACTGAATATTATCATTACTTAATTTGTCAGGATGCTTACATGGAATCTCTTGCACCTGTGTTATTTATGAGGGTTTCCTATGTCTACAATGGCTATGATTTAGAAAGGCTTATTCCCATCATTATAGTACCAGTGGGTTTCTCCTGCAAATATCGCTATTACGTCTCCCCTCCTCACTCACCTCAACTTTTGACTTGAATCCTCTTCTTCTTCTTCTTGTTCCTCCCGTGGGCTCTCTCATCTATGCCCTAAGCCCCCTCATAACGAAGAATGATCTATGAAAGGCTCTAGAAACCTCGGTCAAACAATATCCAGTTTTCCCTCACCTACATAGATATATCTATGTTATGTAGAAGAAATTATAAAATGTTTTTTTTTTGTAATCATGTGAAATACACAAACATGTATTCACCTACCTCGGGAAAGGGAAACCGACGTAGGAGCATTGGGGTATTGTGGATTTGAGATGGCGTTGCTTCCAATCGTCTCTCTATAGGAGGAAACAGTTGCACACTATAATTCCTCGTTGTATTCTATGGTGGGCAACTCAAAGGTTCTACCTTTTTCATAGGTAGGAGCAAGAGAAGCAAAGGTAGAATGTTGGGTATGCTAGATTGAACTTCCCCAAACTTAAAGAGATTGGTGAAGTCTATGAAAAAAAACATTATTTTTTGTTTACGAGTATAGGACAGTTAGAGGTCAGGACTGAGACTCTCAACTCTCCATTTCTATGCTTCAGTGTCTCTCTAATTTCTATTTCCTCCAGAAGATTATGGAAAGCTAAGCTGTCGACTTGGTTGTCATGAATTTACAGGTATGTATAGCATTTTACACTTGTGTAACATTTTATATGTGGATAAAAGTTAAATGTGTTTCTTATTGGAGTTCATTCTGGTTCTATAAATAAAAGGGTTTAAAATTTATCGATCCAAAATGCCGTTTCAAATTTGTAATGTATTATGCGATTGTGTTTCTGCTAGACTAAGTCTCGAATACTCAAGAGATGTAACCTTAAAAATCCTAGTATTTAAATGAAATCAGAACCAAAATAATGTATACTTTTCATAGTCTAGGACCACAACTTCATTTGGGTTGAGGAGCAAGAAGAAAGAGCCATGTATTTGAGTTCCAAATCTGTCAATGTTATTTATATTCCATGAATTGTAAACATTAGGTTGAAAGAAAGAACAATATTCGAATATAAGTGTTTGAATTGTTACAATTTCCTTAATGAAATTCAATAGTTGAAAGGATAAAATATTTAACAACCGACACTGTAAATGTTGTATACTTTGATCCCTTTGTTTTCCTGTCAGCTTTCTAATAATTTAAAAACCTTCCTTATAGTGGACTAATAAATTTTTAACCTTTTCGATATGGCTGATAAACTCGATATAGATTGGAGGGACTATCCATAATCTACCTAAAGTTGGGGATTTTGTTTGATCACTTCGAATTGCGGTATAAACTCGATATACATTGGAGGGATTATCCATAATCCACCTAAAATTGGGGCCTTTGTTTGATCACTTTGATTTGAGCATGTGGGGAGGACATGATTCAATTCTAAAAATAACTCATGAATTTAGGGTTAATAAAAAAGTTTCTCACTGAAATCATTAGGTATGATATTTTGGGTTTTTCTTTTAGGTAGGCCCAATCACACTTGAACAATAGAGCCACCATCTAGGTGAATCAATCCTCCATTCAAAGTTCCTTCCAAATTCCAATGGCTTATTTTATACCTAACAACTAAGTATTTCATCGGCCCCACATAATTGTCCCTTATCTAAGTTCAATAAACTAAATGCTCGAGGAACCAAGAGAGTACATGGTTTACCTCACTAATTCCATGTAAATGTTGAATGACTCGCAATTTCTTCTTATTGTCATTTTTTTCCTATACTTTGTTTTTAATACAATTTTGTTGTACACTTACCATTTCAAAATAGAAAGAATGATTTATTTTTACATGTCAACATTGAAGTGTTCAATATTTTACAACTCAAAGTGAAATAGAAACCTACCCTTCAAATTTGATCCCTATACCACGCTTTCCATCAAATGAAAAGACTAGTTGCTTGAGTCATTAAAATTGTTAGCAAAAGTTTGACGAGCACGATAATCTATGTGTTCACTTAATGTTGATGTTTGTTGAATTACTGTTTACATAATGATGGAGCCGTTTTGACGGTTGAGCTTTTTGTAATGGGAGAAGAGTAAACATGTAACAATATACATTCCTGTCCTGACAACCCTTGGGCGGGATACAGCACAACAACTAGCTTACACGTCGACTCAGATACCCAAACAGTCCCCGAAGTCAAAAATCTGCGAGCAGGAACGTTAATGAGGTTGACATCAAATTAACCGCCGTTTCAAGTCGGAATGTTGTCGCAATTCACCGGAAGAGGGTTTTCTTACTGCATTTTTATCGTACTTTCGAGTCTCGACGACAGAATTAGTCATGCGAAACTAGTGATTGTTAGTCATGTGTTTGGCGAGAGAGAGTTTTCCATCCCAAACGCATGATTAAAGTACACACAAAATAAGGTCATATTTTTGGTTTTGGTTCGTGTGAACATACCATTTTCATGACCACCATATAAACAATACTCCCATGATTTATATAAACCTCACTCATGTTCAGTGAGGCTTCCCAGTGTTATTAGAGTTGATTTGCACAGTAATAAGTGTGGCATCTGATCAGTTTAAAGAAAGTAAATTCAGAACTTTAAGAGTCTATTTCTCCTATGATGACTTGAAGGACTACAAGTGCGTTACGGTGCTAGCCACGTTTTTTCAAGAGTCTATTTGTCCTATGTCGAGTTGGAGGACTACAAGTGTGTTATGGTGATAGCCACGTTTTTTTAAGAGTCTATTTGTCCTACGTCGAGTTGGAGGACTACAAGTGTGTTATGCTGATAAGCATTGGAATGGGTAGAATTGAAAAGAAACTTGGGGTGGTGAACGTAACATTGTGTGGCAGGTATAGAAAATTTCACACATATAAAGTTTTCTATGTGTACCTTTTATTTTTAATGAAATTATTTATTTATTAATAAATAATAAATTTATTAATCTTTACATTTTATTTTTAATAAAATTATTTATTTATTGATAAATTATTTATTTATTAATCTTTATAATATATACATTTTATATAATTTTAAAAATAGAGGATTATGAAAATGTAACTCCAAACTTTGAGGTCTCATTTTCATAAACTAGATCACAAAATGAAGAGGAAGTTGGTTTTCCTCAACTAGATCCAAAGAGAGCTAAGCTTCTAATCTGTGTAAATAATCTAAATATTTGTATGTTTAATGAAAATATATAATCTAAATATTTGTATGTTTAATGGAAATCTATAGATACCTACAAATAAGTTCATTATTGGTATTTAGCAATCATAAAAAAAATGAAAATTATTATTAAATATATGTAGCATCTTATGTCATAATTGCAATGTAAATAGTTATAAGAAATGTAGAATGTTGTTTATATATGTAAAATTCTACATCATCATATTTACAATGTAAATAGTTATAAAAAATATAAAATGTTGTTATATATATGTAAAATTCTATATCACAATAGTAATGTAATAACTATTGAAGAGTATGTAAAATTTGTTTATCTCCAAACTCATTAAATTAGGTGTTATATTGATTATTTAATTACTTATGATTCATTATTATTTATTTTGATTAACTCATAAATTATGTGTACATGTATATCAAATCTTAATTTTCATTTTTTTTTCATTCATTGTTATGAATCATCTTATTTAAAATGATGTCAACTTCATATATTTTTAGTGTTTTTTGGATGCTAATTTGAAACAACAATATCAATTATTTGTTTACATTGAAAAGATTAATTAACTTTAAGGACGATCAAATAATATATATGTATGTAGGAATTCAATTCAATGACATATAATTTTTTAATCATGGAAAGCTAGTTTTTTATCCTAAAACTAAGTGGAAGCAACAATATCAATTATTTGTTTACATTTAAAATATTTATTAACTTTAAGGACTATCAAACAAATATATATGTATGTAGGAATTCAATTTAATAACATGTAACTTTTAATGGAAAGTTGATTAAAGTATAGTGAAAATTTTAAATAGAATGTTTATGATGGTATTTGTTTATAATTGTTATTTTATAGTGTAGGTATTAATGTTTGATGATAATGTTAGTTTTAAAGTTTAAGTGACAATTAACAATATTTTTTAGTTTTAATATTATGAAAATTGTTATTTAATAATCTATTAAATAGTAATTTAATTATTAACATAATAATATTTAAATTGATTTTGTTGTTATTGTGTACTATGTTGGCATTTTTATTTGTTTAAAGTGTCAATTTTAATGTTTCAGTGACAATTGACAATGACTTTAATGTTTCAGGTTTGAATTCGACCATTTCATAAAGATTATGAGTGGTCCACGATGGGTGTTACAAGTTTGCAACATCCACGGAAATGATTGGGATTACTTTGGACGGAGGTTTGATAAAGATTGCTTGACATCCAGCACAGTTGTTACATGTTTGCAACATCCCAGAAAATGCTTGGGGTTACTTTGGATGGAGAAAGAACCTAGACATTATCTCTAAGTGCTATGATGATGAAGATTACTCGACGGGATAATTTTTATTTTACAAACTAAGTTTACTAATCTAATATTACTATAATTGTCAATTTTCCTCAAAGAGAGAGTTGAGATGTCAATTTAGGTTTTGGTGTTGACTATTGTATTGTGCAACAACCCTCTTATTTTTGAAATCTTGTTCCATTGGTTTCAAAAACATTTAATGCCTTCAAAGGAGCAATACGACTTTATAGTTTCTTGGAAAAAGTAAAAATTAAAATATGATTTCAATTTCACTTTATAGTGTTTTGGAAAAAATAAAAACAAAAAATATGTTTTTGAAAGTTTTCAATGGAATGTTAGGCGTGCAGTAATGGTTGAGATACTCAATGTTGGACATTCACCTAAACAAACTAAGAATATAATAGTTGAACATATTGCATCATAATTTAAAAGAAACAGTGACATAATAACATGAGTAAACTACTACAACTTGAATGTAATAATAATATGGGGAGATTTGAACATGGCTTCCACAACGCTCAGCTAGATATAAAATAAATAATTTAACTGTGTATTATATAAATAATAGTTTAAACAAAATTCTTCTCATCGTCTCTAGAGAAGAAAATGAGAGAAATATTAAGTCTCTTATAACTATTAAAATCTATTTCACTATCTTGAACAAAGTAGGTGATGGTTTGATCTCTTGAAATCCTTCTTTTGAAAGGGCCTTGGATAAGGCTTGGTTGAACTATGAAATGAAAAAATAATGTCCCAGAAGAAAAGTTGGAGGAGACTGCACAAAAATGAAAATGATGACAGCAACAACTATATCTTTTAGATGATTTCATTCATATAGAATAGAATTTCATTTTGTATATGTCCACACGGGATTCTTTAGGATATGTGGACATCAGGAAATATAAAAAAAGATTTACATTCACAATTTTGATTTTATTTATCTATTTTAGAAAGAAAAAAAAACATATTTTCAATGTAAGTGTTGATATCTTGGTTTGAATGGAATTAGTCTTAGCATTGATAGCATCTAATATTATTTATTTTTATTGTTTCTTAGTTATAACTAATATTGCTTATAATGGAAGCGGATTCTTTTTTATATCTCTATTTCCATTATGATTGAAATAAATTCTTTTCAATATTCATGTTTCCATTTTAAGATGATAATAACTTGGTTTGAATTGAATTGATGCAACATTTATTGAATAGATCATATAATACTACTTTTATTTATGTACTCAACTTTTCAAGAATTTTTTACAATATTTAAACACTATCACATCTTCATCACTTGCGGATGAAAAAAACCCACATGATGGTAGTTAATGGAGAAAAATTCAAGAAAATGTATTTAAATTCATTTGGACAAAATAGAGATTTTAATGGCAAATTGCAGAAGGTTATGAATATCTGAATAAAATTTTATTTCAATTCATGGGTGAGTGCACAAAGTTGAGGGACCTTTTTTATGCAATGGTAGAGTTGTCTTGATCCATAAAATATAAATCATCCCAAGCAATCCCAACCCTACCAAGACTACTCCCAAGGCTGCCAACATGCATGCTAACTAGGATAGCACACAAAAATGCAACCCCATTTTATTAAAACAAATGTGCTCGCATTTACTAAAACATGTTTTATGGTTAAAACGATCCGAGCCCGTTATTTTCACCACAACACCACTATAATTGGAGCTTCAACGGACCACACTAAGTGAGGGAGAAGGTGTTTTGGGTGAGAAAAAGGAAGCAAAATCCACCTTGGGATCAACCTCTTCTTTCTGAGGTATTTTCTTCAAGTCCTCTCATGTGAATTTCCCTATATTCATTATTTTATTTTCCCTAATTTGAAATTAAACCAAAATATATTAATTTATATGGCCAATGGAAACCGATGGAAACCAAAACCCCAATGGAATTTACATGGCCATTGGAAACCAAATAATTTTGACTATTTACCAAAATTCATACCCAAAATTCACATGCCCAATGGAAACCAAAACCCCAATTAACTCATAAAAAACAAATCAATTTCACTATTTCCATATGCATATTCACAAGAATCCTTTTGAATCCATACCAAAATTCACAAATATGCAAAGTTTGTCAAGCACATTGCAAGTTTGTATAAGTAATTTACATGCTCAATGTAAACCAAAACCGTAGTTAACTCATAAAAAACAAATCAAATTCACTATTTCCATATGTATATTCGCAAGCATCATTGTGAATCCAAACCAAAATTAATCATTAGTTTTTTATCATTTAAGAAAAGTGATCTTGGGATCTTATGTGAGAGAATAACATGCACAACAATCAATCACAAGAGACAATAGACACAATGATTTATCCTCGAGGAAGCCATAAAAGAAAAACCTGACAACTTCCTCAGACATAGAATGAGCACCAATGGCAGGAGTAAAGCCCAAAGTCAGTAAGATGATCTCAAACAATTGTTCTCTCTCGTATCCCATCTCCTTCTCTCTCACTCACAGGCTACAACTAAGTGTCAGTGACTTTGTCATAAATAAAGAGGCTCACTCTCTATTTATACTATTTATCGACTTGACAACAACTTACCAGGGCCAACTTCTGTAGGAGAGTTTATTAACCCTAGTGACCAAAAACTGTGGGGACTTTAACCCCCACTAAAAAAGGAGGGTCAATCTCGATGAATTTACATGACTTGATTCTATTAATGAATCTCCTCATAGGAACATTAGGGACCAATGAAATACAATATATGAAATATATAAGTGAATACATTCTGAAGTTACAAATACATCAACACTCCCTCTTAACTAGGAAGGTATTCTCTTAACAAAATTCATCAGCACAAGTCTTCTTCTTTGGATCATCATTGGATCATCACTGGATCATCATCATCATCACTACTTCTGCTATCTCAATCAAATGGTTCTATCTCTTCATTCTTCTCGTTATAGGAAGTTCTATAGAGCCAACCATTTTTCATGCTTGTTGTGGGCCTAGCCTCATTGTAGGTCTTCCTCTGGAGAGCCAGTCCTTTTTCATACTGGGTGTAGTACTCTACAAAGCCAAACCTTTTTCATGTCTAATGTACTTCCATAGAGCGAGTCCTTTTTCATAATGGATGTGGGTCTCTATAGAGCCAGTCCTTTTTCATATTAGATGCAGGCCACTATAGAGCCAGCCCTTTTTCATGCCAGAAGTACTTCCACAAAGCAAGTCCTTTTTCATATTGGATGTGGGTCTCTACAGAGCTAGTCTATTACTCCAAAAATGTGTAAAAATTTAAAATTTTTCATATAACATAAAATGTTTGTAGTCGTCACTACTTAGGAACAATTAACTGCTATCGGTTACTTTAAACAATTTTTAACTAGAACTAATTCTTTTGTTAATCTCTAGTTCTGCAAACTTATTGTTTGAATTCATAATACATTGTTAAGGATTTGATTTAATAGGTTATGATTTGAAATAATAGGAATTGAAATATTTGTTTAATTTATACTGCTAAGTTTGTTTTTTTGTCTTATGAAAGTAGGGAAGAACTTTAGTTGAGATCGACGCTTACTTAGCTTGTAGCTAATGTAGTGAAGTGATGTTTCTTTTACAGGTAAGAAGTTTGTTACCAGTTTCCACATCAAGATTATTATCTAAACTAGCATAAATTGTAATGCTAGTAAATTTATTTATTTTACAGCTTTGAGCAATAAATGAGGTATCGTTGATTTGTAAATAATATTCCAAAATGTCTTTAGAATAAAAATATTTTTAATCAACTGAGCCTAGTTTAGTTGCTCTTCTATTTCGCTATAACCATATCTTGTTCATTCAACTTTCATCATTATATTTTCAGTTTAATGCATGTATGTAACTCTAGTGAAAGGCAGCTTGTATAGCAGTTTCCTTTGTTTATTTACTTGATGTTGAGTTAAACGCCTCAGTATTCGTTTCCACAAATAACGAGTTAAATAAACCTAGGAAAAGCTTATGATCTAAGTATAGTCATAAATTATATTAACTAATAAACTTACATAAAACTAATACCTAGTGCATAAGATAGTTTACTAACTATTCTAGTACTTACCAAAATAGAGATGCACTAATACAAATTGTATTTCTTTAAACTATATTATTACTTCTTTTTATGTAAGGAAGAAAGAATGATTTTCTATAAAAATCTATCCCTTTTAACCTTTGTATAAACCTCGCCTCATAGGGTGTCATTGATAACAAAATAACTAGTATCTTAAAATGATTCTACTTCAATACCTAGATTAATGTTCTAGATATGCATTTTTCTTTAGTTGCAAGTATATACATATAAATTATTTTTAATTGTTATATCTTCCTAAATATATTACAAGGTATTGTTTATTATGCACTTATCATTGAATAGTTTTTGGCATAGGATATTATTAAATCTTTTGTGGTATTTTTTATACTTTTCTGGCCTCGGGAGACTAAATTGGATGAAAAAGGACCCCCTTCGAGTCTTCTTTGGAGTTTTTAGACTCTCTAAATATGAAAAACCCGAGTGAACATGTACTAGTTCGGGCTTATAAAATCCACGAATCAGTGACACTATCAAGAATTATTCCCTCTTCTCTTCAAGCTTGTCAAAAAATGAAGATAGATTCGAGTTGACTTTCCTGGACTTGTTAAAATTTAACAGGGAAGGTAAGGAAGAAGTTTTCTTTTGGTTCTCAGTTAGTGGTAGCATGTCATCCTTGAACAAAGCACTCTATGTTTTTTCTGATACTTGTGTCTCAGTGTTCACCTTCAATTTAGTTATTACTTCAAGTTTCTTACTCCTCCTCTTGTCAGTTCTACCTAGGGAATCTGATCATGTCTCCTACATGACAGATAAGTTTAGTTGTCCTATCTGTAAAGTTAAAAAGCTACCTTGGATCATCTCTATGTTCTACTCACTGTTCAAGAACTTAACCCTTTGTCTGATCTATATCTTGATTCCATCATTATCGTATTTGTTACTACTTGCGTTTCCCTTCCTTTACCCAGTTCCTAGTCACTCTTGTGATCCATTGGAGGATCTATTGCCTTCCTTATCATAGTATGGTTCCACATCAGCACTTCCAAACAACGAATACCTAGATTTTTGATGATCATACCTCAGGATTCACTTTCATTATTGGTGAATTCCTTTGCTTTAGTTGTTGATTATCACCTATTGATTGACAATCTGTTGAATCTGCTCCATGTTTGACTTCAATAACATCTATTCACATGGCTTCGATTGTACTAGTTCTTCGGGATTGTTTATGAAGACCTTATTTTCACATCCATAGACTAATTTGCGCAAGATTATGTTGTGGTTACTTACACAGCTTCCAGATCTTTGAAGACTCATCACTATTGTATATTGTGGCTTCAAATCCACCTTTGTAATATATGTGGTCTTGTACCCGTACTATATGATGTACTCAAATATTGTAAAGGAGCTAGTGTGCTAGTATATTGAACATAGCATCCTAAGATATGATTTTGTATATGACATTATTATGTATTTGTTTCATGTACTACCTCTACTCCATTGGACTTCTGAGTTCTCCAAATATAATGATTATAATGTATTTTGGCCATCTCTTCCCTCTGACCTCACACATTAGGGGGAATATGTTATCAACCCAAATGGCACTTCTCCGTCTGAGTGCCAACAATTCATTATGTTGGTAACCAAAAGGACATCTTAGGATTGAAGTTTTCCAAAACACTATAGATGGGTATGACATGAGACGCATTTACCTTTCAACCAGCTTGCTACATTATTTTTCTAATTGTGGATTGGCGTACACGACTATCTCCATTCAAACTCGCGTACATATACAACTATCCTCATTGACAACTCACGTATTGTAGGTGACTATCTCCATTACAACACGCGTAGAAATATATATGCAATTTTCCTTTTAGAGACTCGCGTGTCATACACGGGTTGCCTATATTAATAGTCCTGTACATCTCCATTCGACATTAAAAAATACAAATAACGATTAATGTATATTAGTTGGGCCTTAATCAGCAACTACCACAACCATCTCAACCTCCTCAACCTTTGAAACTACTCTATTTCCCAAAGTATAAATAGAGGCATTGGGGAGGGCATTAAGGAATCAATTTTGGAGAGCAACGTTATGTTAGTGGTATATCTTCAAAAGTCTTGGAGCAGCAGAACTAAGAGTCCTTTTGGTTGCAGAGGAGTCCTTGTCTTAGGCGTTGGGTTGTACACTTATCTCATTCACTGATTGTTAATAAAGAGAATTACTCTTCCAACATTTTGTTGAGTCTCTTTCATGTATTAGGGTTTGATGAATATATTTGATTAAGCACTATATATGTTGTTTATCTAACCTATTATATATACATGTATAAGATTGTACTTGGAGAATTTGGTCTTTGCAGGTGAAGGAGGTGCATCCCTGAAAGCTTTGGAGAGAAGCAGAGTAGAAGAAGATAAAGCTTGGATCAATCGTCGGTAATCAGGTGAGTCCAATATTTATTCCTATTTTCTTTCTATATTTAGATAAATCTAATTGTCTACAAGTTTTAGAAGTAAGTTGGTTACCCCAAAACCTAGGTTATAAAGGTGTTTATTCCTGAACAACAATGCCTTGCCATTGAATTAAGACCTCTTTGATGGCCCGAGAGCGAAGCTAATGAGTGTGCTTATTGAGGATGGCCTCTGGTGCCAAAATGATGGAGCCTTTTGTATCTAGATCCAGTAAAACAGGTGTTCTCTAATGTTGGTGCCAATCACTTTCTTGAGACAAGAGACATGAAAGACTGGGTGAATGTGAGAAGGAGGAAGTTCCAATTTATAAGAAACATACCCAATATTCTAAAGAACGTTATATGGCCCATAGAAATTCAGAGCCATCTTTTGATGCCCTTTGAGTTTCAGGGAGGATTGCTTGTAAGGATGCAGATGAAGAAAACCCATATCACCAACTTAAAAGGAGCACTCAGACTGGTGTTGATCGGCTTGCTGCTTCATGTGATTTCTTGCCATGTGAAGATTCTCTTGCAGAATGTGAAGAATCTGATCACAGTTGTGCAGAACCATGTCAACTACCTGAACTAGTGAACTATGGGGGGTGTATGGAAGGAGCAGTGGGGGTGGCTTCCCATAAATAGCTTCATATGGAGTCATTTTAGATGCAGTATGGTAGGAAGTATTGTACCACCATTCAGTGAGAGGGAGCCACTTTGCCCATTGATGTTGTTGTTCATAGGTGAAGCAACGAAGATAAGTTTCCAAGCATTTGTTGGTGACCTCAGTTTGACCATCCATTTGTGGATGATATCCTGAACTCATTTTCAGTTTGGTTCCTGTGAGGAAAAAGAGTTTGGTACAAAAATGACTTGTGAAAGTTGCATCATGGTTTGAGACAATGGAAGAAGGGATTCCATGAAGATGGAATATCTGGTCCATGAAAATTTGTGCGACTGATGAGGCAGTATATGGATGGCTGAGAGCACAAAAATGACTATATTTGGAGAGTCGATCAACCACAACCAATATTACGGTTTTCCCTCCAGATTTAGGGAGCCCGTTGATGAAATCCATCAAAATATCTGTCTAAATCCTTGTAGGGATGGGTAAGGGTTTGATCAAGCTGGGGAGGATTTTAGTTTCACCCTTGTGGTGCTGGCAGGTATCACATTCAGCAACCATCAATTGAATTTCCCATTTCATTCCCTTCCAAAAGAAGTTACGTCATGCCCGCTCATACGTTTTTGAGGAACCCAGAGTGCCCTGCCACTGGAGAAGCATGGAGTTCATAGAAGACATCCTGGTGAGGATATGTGCTTTTGGGAAGCACCAAAAGACCCTTGTATCTCAGAGAAGAACCATCACAAGAGTAATGCAGTACAAGAGAAGGATTACTAGCCAATTGTTGGATGATTTGAGATAAGGAAGAATCAGTTGCATATCCTTGCTGAACAGATTGTAACCAATTTGGAATAGGCATAGAAATAGCTAAAAGAGAAGCATGGTCATCAAATGTGCGGGAAAGAGCATCTGCCACAAGATTGTCCTTACCCTTCTTCTAATTGATCTCATCGTCATAACCCATGAGTTTTCTAACCCATTTTTGTTGTGTTGGGGATGCGACTCATTATTGCAGGAAATATTTCAGACTCCAGTGATTAGTCTTGATGCAAAAAATGATTCCCTAAGAACTATGGACGCCACTTTTGTACGGCATGCAAAATAGCCATCATTTCCTTCTCATATGTAGAGGTTGCTAAATTCTTACCAGACAGGGATTTTCTGGTGAATACAATGGGATGTTCGTCTTAGAGGAGGACGACACCAAGTCCATTGATGCAAGCATCACTCTCAATAATGAACGGCTTGGAAAAATACAGCATAACTAGAACAGGTGTGGTACACATAGCTTGTTTCAGTTTCTCAAATGCACACTCAGCAGCAAGTGTCCATGCAAAAGCATCATTTTTCACTAAAGATATTAATGGAGCTGAAATATTCCCATAATCCTTGACAAACTTGCAGTAGTAGCCAGTAAGTCCTAAAAACCCACAAAGGCTCTACAAGGTCTAAGGAGGTGGCCAATTTTTCATGGCATCGATTTTCGTAGGATTGACACGAACCCCTTGGGTTGAAACAGTATGCCTAAGATACTTTACTTCCTTCTGCCAAAAAAACACATTTAGATTGTTTTGCATAGAGATGATGATCACAAAAAAGTTGTAGTACAAGATCTAGATGTTGGAGATGCTTAGCCCAGGTTTTACTATAGATGAGGATATCATCAAAGAATACCAGAATGAAGTTGCTCAAGTAGGGCCGAAATATTTTATTCATCAATTCCTGGAACATGGAAGGGGCATTTGTGAGGCCAAATGGCATGACCAAAAATTCATAATGGCCATCATGTGTGCAAAAATGTGTTTTAGGGATATCAACTACATGGACTCGAATTTGGTGATACCCAAAATGAAGATCCAACTTGGAGAAAAAATGAGCACCATGGAGCTCATCCAGAAGCTCATCAACAATAGGAATTGGAAACTTATCCTTGATTGTGATATGATTAAGTGCTCAAAATTTGATGCAAAGATGCCATGACCCAGGTTTCTTTCAGACTAGAAGGACCGGTGAAGAGAAGGAACTAGTTCTAGGGTGAATAACACCTTGCTTTAGTAAGTTGCAAACAATTATCTCAATTTCAATCTTGTGGTGAAATGGGTAATGATAGGGCCTGATGTTGGGAGCTGGGACACTTTCAGGAAGGAGCAGAATACAATGGTCCTTGGGTTGGGAAGGTGGAAATCCCACTAGCTCAACAAACATACATGCATATTGATCCAAAATTAGTTGGAGATCCAATGGAGTAGTTGAGACTGTTGAAGGTTGCATATGAATGAAATGGAGCTGAGCGATGACACCATGTGAAATTTTCTTAAGAATCTTTTCCATGTGATGCGAACTGATGTGGATGAGAGACCCTGGTTGTAATCCCCGCAATGTGTGTTTGGTACCATTGATTGAAAACTTCATCCAAAGTTCAGCAAAATCCCATAAAATGGGTCCAAGTGTGTGTAACCATTGAGTGCCCAAAACCACATCACATCCACCTAAGGGCAAGGAAAACATGTTAGAGCTCAAGTTATAATCCCCCATAGATATGCACACATTACAACACTTCTCTTTGCAAGGTAAGGTGCCCCCATTGGAAATCATGACTTTGAAGCTGGAGCAAGGATGGATGAAACAATCAGCATGTTTGGCGATACTTGGGTCAATGAAGTTGTGAGTGCTACCTGAATCAATGAGTATTGTAAGAGGGTGTTTTTTGAAGAACCCTCTGACCCGCATGGTTTGTGGGGTGGTGACTCCGGCAAAGGCATGGAGAGATGTCTCTGGTTGGTCCCCTGGAGCAAGGAGTTGTTGAATGTCACCATCATCATCTATGGGATCCCGAGCATCATAAAAAATTTCAGGCGCGGGGGGAGAATCCACATCCAAGAGATAAAGATTTTGCTCAACACATCTATGTCCTTAGGTGAATTTCTTGTCACAATTATAACAAATCCCTTTTTCCCAACGTTCCCACATCTCTACTTCAGACAAATGCTTGATAGGAGTGGTTCCAAGAGCTGGCAGATTTTGGGTTCATTGAGGAACCATAGGTCTGAATTGAACAAGAGTGGATTTGGAGAATTGTTGAGCCCGGATCCATTCCTTTGCTAGCTTAGGCAACCCAAGGGATTCCATCATTGTGTTGGGGCAGAACATTTTAACCTCAGAGCATATTGCATCCTTCAGACCACTGATAAAACAACTAAGGTAGAATGCACCAGGCAATCCCTCAGTGTGATTGACGAGTTTCTCAAATTTTGTTTGACGAGTTTCTCAAATTTTGTTTGATACTCCCGCATAGTGCCAGTTTGGTGAAGTTTGGTGAGTGCTCCTATGAAGTCATCAAAAGCGCTAGAACCAAATCGCTGCAAGAGGAGTTGGGAAAAATCTGTCCAGTTTGGCTCGGCATGAGCCTTGATGTACCAATGGAACCATTGAAGTGCTTCATGTTCCAAATGAAAGGATGCAAGGGGGACTTTATTGACATCAAAAGTGTTACGCAGACTGAAATATTGTTTTTCCCTATAAATCCATCAAGTCGGATCATCACCATTGAAGCGAGAAAAATCAAACTTTGGCCCGCAGAAGTTGCTAAGCGATAAGAACCTAGTGTCTGTAGAAGACTTAGGCTGGCGGCGGTTGTTCATGGGTGAATGCTAAAGATGGAGGCTGAGAAATTTTTGATCTAGATCCTTAAGTTTGGATTTGATGGTGACAAGTTCTTCTTCCATTTGTTTATTTGCTCCGGTGTTGGTGACAACCATAAGTAGTTTTTTTTTTTAATTTATTAGGTAATGTGTAGGAAAAAAAAAATGGAGAGGGTTTTAGAAAAGGAGATTTTTTATTTGGAAAAAATTTGGGGGGTAGTTGGGGTTTTACAGGGTTTTGGACACTTTTTTAGGGACAAGAAGGAGAAAATGTGAATTTTAGAGGTGGGCTGAAGGAATTGGAAAATTTGTCAGAGAGAGACAATGAAGCAGAAATGGAAAATGAACACGGTGGAAAAATTTGAAGACTATTGGGTGAGAATTAGAGAAGTTATGACAAACTCTAAAAATTGACAAATGTGGAATTTCGGCCTTGAGGAAGTGAAATTGGGGATAAGGTCCTCAAGGAAGGAATATGCAGAATGGTATTACAGGGGTGATAGTGAAATTTCAAGAAAAACGAAGCTAAATCATTGAAGATATGGCTGAAAAACAGAAGTTGATTTGTGGCGGTGCTAGAAGCTGCGTTTTATCAATAGGAAATGGAGTAAATGATCTGTGCCAATTTTGAAATTCTGTACGTTATCAACTGTAAATAGAGATGGACCCCAGGTATATTCGGTTTCCTATTGGTTCAAAGGTAGTTACTTGGCCACCAAGGCTGTCTCAGGCCTGAGTAATGGGGTAGTACCCCTCACTTCATAGTGCACGTAAAACTACTAACCCCTTGGCCAAAACCAACAACTCTTTGGTTTTCGTCATGGATGGGAATCTAGTCAATCTGGTGGGGTCATTGCCATTTTCGCTTGGAAGGTCCTCCCAATGGCCGGCTACTTCGGGGTTCTTGTGGTACTCCTCATAATCAGTTTTAGGGCTATGCCCAGGTGCTTCCCACAGTTAAGTGGATAGGGTTTAATCCCTCATCCGAATCAATAATATTGCTGCAAGAAGAAGAACAACAGTAAGACTAACAGTGCCAGAAAGTACAGCAAAAAAAATTCCTAAAATTCCACCCAACGAGCCCAAGAAAGTGCTCTGATGCCAGATGTGGAGAACCTCCTGCAATGAACAATCAAAATGCACGATGTAACATAAATATTGGAGCACAAAAGAGATTTTATTGATTGCGGATCACTTTGAGGGGGCAACCTTTTTTGAGCAAGCTCAATACAAAATAACTCTTCGATGCTTTTATTAGCCTCAACACATACTTATATACTAAGTCTAATCTAGACAACTATTATTCCACATGAATGTGGGATAATGCAACCTATTAACTAGACGATTTCTCAACTATTACTTACTCCCCATGAATATGGGATAATACATCATACTAATGGGATGACTTACAAAGCATATGCGTCCGAAAAAATATACCAACAAAATAAAGAGGGGGCTGACATGGGTTCTTAACAGTTACATCCAAGGGAATGGCATTGAAGCCAATGAGAGATGTAAGAATTTCACGCATTACATCCAACGCAGTGGCATTGAATCCAGTGAGAGAGATGTAGATACCAACATAGGAATAAATTGTATTCTCCTTTGAATATGACAGAAAAATGGATTTGGAGAACTTATAATTGAACTAAATCTTCAAAAGTGAAAAAGGTGTTTAAAAAGATCAAGTTATATCATGGTCTTTGGGAAGCTTCCATATCACGAGGCATTTCTGGTGATCCATCAATTGCTAGCTATCCATCTATCTATATATTGTACATAAATTTTGGGGTGACGATGAGAGGTCTATAGTTCACTATTTTTATATTTCAACTCTTTGCATTAACGTTCAAATCAAAGAAGGATCGTTGATTCAAAAAAAGCTCTCTATGTTGTCTTTTGATCACAACATTTGTTTTCCTTCCTCCTCACAAGTTTCTCAAAATAAACAAGGGAGAGATGGATGTTTGAATAATGGATTGGCTTCCAGAGAAGCAAAGAGAATTAATAATGTAATGTTGGCGAATGACAGTGATCTCATGTAGCCTTTATCAACAAGATCGATAATATGGATAACAATGAACACACAGATGCTGAGAGAGATGTTGTGAATGAAGTCGGTGACGAGATGATCCTCAATGGCGTTATAAAGTATCTGCAAGATGAAATTGGGTTGAAGGCACAAAGAGATTATGGCTTAGATTCCACCAACAATAAAGGTAGCACTGTTCAGTCTGATATAGGAGAATTCACGAATTACGAAGATGTTCACTCAGACTTAGATTTCTTCGAAGACAATATAAATACCGATGAATTAGCAATGATCATGCAGAACTATCCCGATGGAGATTCAGTGCCCAATATTGTGTATTGAGACGCCGTGCATGGCTGTGTTGAGAGTATGGACGTTTCCTATAGATTTCTGTGGGAGGTTGATATTTGTCTATTAATGAATGAACGTCCAGCCATTCTAAACGATTTTCAATCCCCACAACAAGAAGAATTTGGAATTAGTGGAGACTAATTTCATAACGTTTGGAACTAGGTCAGCCATCTTGTGACCGTCAATGAGCAATGTTTGTAAATTGCAATGTATATATTGTGAAAACACTTTCTTTAGAATTGTAAGCTAAAATGTTTCTACATTGCAATGCATATATTGTGGAAAAACTTTCCCTCGAATTATAAGTAAATTAAAATGTTTCTAAATTGCAATGTATATAGTGTGAAATTACTTTCTATGGAAGTGTGAATTAAAAGCATATTCCTAACAGATACTGTAGCTTTATTCACAACATATTTTCTTTAAACCACAAGATTTTTGAGAAGTGTGTAATGTGTCCATCAAAACCCCAACGCAGAACCTGTGTTCAATAAGTTGAGCGTTGTCTAATTATTTGTATATTTTTTTCAAGACGGTATTGGACTTTTGTATACATCTTGACAAAACATTATCAGAAAATAATGAACTTTTATTTGGTTCTTTTTCCGCAAGGTACTGTGAAATCAGCATGAATTTTGTATCGTGGCAGTTGATACGTATGTACTTTTCTTTATAGAATTGAAAGGCCGTGTTAATGATTTGAAAAGCATACACATCCATAAAAGCATAGAAAGAGGCGTAATAGTTGTACAGACTCCTACCCATTCTGGTGTGAGGAGTGAAAATTTCAATGTGCCAACGACGACGGTTGGTTGCCGTGTGGTAGCTCAAAGCAATCTGCTCACAAGATTAAAGGGTAGTCACGGATTTTGATATTTTTTTTTCATAATTTTTAATTGATTTTTGGATGTTGTGAGGGGATCAAAATTGAACGGTTCATTTATCCTTAAAGGGCTGCAAACCCATCATTTAAGTGTTATCAAAATAATGCAACTTTAATGATCATGCATAAAGATCAATACTTTAGGTAATGTGGAGTTTATGTGACATTTGAACTGCATTTTGTAGTTGGGAGTAGATTTAATATGCATAAGTCATAGGCCATGGAGCCATAACAATAAGTTAGGTAATGTGGAGCTCACTTGATAGTTGAACTACATCTCGTAGTTGGAAATCGAGTTAATAAAGCTTAGTTGGGAGGTTAAGAAACTAGATAACTTGGAGTTGTTATATTACCTATAATATCTTTATTTTATCTTCTAAAATAACTTATTAGATAAAACTATTACCTTATCTCCAATGATGATAGAACTATGAGCTTAACAACCCTAAATTAAGTGGCTCTTATATTAGGTTAACTATTATATATCTTTGTGAAATAAAACATTATCAATGTGTCAAATATATAGCTCTTCAGGTATTTCAAACATATTAATCTTAATAATATGGCTGTTTATAGTTAAAGGGGTTCAATTTTATGAATTATCCATACCTACCTACATGTTATGACCTACATTCCTGGTGTTATCCATTTATCTACAATAACTTATTTTTTATATTATTTTTCTTTTTATCTCACATTCTTCTAGTTATCTTCCATGAACTGCTGGTTATCCATTCATCAACTATGAATTATCCATGCATTGCTACGAGTTATTCATTCATCAACTAGCTACAAGTTATTTTTTATATTCCTTTTTTCATAATCGTTTATTTGAAATTTTGAACGACTGCAACTTGTCTCATCTTCGTGTGTAGATGAAAAACATAGGCCCTACCTGAACCCAAATCTCAAATAAAAATGTCTATCAACGTAATTATAAAAGAGTTGGACACTAATTAATTTCTTAAATTTATATAGTTAATTTTTAAACATAATTAAGAATATTTGAAGATCATTGAAATCTAGCCACTTATTTATAAAAAAATTGAAAATTGTGGCACTCGCCCATTGCATTAAAGTAGAGATAGATATTGGATATGATTGATCCAATATACATGAACTATGGTGAGATACACACTTTCAACAAATTATGAAGATATAAAATACAATGATAAATATAAACGAGTGACTATGTACATTTACAGAAGGCCAAAATGAATAAGGAATATTCTATTGTTTGGTTTATAAACACTACACAACCTCTGTCTTCAAACAAGAAACCTAGGAGCATATTTGATAGGTTTGAAGGAAACCATGCTTTTATATGTGCCATAAAATCAATAAATGCATGGAAAGAGTTGTTGATCAATTATAGTTTGAATCGAAATGATTCAAACGATATTACTATGGCAGTGATACATATAACATCTTACCAAACCTTTAATTAATGAATCTAATATCTTATTATGTTTTACTACATATATTGTTATAAATTGAGTAATGTTTTCTATATTTTTTGTAGGGTGGTGATTGGGGAAAGTCCCCAGCATTGACCAAAGGAGCACGACATCCCCGAGGTAAGAGGTATACCTCATTGTAATTGTACAATTATAATATGAACAATATGTTTTTTTATTATGTATCTTTCATGAGTATATTGAATTGATTTTTATAATTTTTTTTATATTTTTTTTTCCAGGGTGTTGACAGGGGCAAGTCTTTTACTCTTGATCAGAAAACAACAACTTTATGGTAGCAGGTATACATGGTTATTATAAATGTACAAATTAAATATGAGAAACATGTTTTTATTATGTTTATTTCGTGAGTAGATTCGTTTCATTTTGATACTATTATGTATAATTTTGTTTGAGGGTGTTGATTGGGGAAAGTCCCTGATTATTGATCACACAACACCATCCTTGAGCCAGTAGGACGGTCAATATAATTTTATAAATTAAATACGAGTAACATGATTCTTTAATATGTCTATTTCATGAGTATATTGGTTTCTTTTTGGTAATGTTATCTATATTTTTGTTGGAGGGTTCTAATCAAGGAAACTCCCCGACTATTCATTGGAAGGCACTATCCTCAAGGAGGCAAGTATACCTAGTTAGTGTAATTGTACAAATTAAATATGAGAAACATGTTTTTATGATATATATTTTGTGATTACATTGTTTCATTTGAGTAATATTATATACATTTTTGTTGCAGACTATTGATCAAGGAAACTCCCCATCAGTAGATCAGATTAGGACATCATCCTCGAGGTAGCAGGTATATCTGATTTTAATAAAGATAAACATGCAAGAAGCAATAGTTTGGAAAGTTGTTTGAAAAATATCCCCCAATAAAATATAGAAAAAAATCAAAGAAAAATGCCTCTAAAACTATTTCTACATTTTTTATCATGGCGTAGTGAATGGGGAAAGTCACCGAAATTTTATTAGAGAACAACATCCTCAGGGCTACTTCATTGTAATTGTAGAAATACAGTATGAGAATTTTTTTTTTCTTTGTTTTTTTCATGAGTGTATTGGTTTCATTTTGATAATGTTTTCAATATTTTGGTTGTACGGTGTTGATCTTGGAATGTCCCTAAATTTCAATCAGACAACACGAGCCGCAAGGAATCAGGTATACCTCATTGTACTTGTATAAATTAAATATGAGAAATATGATTTTTTATTACATTTTTTCTTCATTCTTTTGCTTTGATTCCAATAATGTTTTATATTTTGTGGTGGGATGCTGATTCAAGGTTTGATATAGTAGCACATAAATTCATAGATGCTGATGTGGATGAGCTCATGCACGAGGTTGAAATTGCATCTTCACTGGGCCCCATCATTACGATAGAGCTTAAAAAGAATAAATGAGGAAATCCTCCGTTTGTTATTCATTCATTGATAGGAAAATGAGATTAGAGCAAAGGTTGATCTTTTGGTCAGGAGATCTCAGGACTTGAAATTATGTTGCAGGATATTTAATTAGAAGATAACTTCATTTTGTAGTTTATATGGTGTACTTGTATATGATCATGGACTAAAATATAGTTTGTTTTTACAGGAGTTTTTTCATCCACATACAAGTGGTAAGAAGGGTGTTGGTACTAGTGATGCTCATGGAAAGCCATCACATGAACATATGACCCTACCTGCATATCATGTTCCAATATAGAAATCGAATAGTCACAAACACATTCTATGAAACCCCCTAGGCCATATATGATTGAAACCTTGAGTGGTCGATGCATGGCAAATAGTGAGAACATGGGTTTGATGAAGAGCCTACAATTGATATTGCTCAAGCAACTTTTCTTGGACCTTCGCGTGTCACTAGCATAGGAACACTACAGACCATATTTTTAGCGAACAAAGACCTCATTCCCATACGATATAGAATATCCCAGGTGTTTAAAAATTATTTTAATATTTATATATAATCTGATTGAAATTTAATTATAGAACATTCATTTTCAACTAATGATTACATGATTACATGGTTGTTTTGCAGGAAATGATGTTTTTTTATAAAAATATAAATGATTTATTATTAGATATATTTTTTCCTACCATCTACTCAAGATGGGGTAAATAAAGTAATAATTTAAAATATGATCTCATTAATTGCTTAGTTGCGTTGTTTGGTAGTGAGACCTTCAATCGAGAGGAGTTACTTAAAAAATATGGTCAACATATAAAGATTGTGAAGGACCAATATAGTGTTCATCTAGAAATGAACAATACCTATGAGGGCCATCCAATGATTGCACTAGGAAAGTGGAAAGGAAAGGGATTTGAAAAAATAATGAAAGCTATTACTGGGAATAGGCAGGTATGAAATACTTTTGACAATATAATTTTATGATTATTGCTCTTTATTTTATATCAAATTTGCAACATATAATGCATTTCAACATTTTCATAGGATGTGAGACACATCAAATGCCACAAAGGAAAGACAAAAAAAAATGCCCAACACAAGCTTGGGCATGGTGGTTATTTGAATTTGGCGACACGATTTGTAAGTATCGATAAATCAAAAATTTCATCCAAATAATGAATTGCAAATAATTTTGGTTTTCTTTCCTTAAAAGCTAAATTCATGATCTTATATACAATTACAGGTTTAACGGTTCAAGCAAGTGCCCATGAAGGAAGACTTCAAGCTTGGATTCATGCATAAATTTGATGCCATCGTTGAGCACCTAAAAAGATTGTCTAGGAAAACAAAGACTTTCAGTACTCCATCTTGCACATAGGTAAATAAAATCAATGATTTTTTTATGATTAATTACTTGTGCAATCTATTTGTTATATATTTTGGCCATAAAATGTTGATTTTGTTTTAAGCACAGAAGCAACGATCCACATAATTCCAAGGATCGAGAACAACCCAATGAAGGTAAATCTTTACATCCTGGTAATGAATGTATTCATGTGCTACAAAAATGTATTATGGTTTACAGTTTAAAATATTACATTGCAGATCGTGTATTAAATGTAATTTTTTATGTTTGAACTCCAAATCATGTAGAGGGACATCCTATACAAAATGATTCTAGAAATGAAGATGATGTACATCATGTGGTCCCATAAGGTAAAGATAACATCTCTAATGTTTTTTTATTAATGAAATATTTGTAAAATTATTAACAAAATACATCAATTTAACATTTCTACTTTTTTGCAGCAAATCTCCAACCCTTGTAGTAGCATCCACATCATGATAAAACAACCAAGAAAACATTAAGAAAATATGTAGGTGCCAATATAAGAACTGTACAAGAATTTGTATAAGATTACTTTATTGCTAATTTTTCAGAAGAAAAAAACTGAAAAAGAAGCGATTGTAAAAACATTATGAAAACAACTTATTTTTAAAAATATAATGTCATGCAGTATTTTTTGTCTACTAAATGAACAAGTGAATTAATGAATTTTATATGTTAATGAATGAATGCTAAGTGCTTCTTTTTTACGGTAACCACATATTTGCAAAAAAATGATTTATTATAAACTACATGCATTAGGTATGGATTATTGAAGGTGATGTAGGGGAGGGAGACATAAGAGCTTCCAACTTCACGTGGTTTACCTTGTTTAGTAGAGAATAGTAAATATTCTAAAAACAAAGAAAATCTAAATAAGATATTGCACTTTATTATTATGTATTGTAAAGTCTTGTAAATTTTGAAATGCATGTCTATTGTTTATCATAAATCAAACATTTCATCTTCCTTTCATTTCTAAGGGACTTAACATTAGCAATTGAAATTGATCAGTAACCTATGTGGAGAAGCTTCATCAATTGTATTCAAAAGTACATATAAATTATACTCATGAATTTGTCTCTTTTAATGTTGTCTTAGTTATGTTCCTACATTATCTTGTTGATATTTTCCAATATTTTTCAATTCCTACAAGTGTTATGGAGACTGAGATATGATATGTAATATAAACTATTTGTATGATTCTAGTTAGATTGTCTTATTATTAAATATCTAAACACTAAAAATCAACTTAGAGTACCATCACTTGTCCTTATCATTGACCTAAACATGGGTTTTAAAAAAGGTGGTAAAGGAAAAATTTTGAAGGATGGCAAAGGGTTAAGAAAGCCAAAGCAGGCCAAAAACCAAGGATAGGGCAAGTGAATCAACCGTCATCTTCAAACCCATCCCCTCTGAAGGAGGCATCAAAAGAAGTTGCTGGAAAACCAAAGGATCAGGTGAAAGAACCCATCGATATAGCCTCTGAGTCCCCACCCCCCTCAAAAAATACAGGGCTGGCCAATGGAACCCCTCATGCAGAAGATCCTATGAAATCGGATGAGGAGCATATCTCTCTAGGCACCAAAGCTAGAGCATATTTAGATGGGGGGGCCACAGAGACCAGCAGCGCAGTTGGAACCCCTGAGAAGGCCACAAGAGGAAGGAAGCCAGAGAGGAAAAAAAGGGAGGAGAAATCATATAGGGACGTTACAGCAGGTCTCCAACAATCCATCATGGATATGATGGAAACTAGATCTACAAAAAAAGGTAAGGATTCGAAAGGAGCCACTCCCCCTCCCCTCGGTTCTTAAATGTAGTACGTCTCCTGGAATTGCAAAGGGCTGGGAAGTAAATCTAAAGAAGAAGTAGTCAAAGACCTAGTCAGACTGACTTCCCCAGATGTTTTTTTGATCCAGGAGACGAAACTGGAGGAGCCTGAGACCATCCAGGCTAGCAAGAATTTCTGGAAAAAAGGAGAAGGAAGAGTCATAAGCACCAGGGGAGCCTCAGGAGGTCTAGCCACCTTCTGAAACTCCTCATCACTAGTCCTTCTTGAAGAATACAACACCACCCACTGGATGTTCACAAAACTGCTGCATAAAGACTCGAGACATAAGGTAAGCCTTGTGAACATTTATGCCCCGGCTCTCCTAGGGGAAAAAAAAGAATGCTATGACTCTCTGAATTCTTTTCTCTCTAATAATATCCATTAGAATATTCTCCTCGATGGAGATCTGAATGTCACCCTTTCTCTCTGGGAAAAAAAAGGAGGCTCTCCCGTAAGAGACCTGGCAAGGGAATGGGTAGAAGACATCATGCTGGACTGGGACCTAGAGGATATCAAACCCAGTAAAGGCAATTTTACCTGGACTAATAAAAGAGTGGGACCGGGGCACATTACAGCTCGATTGGATCGCTTCCTAGTCCATTCCTCCTTCCTGACTCTAAGTCTCTTCGCCACCTCTGAAATCCTCCAAGCTTGCACTTCGGATCATAAGCCCATTTCACTTACGCTGTCCCAAAGAGAAAATTTGGGCCCGATTATGTTCCGTTTCATCCCACTATGGGTCTCCATGGAGGGTTTCTATGAGCTGGTTGAAGCGTCCTGGTAGAAGAGTGTATCGGGCTCTCCCCTCTTCATCTGGGAAGAAAAACCAAGAAGGCTTAAAGCTGACCTCAAAATCTAGGCAAAGAACCTGCCTTCTCCGATTCTTGAAAGGAAAAAAGTCCAAAGGGCCGTGGGAAACCACCAATTACAAATGGAGTCTTTCCTGGTCACCCTGAACTTGATGAACGTCGACTTGGAGCTACAAAAAGATCTCCACAAAGCACTAAGAAGAGAGGAAGAATACTGGCGAGTCAAGTCTCAAAATCTCTAGCTACAAGCGGGAGATAAGAATATGTCTTTCTTCCATAAGCAAGCAGAACTTCGTAAGAATTACAACACAATCAGAGAGATCCACTCTCAGGGGCAAACATTTAAAATTTTTGATGAGATAAAATAGGCAGCCCACGCGTTCTTTAAAAACATGTATACAGAAAAGATGGACACCCCAACTAGACCAGAGCACTATCCACTCTCTGTGGTTCCCAATCTAATCAAGGATGAAGACAATAGAATAATGACTGCCCCCATCACCTCTAACGATATCGGGAAAGTTGTCCATGGAATGAGTCCTAACAAAGCTCCCATGCCTAATGGTTTCACGGTCAGATTCTACATCACTTGCTGGTATATCATCCAAAAAGATCTGGCTAAAATGGTGAGAAAATCCTAGAATTGCAGGAAAATAGGAGGGAGCGCCAACTCCTCATTTCTAGCCTTAATTCCCAAAGATAAAGGTGCCCAAAAATTCTCTAGATTCCGTCCTATATTGCTCTGCAATACTGGGTACAAAATCGTCACCAAAGTTATAGCAAACAGAATCAAAAAAATTATTCCCAGGACCATTCCAGAGAACGAGGGGGGATTCATTCAGGGAAGACAAATCCAGGACAATATTATCCTGGTGTAAGAGGCAATCCATACAAGCTGCCAAATAAAGGAGAAAGGTATGATAGTCAAACTGGATCTTGCTAATGCTTTTGATAGAGTCCGGCTAAATTTCCTGTTTGATGTGATGCTTAAGATGGGATTTCACAACCCAGTTGGTATGCTGGATTAGAGCATGTATCTCGGGGCCATGGATCACCCCCCTGGTTAATGGGAGACCAGTTGACTTCTTCCAAGCCTCTAGGGGCCTCAGGCAGGGTTTTCCTCTATCCCCGCTGCTCTACGCCATCCAAGCATCGGTGCTAAGTTTCCAGCTTGATAAGAGCCTTTAGCTGCACTCTCTAATTGGTCTCTCAATCTCTCCGAGAGTTAAGAGAATTAACCACACTCAATTTGCCAATGACTCTCTCCTCCTCGGCCAGACCAACCTCTCCACTGCAAGATCCTTCAAGAAAGAGCTTGATGCCTACACTAAAATTTCAGGCAGCGAAATCAGTCTGCAGAAAAGCAAAATTTATGGCTGGAACTGTCCTCCTAAAGATATGATTGACATATCCAAGGCCCTGGAAATGGAAGGAACCTCTGTGTGGGAGTCCATTAAATATCTTAGAATTCCACTAGTTAGAGCAGCTCCCAAAAATAGCCTATGGATGCCTCTGATGGACAAGCTAAAGGCCAGGATCATGGCCTGGGGAGCCACCTAGTTAAACCCTCTCCTGAAATATAGAAGGTGTTAGCTTGAAATATAGAAGTTTAACCCTCTCCTGAAATAGTAGCATCGACATATCATGATATGCTGGAACCTTACGAACCCCCTACTATGGATATATCTCGAAATAGAAAACCTTCTTGGGTAAGAGAAATCATACTAGAAGAAGATAAACATGGCACTCCAAAAGGCTCCACAAGAACAACCAAGAGATCAAAGCCATTCTCCAACAATGTAGCTTTTATGTGTGATCTTGTAGATAAAAAACCTACTAGTTACGAGGAAGTTTTACAAAATAAAGAATGGGTAGAAGCAATGATGGAAGAATACAAGTAAATAATGAATAATGAACATCTTTGGATATAATACCCAAACTAGAGATCATGAGTGTGGTATCTTCCAAGTGGATGTACAAGACAAAACATGTTATTGCCGGAAGTAACGAAAAATACAAAGCAATATTGGTGGCTAGAGGATTCTCCCAGAAAGAGGGAATTGATAATGAAGAGGCAATTGTACCAGTAGAAAGGTACACTTCCATCAACACTATCATGGCACTTTATTCCATGATGAAGTGGAATCTACACCAGATGGATATAAACACAACCTTCCTAAATGGTGTGATTGAGGAAGAAGTAGATATCGAGCAAACACAAGTATTTGAAGTCGATGACAGAATGACTCATTTATGTAAGTTGAAAAAGGATATGTATGGACATAAGCAAGCTCCTAGAGCTTGGTATGGAAGAATACATAGCTTCTTAACAAGATTGGGATTTAAGAAAAGTAAAGTTGATGCTAAACTTTACCTTAAGGTTATGGATGATGAACCTGCCATATTATTACTATATGTGGATGATTTATTTCTGACAAGAAATGAGAAATAGATTGCAGAAAGCAAGAAGAAGCTAGCTAAATAATTGAATATGAAATATATTGGATTGATGTGTTATTTTCTCAGGCTGAAAGTGTGGCAAATCCCAGAATGAATATTTCTTAGCCATGGAAAGTATGCAGTGGAAATATTAAAAATATTTGATATGTTGAATTGTTAATCCATGGCTGGACCATAGCCATGGATAACAACCTAAAGCTATTATTTGATGAATCATGAGAGTCAGTGGATGTGAATCGGTACAGATAAATTATTAGGTCACTATTATATCTAATGAATATTAGGCCAGATATATGCTTTGTTGTGAACACCCTAATTGAGTATCTAGTTAAACCTAGATGGGTTCACCTGATAGCTGCAAAGTATGCGATGAGGTACCTAAAAGGTACGATATATTTTGGACTATACTATGATAGATATAATGACTATAGATTGTATGGATATACGGATTTAGACTCATCAAGAAGTGTTGCAGACATAAGGAGCACCTCAGGTGGATGTTATTGTTTGGGATCCACCATGATATCATGGTTTAGCAAGAAACAGTCCAGGGTTGTTCTTAGTGTAGCTGGAGCAGAGTACATAGCATCTTTCTCTTCTAGTCATGAATCTATATGGATTCTAAAGATAATGTCAAGTCTATTTCACATGGAGTTGGATTCCACGATGATTCTATGTGACAACCAGAGTTGTATAAATATGGAAGAATATCTTGTGTTCCATGATAAATAAAAAAACAGAGAAAATTGATATTTTTACATAAGGGATATGGTAAAAAAGGGAGCTATACAACTCCCATATGTGAGTATTGATGATCAAGTTGTTGATGTGATGATTAAGCCTCTATCTCGAGTAAAGTTTGAATACATCTGGGACAAGCTTGGTCTATTCCAAAAATGCTTTCGTTGCAAGGAAGAAAAATGATGATGATGATACAAGCCTTCCTCAAAATAAGGAACAATGATTATATGAACCCTCCTCGGAATGGAGAAGTAGGTTGATCATATACACGTCCCTCAAAAGGGGGAGTGATGATGAGACTATCATTGGTGATATGATAGTAGTGATGTTCCAGTACAAAAGAGGCCAAGTGTGCCTGCAAGTGTTGATGAGGTGCGAAATTCACTTATGGATGATAGTATCCTCTTTTGAGGATGGTATTGTGGACAATAAAACTCTCTTAAGATGAGTTTTCCTAGATTTAATAACCCAAGGATGCTTTACAATGATTCCTTATGTATGATATGTCTTGCATTCAGTTGCAAATGATATCTGCATTTAGTTGCAGACTACACTCTTGCATAGAGAGTGTGCCTCCATTAACTTGGAGATGTCATAGAAAATAACACTCGCTAGGGATTGGTCCTAGATTTAACAGGAAGAGGATGGTCTACGATGAGTCCTTGCGTATGATAGGTCTTGCATTCATTTATAGACAATATCTACATTCAGTTGTAGACAATGTGGTCCTACATTCATTTGTGAATGATACCATCTTTTCAATGCTATGGACCCTCCTTGTTAAGTGGGGTAAGGCTCATAAGATTGCATCTATTGGAGACATTTACCATCATACACACTCTTTCGGTCAAATTGGCCTAGTTAAACCACTATCCTAAGTATAATTGACATTAATTGACATCAATGGAACAATAATTGCCATCATCGAGTCACACCCATGCCTACCTACAATCAAGGAGGCTAACTTAGCCTTCTCCTATAGTCAAGGAGGCTAACCGGAGCACTCCGGGGGTGATATGAGTGACATTAATGCACCTAATTGCTATCTGGTGGTTACAATCAGTTCAACCAGTTAGTTAAGGTGCCTCCTGTCATTAAATATATTATTTAATGATTATTTATTATTATTTAATGATCTGGAGTCAACAAGGCGCCTACACCAACTTCTAATGGTCAGTTCAGCTTCAGTTAACCTCCTCAAGGTTCGTTGAAGTCATGGAGCACTAGCACTTGATGGTTGGCTTGCTATGACATGTGTTTGACCTCCTTCAGTTGAGATTTAGTCATTTATTGCACTCCGACTTCAGTTAGGGTTTAGTGAGTCAATTAGGGTTTTGGTCAAGTGGTTGACTGAGTGTGAACCAATGGTTGAGAGTTAGTTAAGCTAGACTCACTCACTGAATTCGAATGGTCTCCTTATGTATTCAAATTCTTCATGGATTTAAGCTATTGCTCGACATTGGTATTGTAACCATTTATTGTTTATTAAATATACAAAAAGGAAACCAATTCCAGTTCTGATTAACACCATTTCATGAGTATTTGTTGATTATTCTTTCACGATATTTATTCTTAGTTCCTAGATCACGTGAAATAATTAATATGGTATTAGAGCTACGGCAGGACAAAGATCTATCTCTCAAAAACAAACCTTTTGATAGATTTCTCCATGAAAAGTGAGCAATAGCTCAAAATTTCAGCACTGCACCAGAAGCAAAGGCTTACCACTCAATATCCCAAGTAAAGAACTTGTTGATCAAGCTTGCTTGATTGACTATGCTGGGTGTGATGAAAGCCTAGAATGTGCAAGATGTCCAACCTTATTTTTCCCTTTCTGTTTTGATTTTTAGGTTTCTAGAGGTGAAGCATTCGCTACAGCATATCTAGATGGCCTCCTCAGTACCTCTGTTGACTCCATACAATTTCCACACATGGAAAAGTAAAATGGAGGTTCAGTTGTTTTCCAAAGGACTCCATAGAGTCGCCATGGACACTGAAGTTGAGCCTGGATCTGCCATAGAAAAATCAAGATTCTTGAACAAAAAGGATGAAGCCTTCGGGTTCTTGTGCCTCTCTATTTCTGATGACCTTCTCTTCCATATTACGGATTTGAAGACACCGAAACAAATATGGGACAAATTGGAATCTCTATACAGAAATCATGATGACTTGAGAGTTTACCAACTCAAAAATGAACTCATGTCTCTCCAACCTTCCAATTTCAATACTCTGAATGATTTCTTTACAAAGTTCAAGCATATTTTTTTCCTCTTAAAGCAATGCAAAGTGGAGAAGGAAGATGATCAACTCATCCTAGCCATCCTCTCCAAACTCAGGGCTAATAATTCAATTTTTGTTTCTACATTCTGTGTGGGGAAGCTCACAACCCCCGGATGGAAGATGCCTACACTCAATGCCTTCATTGAGTCCCTAACTAATGAACATGACAAGATTGTCCAGATGGGGATCATCCGATATTCCCGTGATCAAGCCCTCCATGTCTCAGGGCCCAAAGATCTGAAGGGTAAAGGAAAGTAGTAGAAAAATCAAAAAACTAAATTTGATGCTCCGAAGCCTAGAGCTGAAAATCAGCAGCATGATGAATCTTCCGGCTCAAGGAAGAACAAAGGAAAAGGGTACAATGGGAAAGAAAAAGTTAGGTGTTCTTACTGCGGGAAGGGTTTTCACCCTGAACATGCTTGCATGAAGAAAATGCTTGATAAATCAACCTCTCTCCTTGAGAGGAATCATATCAATCTTCCGGAGAGCTTTCGGAGGAGAGATCACCAAGATCGGGAACCACAGCATGAGAAAGGTCATGCCCTCATGGCAAGCACTTCGAAGTCCAAATCACTGCTGATTGATAGTGGAGCTTTAAATCACATGATGGATGAAAAATAATCCTTTTCATCCTTGGAGATTGGCAAATCCATCCCCATCCACATGGGAGATGACTCCACCATCATTTCCGAAGGACAAGGTACTATAGATCTAGAAAATGTTTTTTTTTCTAAAATTTTGTATGTACCTTCTCTAGAAGCAAATCTCCTTAGTGTCTATCAGATGACACATACAGGAATTCCTAAGAGAGTCTCTTTCATCCCAAATGATGTTGAGATAACATAAATTGCATCTGGGAAACTCATTGCAAAAGGCCTTGCAAATCATCATGCAAAAGCCTATGAGTTCTCTCACTTTGTTGCAGATGCAAAGCCCACCACTCTGCTAACTCATGGAAATGAGGTTAGTAGGATGTGGCATGGGAGGTTTTGCCATCTTAATTTCAAATATTTTCAGCAATTACAGAAAAAATCCATGGTTGAAGGCCTCCCAGTCATCAAGGAAACCACGGGAGTCTGCAAGGGCTGTGTGATTGGAAAACACCCTGAGCACAAGTTCGATCGAGGGAAGGCAAACCGAGCTACAAGCATATTGGGGCTGATACATTTTGATATCAGTGGTCCAATTCTTGTCACATCCATGAATGGATCAAGGTACCTCCTTACTTTTATTGATGATTTTTCAAGGTATACATGGGTTTTGTTTCTCAAAAGGAAATCATAAGTATGTGAAAATTTTTATGAATTGAAGGCCTTGATCGAAAATGCCTCTGGGCTTAAGATCAAGATCTTGATATTTGATAATGGAGGGGAGTATGTCAGTAATGAGTTTCTGTACATTTTCTCCCAAAGTGGTACTCAGGTCCAACATTCAGTTCCCTACACTCCCCAGCAGAACGGAGTAGCGGAAAGGAAGAATCGATCTCTCAAAGAGATGACCACCTGTATGTTGGAGTCAAAGAAGCTTGCTGCAAATTTATGGGATGAAGCCATGCATGCTGCAGAATATATTCAAAATAGGGTGCCACATTCATCGGTGAAATGAAAGGCTCCTTTTGAAGCATACTTCAGACATAAGCCAGATGTGTCGAACCTACGGGTGTTTGGGTCCAATGCATGGGCCTGGATTCCGCTTGATAAAAGAAGAGATTTGCAACCGCACAGCATAGAATGTCTATTTATTGGGTATCCTAATGAATCCAAAGGATTCAAGCTACTAGATATCAATACTGAATAGATCATCATCGAGAGAAGTTTCAAGTTCGATAAGCCTCTTCAGGAGGTGGAACTAGTGAAGGAGAAAACTGCTGAATTTCCTTCCTATTCCACTGAATATTTGGATGATGAAATTGGGGGTGATGACCCTGATTTGGATCCTCTGATTTCTGATATCAGTGTGCAGCAATCATTATATACTGAATCAGAACCTCAAGTGCAAAATCATCTTCCTACATGGGCCCAAAAGACACTCTCCTCCGCAGGAGACAACATTGGAAATCCGGATGATCCAAGGAGAACCCGGTCTAATTTCCAAAGAGCAGGTATTGTGCTCTCTTGTTCTGATAATTTGCTATCTGAGAATTGATATTTGATTATTAGTTCAGATTGAAAATGCTACTACCATGCTCGGAATGATCTGAGATGGCAAGTTTCCATGGATGAAGAGATGAATTCTCTTCAGAAGAACACTACTTGGGAGCTAGTTTCTCTTCCTATGGGAAGGAAATTGGTTCAATGCAAGTGGGTGTTTCAGACAAAGGTTGTTGCTGATGGAAGAACCTAAAAATATAAGGCAAGGATGATATCAAAATTTTTCTCTTAGGTCCAAGGAGTGGACTACCATGAGACCTTTGCACTGGTTGCAAAAATGGACTCCATCCACCTTGTTTTGGCTATTTCTGCATCCAAGGACTGGCAGGTGCATCACATGGATGTTAAGTCAGCACTTCTACATGGATATCTTCATGAGGAGATATACATGAAGCATCCTGAGGGCTACATCACTGGTCCATCTTTGGTTTTCAAGCTAAAGAAGTCACTATACGGGTTAAAACAGGCCCCAAGAGAGTGGTATTCCAAGATGGATGCCTTCCTTCTCTCGCAAAACTTTCAGAGATGTAGATCAGATCAAAATGTGTATTTAAAATGGCATGATGGTCATGTAACTATCATTGTTTTATATGTTGATGACTTACTGATCACATGTAGCACAATTGCCTCTATTTCAGCCATCAAAACTGCTCTCCACAATGCCTTTGAAATGAGTGATTTGGGGCTTCTAAAACAATTTTTGGGGCTCAAAATCGAGCAAAAATTTGATGGGATTATGGTCAATAAGTCCAAATAAATTTCAGACCTGTTAGTCAAGTTTAACATGGCTGAATGTAGGCCTGCACCATTCCTTTTCCTTTCAGGGATCAGCCTTGAAGAAGGAAAACACACATCTCCCATGAACTGCACTATCTATCGACAACTGATTGGTAGCTTGTTGTACTTGACACATTCTAGGCCTGATATTTGTTATGACATGAATTCTGTATCAAGATACATGCAGGAGCCTCATGATCTTCATTGGAAGGCAGCCAAGAGGATCCTCCAGTCCATTCAGGGAACCAGGACCTACAACATTCACTATGCTGCAGGCTCCGAGCTAGAGCTGGTTGGATACACACATTTCGATTGGGTGGGTGATTCTATTGATTGGAATTCAAATTATGGATATGTATTCGTGTTTGGTGGTGGCCCTATTTTCTGGTCAAGAAACAATCAGGTTGCCATAGCACTATCTTCAACAGAGGTCGAGTATCGAGGAGTGGTGAATGCTTACATCCAAGCAGTTTGGTTACAAGGCATTCTTTCAAAGTTTGATCTTGGTATTACTTTGTCCAATGTCCTCTTTTGTGGAAATAAGAGTGCTATTAATATATCCATGGATCCAGTTACCAGGAAGAGGATCAAGCATGTAGAGATTCACATGCACTACATCAGGGAGCTAGTGCATGACAGGACCATCATTCTGCAATACTGCCCGACTGATGAGCAGATTGTAGACATCTTCACCAAGAGATTTTCAGAAAAGAATTTCACTTACCTCCGTTCACTATTGGGGGTGACTTCATCAGGGTGATCCAGACTACTTTTAGTGTTCAGCTTGAAGGGGGGGTTTTCCCACTGGGTTTTCCCTCTTTTCCTCACTTAGTTTGTTTTGAGCATTGTTTCAGTTTCAGCATTTTACAGGGTGACCTATGGCCTTAGTTTCTAGAGCCCTAGCATTTTATGCATCTATGCTTTCTAATTCTTCCTGAGTATAGCTTAAGAGGGGGTGTTGGAGACATTTACCATCATACAGACTCTTTCGGTCATATTGGCCTAGTTAAACCACTATCCTAAGTATAAATGACATTAATTGACATTAGTGGAGCATTAATTGCCATCATCCAGTCACACCCATGCCTACCTATAGTCAAGGAGGCTAATTGGAGCACTCCGGAGGTGATCTGAGTGACATTAATGCACCTAATTGCTAATTGGTGGTTACAATTAGTTCAACCAGTCAGTTAAGGCACCTCCTGTCATTAAATATATTATTTAATGATTATTCAATGATTATTTATTATTATTTAATGATCTGGAGTCAACAAGGAACCTCCACAAACTTTTGATGGTCAGTTCAACTTCATTTGACCTCCTCGGGGTTCATTGAAGTCATGGAGCACTAGCACTTGATGGTTGGCTTGCTATGACATGTGTTTGATCTCCTTTAGTTGAGATTCAGTCATTTATTGCACTCTGACTTCAATTAGGGTTTGTTGAGTCAATTAGGGTTTTGGTCAAGTGGTTAACTGAGTGTGAACCAATGGTTGAGAGTCAGTTAAGCTAGAATCACTCACTGAATTCAAATTGTCTCCTTAGGTATTCAAATTCTTCATGGATTTAAGCTATTGCTTGACATTGGTATTGTAACCATTCATTGTTTATTAAATATACAGAAAGGAAACCAATTCCGGTTTCGATTAACACCATTTCATGAGTATTTGTTGATTATTCTTTCATGAGATTGATTCTTAGTTCCTATATCATGTGCAAGAATTAATAGCATCATCCTTGGAATTATGTCCTAAACTGATAGGGATTGATCATATCGCAAAGATATCATGTAAACTACAGGTATTTTTATGACAAAGGATTGAGAAGATCAAAGTCCTACTACAAAGGATCAAGAATATCGAAGTGCTACCACAAAATGATTGAGAAGATCGAAGTGCTGCTGCAAAAGGATCAAGAAAATTGAACTGTTGCTACAAAAGGATTGAGAGTATCTATGTGTTGTTGCAAATGTTCGAGAAGATCAAATTTTTGTTGCAAAGGATCCAGAATATCGAAGTGTTGCTGCAAAAGGATCCAGTGATTAAGTGCTGCAGAAGATGAAGGCTCAGTGCTGTAGAAGATGATGTTCGAGTACTGAATATATTGAAGATATTCTAGTAATTGTTCCAGTTGCCGATGATTATTGAAAACTTCTTATGACATATAGATTTATTACCTTGATACTGCTGAAGATTCTTTCTCTCATTAATCCTATAGTTGATGATGTTGTTTTCAGTATAATACCCTTCTCATTAAGGGGGAGTAATTAGATATTGTATCTCCAAATAATATTCTAAATGTATTTTACTAATGTACCCCAAGGGAGATGTCTTATTCCTTCGTCAAAAAGTTACGATTGTATTTTTTCATCATATATTCATGACGTATAACTCCTTTATAAGTTGGATCAATAGTACCCTAATGAATATAATATAATACTTCTTTGAGTCTTCCTACGTGAAGTCAACCGAGTTACTTTAGTGGAGCCTACTTGTTAGGGTAAACGTCAAGTGAAAAAAACAGTATAAATAGAGGAGTTGTGTTTCACTTTAGAACCCAGACACGCACTTGTGTATAACGCATGAGAGAGAGACACACACACACACACAGAGAGAGAGAGAGAGAGAGAGAGAGAGAGAGAGAGAGAGAGATAGCCTCAAGGAGTAGGATCACATATTTTGGGGTTTTATAATATACATCTATATAGAGGAAGTTTTGTTGGGTTTTCTTCCCCTTGAGGGGTTCCTAGGATAAATATGTGTCTATCTTGTGATTCTGTTTCTTTCAGTGATTCTACATATGCTACTATTGTGAATTTTGATTAAACACTAATGATATCTAGCTAAGTATATGAAATATTAACATTCTATGTTGTGTGATAGAGGTACATAAGCTAAAATATTGAGAAGGAATATGGGTGGTTTTATTTGGGGATTGTGGAAATAATTGAAAAATTCATTGTAGACCCAAGATTTGGTTCCCTTTCAGACCAATTTGGCATTTTTTATAGGTTTTATTTAATGATGATCCAACAAGATTAAAAAAATATGGATTAAGAACCCAGAAAGTCCCAAACCTTTACCAAAATCAGTACCCTCGATCACACTTATGGCTTTTGCATCTGGTATTTCTTTGCACAACTCCTGGTTATCCTATTTTCAAACCAAATAGGGATCCATTGAAACATTGTTGTTGTTAAATATAGATTTGAATCATGCTATTTGAATATAGGGATTCAAATATGGAATGGATCACATATTTAATCAACACATAATCAATAAGTATTTCTCCATTTCCCTGGATTATCTCCTTCACATGGTTTTTTAAGAGTCTAGAATGTGCTTGTTTGTTGAATAACAAGGTATTTTTGTCCCCCACTTATAGTCATGCTCTTCAAGATTTCATCCCGCATTACTCTTATTTTTATTGTTAGCCTCATGAATCTTTGTGCATAAATAATCTTCCTAAATAATATATTGATGGGTGACCTCTTCACATTCCATAGTAGATTGGATTTCCAATTTTTTCAAATGATGGGGGATTATAGGAATACTTGTCCCATAATTTTAACTCTAATTTGACCAATGTTAGTTTTGACTCCCAAAAAAAACGTAAATCCCTACACTAAATTACTCTAATCTCTCTTAAAATATCCATCGCTCTAGGGGAAACTTGTAACCAAACATGATTAAAACAAATTGGAATGGGCCCAACATTCCCAACAGGTTGAATTTATGAGAAAATTTCTTATGACGTGATATGTTGAATGGAATGATATGGGAGGAAATTAAACAATTTTCTAGAGAAAAATAATTGTGCAAATGTAAGTGATCATGCCTGACCTCTATATGACCCACCAAATCCACTCTTCAATTTGACCACATGTATAATGCCCACTAGATCCTAGTCGAAGATAAAGTATTCAATTTCTCCCCTCAAAATGTCCCTTTCTACAGAGGATCATATTAAAATATCCTACTATCATACAATTTTGGACATAACTAAAGCCTTGCATTTCACTTAAACACTACCAGAAAAAGATGTTTTCAGTAAAATATATAGGAACATAAACATTAAAAATGTGTAATCTATTTAAATATTATTTATGTTTCAAGTCTATAAATTATCCAATGTTGATATTTTTGAGAAGAAGACACCTTAATATTTGATTTATCCCATAAAGTGAAAATACCACTAGAGACTCCTAGGGCGCTTATAATTATGCGTTGAAGTGGACTTTCCTTCCATTTATTTTTTCCTACTTCCTATGACTCATCATTAAGATTGGTCTCCTATGTTAAATGTTTCATATGCTTAGCTAAGACATCAGTATATCATTCCATTTTTCATAATAAAAGCATATAAAACAGGATCACTGAAAGAAACAGTATCACAAGAACAACACAGATTTATCCTGGGAAAACCCGAAAGGGAAAAACCCAGCAAAAGCTTCCTCAATATAGATGCCGCAAAAAGGGAAAAAGATAAAACCAACAACGAGATCAAAAACCTGATTCTCCTCCTTCTCCAGCAACTTCTCTCCTCCACAAGTGCGCTATTCCAAGTGAGTGTGTATGTCTCAAGTGAGGAGCACTACACCTCTATTTATATTCATCCATTCACTTAAAGTTTACTCAATTAACATGTCGGCTTAAGTTAACTCATGTAGGCTTGAGTTACACATGTAGGCTCAAGTAACCACATTGGGGACTGATGACCCACCTTTACAATTTGAGGGGACTACCTCATGACTCTTATTAGTTCTTCCGATTAGGAGCATCAGGGTATAATGAAATACAAGTGGTTCTCCTGGTAGGATCATCGGGGACCACAAAAGATATATATAGAATATTCTTCGAAGTTACAATATTTCAACACTCCCCCTTAACGAGAAGGGTATTCTACAGAAACATCAACGACAACAAGAGTAGAGGTAGGGGACATCATCAACATCAGCAGGGTAACACATATATAAATAATTGGAAGCTTTTCAAAATCACGTAGTCTTCATCTTCAATCTTCAGTCTTCATCATCAGCAACATCTTCAGTCTTTGATCAGCAACATCTTCAACATTTTGATCTTTCAATTAGCAACGACATCTTCAGCACTTGGACCTTTCGATCAGCAACATCTTCAGCACTTTGACTGTTCAATCAGAAACAACATCTTCAACATTTTGAACTTTCAATCATCAACATCTTCAACATTTTGACTTTTCAATCAACGACAACATCTTCAGCACCTTGACCTTTCGATCAGTAGAAACATCTTCAGTACTTTGACCTATCGATCAGCAGCAACATCATCATCATCATATTCTGATCAGTCGATCATAATCATCATCACATTCTGATCTTTCGATCAGAAACATCATCATCATACTCTGATCTTTCGATCAAAAACATCATCAACATAGAAACATCATCATCATACTCTGATATTTCTTATCTTTCGATCAGAAACATCATCATCATACTCTGATCTTTCGATCAGAAACATCATAATCATAGTGCGTCATCATCATACTCTGATCTTTTAGATCAGTATGTCATCATCATCATACTCTGATCTTTCGATCAGCATGTCATCATCATCATACTCTGATCTTTCGATCAGTACGTCATCATCATCATACTCTGATCTTTTGATCAGTACGACATCATCATCATCAGCAACAACCTGCAATCCACAACTCAAAGACAAAAAGTCTTTGGATCACTTTTGGATTTAAAGTCCAGGGATGATACAATCCCACCACATTCTCAACAACTGAAGTTACCGGATTGATTACGGGATAATCAGTCCCTATCAATTTAGGACTAAGTCCAAGGACGATGCAATCCTACCACATTCTCGACGACCGAAGTCACCGGATACAATTACAGGATAATCAGTCCCTATCACTTTAGGACTTGAGTCCAAGGATGATGCAATCCTACCACATTCTCGATGACCGAAGTCACCAGATACAATTATGGGATAATCACTCCCTATCACTTTAGGACTTGAGTCCAAGGATGATGCAATCCTACCACATTCTCGATGACCAAAGTCATCAGATACAATTACGGGATAATCACTCCCTATCACTTTAGGACTTGAGTCCAAAGATGATGCAATCCTACCACATTCTCGACGACCGAAGTCACCGTATACAATTATGGGATAATCACTCCCTATCACTTTAGGACTATGTCCAAGGATGATGCAATCCTACAACATTCTCGAGGACCGAAGCCACCGGATCTATTATGGACAGATGTCCCAGGATGATACAATCCCTCTTCATTCTCGAAGACCGAGGTCTCTAGATCACTTTAGGGAAGGTGCCCAAGGATGATACAATCCCATCATGTTCTCGATGACTGAGTTCATCGGATCTATTATGGACAGATGTCCTGGGATGATACAATCCCTCTGCAACATCACTACTCCCCCTTTCGAGGAAGGTCTTTCCAAACAACACCAAGCTTGTCTCGAAAGTGTTCAAACTCTACTCGAAGCAGAGGCTTCGTCAGTACATCATCATCCAAACCATCATAATCTACATCTTCAATATATGAATACAAATCTATCACCATCTGTATCTCTAGTATGTGAATACTAAAAGCAATGATCATCTATATCTTCAGTATAGAAATACTGAAATCATCATCATCTCTATATTTAGTATAGAAATACGAAATCACCATCATCTATATCTACAGTATGTAAATATTGAAATATCATCATCTATATCTTCAATATGGGAATACTGAAACATCATCATCTCTATATTCAGTATAGAAATACTAAATCACCATTATCTGCATCTACAGTATCATTATCTTCATCTTATCTTGTATGTAGAAATACGGGATTTCTACGTGTTACGTGGAACACAGGGTTCTTTGTCATCACAACTGAGGTTATCACATAGAATCATTGTTGTGTCCATCTTCGGGTCAAAGAGACCTGATATCGGCTTCTGAAGCCATATGGCTTCATAACATAGTAGAACAATCTGCTATGTATTCTGCTTCAACCGTGCTAAGAGAAACACTGGACTGTTTCCTGCTAAACCATGAACTCATAGTAGACCTCAAAGCATACACCTGATTTGATTTTCCTGTCTGAGATACTTCCAGCCCAATCTGCATCTGTGTAGACATACAATCTATACTCATGGCTACCATCATAGTATAGACCAAAGTCTATATTCCTTTTCAGATATCTCATCACATGTTTTGCAGCTACTAGGTGAACCTGTCTTGGTTGAACAAGATATTGACTTAAGGTGTTCACAGCAAAACAAATGTCTGGTCTTCGTATTTGTTAAGTACATCAATGACCCAATGAACTGTCTGTAGTGAGTCACATCCACTAACTCTAATGAGTCATCAGCTAACAGCTTCAAGTTGGAGTCCATGGGTGTGGCGATGACTTTGCATTTCAGCATATTGATTCTCTTCAATTATCTCTACCACATACTTTCCCTGGTTGAGAAAGATTCATTCTAAACTTTGCCATACTTCCAGACCTAGGAAATAATGCATTAACCCAAGGTCTTTCATCTCAAATTCTTCTGCTAGTTCCCTCTTACTTTCCATGATCTGTTTCTCATTCCCTGTCAAGAATAAGTCATCCACATATAGTAATAGAATGATAGGTACATCTTCTACAACCTTGTAGGAAAGGTTAGGATCGACTTTACTCTTGGCAAAGCCCATGCTCATTAGGAAACTATCTATTCTTCCATACCAAGCTTTGAGATCTTGCTTCAGGCCATAGAGGGCCTTCTTCAACTTGCATACTTGATTCCTTTTGTCTTCAACTTCAAATCCTCGTGACTATTCGATGAAAAAGTCTTCCTCAATCATACCATTAAGGAAGGCTTGTATTTACTTCATCATGGAAGAAACTACCATGATAGTTTTGAAGGAAATGTACCTTGCTTCTAGAAGTAAGTGTCTCTTCAGAATTAATTCCCTCTTTCTGATAGAAACCTCTAGCCACAACTCTTACCTTGCTTCTATCAGCAACATATCTTATCTTGCAAATCCATTTGGAAGATTCCACAATCTTTCTTTCTGGTTTGAGTACTATATCCCAAACATCATTCTAGTATCACAACATCTTCTATGGGTTTGTCTTCTCAGGTCATCAACATATCCTAGTCTTCTGCATTCAACCTTGAAGGTTGGAACCTACTTTACTCTTGGTAAAGTCTCGATCCATCACAAAGCTATCCATCATGTCATACCATGTCGAACTCAGATATAATTTTCTGTAGTCACTCCCCCTGAAGTGGAGTATCATCTTCCCTCTTCATTCTGTATAGGTGGTTCTATGCTTGATATATACTGGTCAATAGAGTATGTCACGTCATAGTCTATTCTTTCTAGGGAGAATCATGAACCTTGCTTTGTGCACTTGTTCCATCATATCGTATACATCATTCCCCATGATCAACTGTTATTCTTTGATCATAGCTTCTTTTATAGCATTCTTTTCTTAATCTTGAGTTATCTCTTGTGCCCATGGTGGTATTCATCCTTCAAGGTGGATCTACCATTCTCTGAAGCTCTTTCTTCCATCATGGTGTCTCTGACCCTAGGAGCTTCAGATTCATGTTTATTGGAGTGAATCTTGAATTGTCATCACTTGTTCTTTGGAACAAGTCTCATCCTTCTTTTCTTGTAGGAGGTTGTTCATGATCTTTCCTACAATTCAAATGCACCAATTGCATGGCTAGAACTATTTCATAAAACATATGTATAATGACAAATTCTTATGCATCATGCAACTGTTTAGTCAATACAACATTCATCCATATCTCGCTTAAACTTTCTAGATGCCTTCCATCTCCACCATGACATTATTGAGATTGTACACTAATCCAATATGACAGTAAGGAGGTTTGATAAGTAGCAATGGAGAGTTGTATAGCACCATGAGCTACTTACCCATCACATGCATATTAGTAGAATACAGTCATTAATGCAAACAATCTATCATGCATAACACATCACCTGAATATAATCAAATGTATAACAAGACACTATCATGAAATGACAATTGAATACTTATCTTTATTTGTTTCATGGGTATACTCCTTCTTGAGTCTTCAACTTCATCGTCTTTTTAGTCATCATTTCTTATCCAAATGCTAAGGTGGATAAGAAGTTCTTCAAGAGTTGAGATCTTCATATTCCTCATTGATTGAGGAATCTTCTTTGGAAGATGAGAGCTTGATCTTCATAGATGAGCTTCTTCTTCTTCCCAAAGTCGGCTGAAAGTAATCACTTCCTTCTGGAACACATTTCTTAAATGAATGAATTCTATGATCCTGGGAGGCCATTCAAGGTGGCCATCACCACTTCTGCATTCTTCACTTCTTCTTTCCCCGCTTGAAGTTTTTCTTTGATTTGAGAGATCCTTATGACTGCATGGTCTCTGCATTCTGGATCTTCACATTCTTCAGCTGGTTTCTTAAGGCCATATTCTGATATATGTTCTTCCCTTCAAATAGCTTGTTCAAGGAATCAAACCTCATCGATGTCTTTAGGGAAGACTCTTGTAGTACAAGTTGATTCGTAACTGAATCATCAATTATCTTCTGGGATTTGACCAAGTTCTTCTTGAGAAAGGCTTCTAGCCTCATCTTCCTCTAAAACTGGAACCTATATGCTCATGTAGGTGTCCAATCAATTTTCTTCAGAGAGATCATATACTTCTAGACTTGGAAGTTGTCGAATTCACCAAACTTATCATCAAGCTGATGTCATAGATCACTTTGAAAAGAGAACCTCAAATGAACATAGCAAAGGATTAGATCTTACCGATTTGAGGTGTCCATCTTGGTTCCGGAGCTGGTTGATCTAGGGTTTGTCACAGAAACCCTAATTTCAAAAACTTGGAATATTTCAGATTTGATTGGATAGAAATATAGATCTCTTCAAATGGAGCTGTCCAATGTACTCCATTTCTGAAAACAGTGGAGGGATGCTCCCAGAACAGGAAGCCCTAATTTTCGAATTTCTTCAGCAGAACTACCTGTTACTGTTTCTATGATATCTCTGAAATTTCTGCTCCTTTGTGTCTGATTTTTTTTTATTGAGGTAACCTCGCATGTCCCTCATCCAACACCATAGGTTTTATCAGAATTGGTTTCACCATTTGGGATTTATGATCCTTTTCCCAAGGTGACCTGTTACAGGACTTTTCAGAACAGCGAAGTTGTACGGCATGCCACGTGTCACTGGTTCATTTTCTGAGTCTGATATTCTGACCACCAAAATCAACGTTTGTACCCTTTCTGGAACATCTTCAGGAATTCCATTTGGACCTCGGTAGCCCAACATATTGCAATTCTCCCTAGGTGTCCTGTTTAGGGATGAATTCTGGAAGAGGCTGGAACACTAACTTGGAAAGAACATATCTCTTGGAATACAGCGAATATGAGGATGAATTTTGGATACAGTTTTCATCAAGATTTTATCTTCATCCCCTGCAATTTTTAGCTCCTTATCCTTCGCCAATATCAGAATATAGCGAATGTACCAAAACGTAGCATTTTTAGTATTTAGGGTTTTTCTAGCTCGGGGTCTAACTAGGGTTTGACTTTCCTAGAGTTTCACCCAACCAAATTTCTTGATCCAGGTCTCTAAAATTCGGTTTTGATGAGGAGAACAATCCTATGCTGGTCTCACTCAAAAAATCCACTTCTGTAGAAAGCCCTAATTTCCACATCGAAAACTGAAAATGCTCGGAATCAAATTCCGCTTCGACAGAAAGATGCACCCTTCAAAGGAGAGTCCGCCTAGCCTTCTTTTGCTGATTGATTGTGGAGAGAGAACCAAAAAATAAGAATCCCTAGCTTCTGTAGCTTGTGAAATCTGCCCTATTTAGGTTAGCTCTAATACCATGTTAAATTTTTCATATGCTTAGCTTAGACATCAGTATATCATTTCATTTTTCATAATAAAAGCATATAAAACAGGATCACTGAAAGAAACATTATCACAAGAACAACAAAGATTTATCCTAGGAAATCCCTAGAGGGAAAAACCCATCAAAAGCTTCCTCAATATAGATGCCCCAAAAAGGGAAAAAGGTAAAACCAACAAGGAGATCAAAAACCTGATTCTCCTCCTTCTCCAGCAACTTCTCTCCTCCACAAGTGTGCTATTGAGTGTGTATGTCTCAAGTGAGGAGCACTACATCTCTATTTATATTCATCCATTCACTTAAAGTTTACTCAATTAACATGTCGGCTTCAGTTAACTCATGTAGGCTCGAGTTACACATGTAGGCTCAAGTAACAACACTGGGGGCTGATGACGCACCTTTACAATTTGAGGGGACTACCTCATGACTCTTATTAGTTCTTTCGATTAGGAGCATCAGGGTACAATGAAATACAAGTGGTTCTCCTGGTAGGATCATCGGGGACCACAAAATATACATATAGAATATTCTTCGAAGTTACAATATTTCAACATCCTAGATGGGAAGAATCACTATCTTTGTCATTTTGAAAAAATATCTCATTGATTCAATCTTATTATATCTACCTAGTCCCCTACAATTCCAATACAACACTTTCATTATTTAACTAAATATCATTTAAAATGATTTCCTTTAGTATATAGTGGCTTGTAAATTTTGGATAATTATATATATGATTTTGAATCATAATTTGTTTTTATTTAGATATAACTTTCTCCGTGTATTATTTGTATGACTTTAAACCTCTTTGGCAGTTTTTTGTATTTTATACAACTAGAAATTCATGCCAATTTGGACATCCAATGTGTCAATTTTTCAAAACAAAGTCGTAAAATATGTATTCATATATCCAACACCTATAAATGAAACTTTGTTTCCTTTTAGGCATCCATTGTGTTGATTTTTCATGACAAGCTCATAGAATATTCTAATACTTATATGTTGGATATTCAAATATTACTCAATAGTATTGGAAAATAAAAAAATAAAAGGAACAAATTCTTCGACATCTATCTCTCGACAAATATGCCTATGGTTTTGTCCTAGGATATCCGACTCAATTACACTAACGTTTAAAAAAATTAGGATTTTCAGATTTTAGATACATTGTTGTTGACTTTCACAGAAATGATTTTCATATTTTGATTTCAAATGTACTAGGGATACCTATTGCTTCATGAGACTTTGATGAAATGTAGTAATATGAACTATTTGATGCGTGATTCAAAATTAGTGTATGTATTTAATGCTGATTTTATCTTTTCAAGGATCCATTTTTAGTTGTATTGCATATCTAGTCTTGTTGTTCTAGATTCTTATGTCTCTTACAAGTCAAAGTGACGCTACAAAGGATCGAGAATATTAAAGTGGTTATACAAAAGGATCCATAATATACAAGTGTTTCTGCAAATGATCGAGAAGATCGAAGTACTATTTATAAGGATCGAGAGGATCGAAGTGTTGCTGCAGAAGGATCAAGTGATGGAGTGCTACGGAAGATGAAGACTCAGTGTTGTAGAAGATGATGTTCCAATACTGAATATATTGAAGATATTCCAGTAATTGTTCCGGTTTCTGATTATTGTTGACAACTTCTTATGATGTATATATGTATAACCTTGATTCTATTGAAGATTTTCTCTCTTGTTACTCCTATAGTTGATGATGTTGTTTTCAATAGAATACCCTTCTCATTAAGGGGGATTGTTGAAATATTTTATTTTTGAAGAATATTCTAAATGTATTTTACTGATGTACCCCAAGGGATATTTCTTATGCCTTCGTTGGGATGTTATTATTGTATTTTTTCATCAAAGAGTCATGAGTTATAACCTCCATTATAATTCGGGTCAATAGTACCCTAATTAATATAAAATAAATTTTTTTTGAGTCTTCCTAGGTTAACTCGTTCGAGCCTAGTTTAGTGGAGCCAACTTGTTAGGGTAAAATTAAAGTGACAAAAAGAGTAAAAATAAAGGAGTTGTGTTCCTCAATAGAACACAAACGCTCACTTGTGTATAGATCATGAGATAGAGAGAGAGAGATACCAGCAAGGAGGAGGATCACTTGGTTTGGGGTTTTATCTTATACATCTATAGCGAGGAATTTTTGTTGTGTTTTCTTCCCCTTGAGGGTTTCCCAAGATAAATATGTGGCTATATTGTGATTATTTTTCTTTCAGTGATTATGCATATACTACTGTTGTGATTTTGAATTAAACACTAATGATATCTAGCTAAGCATGTGAAATATTAACATTATATGTTGTGTAATAGAGGTAGATAAGCAAAAATATTGTGAAGGAGTATGGGTTATTTATTTGGGGATTGTGGCAATAATTAAACAGTTCATTGTAGACCTAAGATTTGGTTCCCTTTTGGACCAATTTATCATTTTTCATAAGTTTTATTTAATGATGATGCAACAAGATTTAAAACAAAAAGTGGATTAAGAACCCATAAAGTCCCAAACATTTATCAAAATCAATGCACTCGATCACACCTATGCCTTCTGCATCTGATATTTCTTTGCCCAACTCTTGGTTATCCTATTTTGAAACCAAATAGAGATCCATTGAAACATTGTTGTTGTTGAATATAGGTTTGAATCATGTTATTTGAATATATGGATTCAAATATGGAATGGATCACATATTTAATGAACACATAATCAATAAGCGTTTCTCTATTTTCCTAGATTATCTTCTTCACGTGGTTTTTTAGAGTCTAGCATGTGCTTTCATGTTAAAGAACAAGGTATTTTTGTCTCCCACTGATAGTCTTTCTCTTCAATATTTCATTGTGAATTACTCTTATTTTTATTGTTATCTTAATGAAGCTTTGTGCATAAATAATTTTCCTAGATAGTATATTGATGAGTGACCTCTTCAGGTTCCATAGTAGATTGCAGACTACTCAACTAAGATTGGATTTCCATATTTTTCTAATGATGGGGGCTTATAGAAATATGTGTCCCATAGTTTTAACTCTAATTTGACGAATATTAGTTCTGACTCCCACAAAAAAGGAAAATCCCTACACTAAACTACTCCAATCTCTCTTATAATATGCATAGCGCTAGGATAAACTTGTAACCAAACAGGATTAAAACAAATTGGAATGGGACCAACATTCCCAAGAGGTTTAAATTTAAGAGAAACTTTCTTATGACATGATATGTTGAATGGAATGATATGGGAGGAAATGAAACAATTTTCTAGAGAAAAATATGTTTTCAAAAATAAGTGATCATACCTGACTTCTATACGACCCACCAAATACACTGTTCAATATGACCACGTGTTTGTTGTCCGCTAAATCGTAGTTAAAGATAAAGTATCCAATTTCTTCTCTCAAAATTTCCCTATCTACAGAGGATCATATTAAAATATCCTACTATCATACATTTTTTTGCATAACTAAAGCCTTGCATTTCACTTAAACACTACCAGAAAAAAAGATGTTTTCACTAAAATGTATAGGATCATAAACATTGAAAATGCATACTCTATTTAAATATTATTTATGTTACAAGTATAGCTATTACCCAATTTTGATATTTTTTAGAATAAGACACCTCAATATTTGATTTATCCCATAAAGTGAAAATACCACTTGACACTCCTAAGGCGCTTAGAATTGTGCCTTGAAGTTTAATTCTTCAATTTATATCTATCGAAAAATATAACTATGGTTTTGCCATGAGATATCCGACTCAATTACACTGACATTTAAAAAAATATAGTTGTCATATTTTAGATACATTGTTGTTGGCTTTCAAACAAACGGTTTTTCAGATTTTGATTTCAAATGTACTAGGGATATTTATTGCTTAATGAGATTGTGATGACATGCAGCCATATGAATTATTTGATGGGTGAGTCAAAATTATTGTATGTATTTAGTGTTAATTTTATCTTTTCAAGGATCCATTTTTAGTTTTATTGTATATCTAGTCTTCGTGTTCTATATGCTAACGTCTCTTACAAATCGATGTGCTTCTAGAAAGGATTGTGAATATTAAAGTGTTGTTTCAAACGGTGAGAAGATCGAAGTGCTACTACAAAACGATCAAGAATATTGAAGTGGTGCTAGAAATGGATCTAGAAGATAAAAGTGTTTCTTCAAATTATAGAGAATATCAAATTACTATTTCAAAGGATCGAGAAGATTGAAGTTTTGCTGCAGAAGGATCAAGTGATTTAGTGCTGCAGAAGATGAAGACTCGGTGCTGTAGAAGATGGTGTTGCAGTACCACATATATTGAAGATATTCTAGTAATTGTTCCAGTTTTTTATGATTGTTAAAAAATTCTTATGCTGTATAGATGTATTATCTTGATACTGTTGAGGATTCTCTCTCTGGTTACTCCTATAGGTTGATGATGATGTTGTCAATAGAATACACTTTTCATTAAGGGGGAGTGTTGAAATATTGTATCTTCGAAGAATATTATAAATCTATTTTAGTGATGTACCCCAAGGGATGTGTATTATTCCTTAGTTGGTATGTTACTATTTTATTTTTTCATGTCATAGAATCATGAGATATAACCTCAATTATAAGTTGGGTCAATATTACCCTAATGAATATAATATAATACTTCTTTGAGTCTTCCTAGGTGAATTTGACCTAGTCAACTAACAAAACTAGTGTAAATAGGGGATTTGTGTTCCTCATTATAAAACAAACACTCACTTATGTATATCACATAAGAGAGAGAGAGAGAGAGAGAGAGAGAGAGAGAGAGATACCAACAAGGAGGAGGATCACTTGTTTTGGGGTTTTATCTTATACATATATAGAGAGGATGTTTTGTTGGGTTTTCTCCCCCTTGAGGGTTTCCCAAGATAAATCTATGGCTATCTTGTGATTATTTTTCTTTCTGTTATTTTGCATATGCTATTGTTTTGAATTTGGATTAAACACTAACGATATCTAGCTAAGCATATGAAATCTTAACATTATATGTTGTGTAATAGAGGTATATAAGCCAACATGTTGGGAAGGAATATAGGTGATTTTATTTAGGGACTCTGGAAATAATTAAACAGTTCATTGTAGACCCAACTTTGGTTCCCTTTTGGACCAATTTAGCATTTTTTATAGGTTTTATTTAATGATGATCCAACAAGATTAAAAAAAAGTGGATTAAGAACCCATAAAGTCCCAAACCTTTATCAAAATCAATACACTCGATCACACCTATGGCTTCTGCATTTGAGATTTCTTTACGCAACCCTTGGTTATCCTATTTTGAAACCTAATAGGGATCCATTGAAACATTGTTGTTGATAAATATAGGTTTGAATCATGTTATTTGAATATAAGGATCCAAATATCGAATGGATCACATATTTAATCAACACATAATCAATATGTCTTTCTTCATTTTCCTAGATTATCTCTTTCACATCGGTTGTTTAGATTCTAGCATGTGATTTCTTGTTGAAGAACAAGGTATGTTTGTCTCCCAATTATAATCATGCTCTTGAATATTTCATCCTGCATTACTCTTTTTTTTATGTTATCTTGATGAAGCTTTGTGCATAAATAATTTTCCTAGATAGTATATTGATGGCATTAGA